>JAMPIV010020434.1:320000-334417 GCA_024509875.1 Oreohelix idahoensis
CACATGTGTCCCTGTCTACATTGTCTGTATAAAGTGACCGCATTTGTCCCTGTCTACATTGTCTGTATAAAATAACCGCATTTGTCCATGTCTACATTGTCTGTATAAAATAACTGCATTTGTCCATGTCTACATTGTCTGTATAAAGTGACCGCATTTGTCCCTGTCTACATTGTCTGTATAAAGTGACCACATTTGTCCCTGTCTACAATGTCTGTATAAAGTGACTGCATTTATCTCTGTCTACATTGTCTGTATAAAGTGAATATAAGTTAATAAAACGGTATTGAATCAGTTTTACAAATAACAGTTCACATGAGACAAGGGACGTTTCGGGTTTTACCCTTCGTCAGCCACAAACAGGTGACAAAGACAAAAATTACATATAGGTACTACAAAACTATACGATGATGAGAAACATGCAACAAATGGGCGATACAAGCATATGGAAAAAGTAAACAATAACAATCCAAGAAAACCGTAAAATCTAAAAGAAATACTGAAACAAGAAAGTAAATAATCCAACGAAACGAAAAAAAAAGAAGAATAAACAAAACTGTGGAACTAGTTAAAGTTAGCTTAACTCGATATAAAGAATCCGTGGAAGAAAGCGGTAGTCTCTTGTCTTTTAGATTTTGCGGTTTTCTTGGATTGATATTGTTTACTTTGTCCATCTGCTTGTATCGCCCATTTGTTGCATGTTTCTCATCATCGTATAGTTTTGTAGTACCTATATGTAATTTTTGTCTTTGTCACCTGTTTGTGGCTGACGAAGGGTAAAACCCGAAACGTCCCTTGTCTCATGTGAACTGTTATTTGTAAAACTGATTCAATACCGTTTTATTAGTTTATAAACTTATATTCCTTACCAGTTTTACTGCAGCCCCTTAATTTATTTACTGTATAAAGTGACCGCATTTGTCCCTGTCTACATTGTCTGTATAAAGTGACCGCATTTGTCCCTGTCTACATTGTCTGTATAAAGTGACCGCATTTGTCCCTGTCTACATTGTCTGTATAAAGTGACTGGTTTAGACTTTCTAGTGAAAGTGACTAAATGTATTCTACTCAGACTGTGCACAGTGACTGCATTCTATGTTTCTACCTAGTTTGTGTAAAGTGACAAATTATGATATTCTCACAGTTCAGTACCTGAGTCACAGCAACCATGTAGACAGTGCTAGCCTGCCCAGCAAATCTGTATGGTCCACCAAGACAGACCTAGCAGAACTGTTTAGTGCTCTAGGTCTAGGCAAATATGCAGACCTGTTTCAACAGCAGGAGGTTTGTATGTTTATGTTTATATGTCTGTACGTGTGGTTGCCCACACATATTTAACAGCACACAGAAAGAAAAGGACCAGTGTCCAGTCAGGCATATCGTAGCAGACGACTAAATGTGAGATTGTGCAGGAAGCTGGCAATCTTATTGTGTCAAGCAAATAGCCGCAGAAACTGCCACTGAAGAAAATGTGTGAATACTTGGGTGTTGGCTACCTGAAAGGAGACAAATACCAAATAATATTGATACTTTCAAAGACAGTACAAGTAAACCCTAGCCTCTCATACACAGTTATAAAAACACAAAAAAAGTAAAATAGAGATTTCTAATTTGTTCATTTTTTTAAAAAACCTTTAGGAGCACCATTACAGGTGGCATCAATATTTTGTTTTTGTATTTCACTTTTGCCATTCCTGGGGCCCCACTAATGATAGGGTTTAAAAGACAGGACCATTCCCTACAAACATTTATTTACAAACGACCAAGGAGGGTTGTGCATGAGCTGGCAATTTCATGATAAAAAACAAATTGCCACAGGAACCATTTCTGCCAGATAACATGCAGTACATTCGTGTAGGTTTCCTTCAAGATGTCCACCTGTAATCGTGCTCGTAAAGGTTTTTTAAAAAAATAAACAAATTAGAAATTGCTATTTTACTTTTTTTTTGGTGTGTTTTTAACTGTATGAGAGGCTAGGGTTTACTTGTACTGTCTTTGATAGTATCAATATTATTTGGTATTTGAATCATATTTCACTGAAAGAAATCCTGAGCCATTAAAATAAGACAGCAAAAGCTAGAAAATACAAACACATTGACATACCTAGGAAGCTTTGTAACATGGCCCAAAGACACCGTCAGACGAGTTCCATGATGAATTCGACTGTTGTTTGAAGTTCCTCTTTAACTCCATATAGCTTTGAGTTTAGTGTTGAGTCATTGGGCCAGTATATCTTTCTTAACTGGTCATACAGAGGACAGTCCTGTAGAACATGCTCAGCAGTTTGTTCGTTTAATCCACATGTGCACAGTGGTGAAGCAGACAATCGTAGCTTGTGCATGTGTTTATTCAGTTTGTTATGCCCTGTCCTGAGTCGAAAAATAGTTATCTGTCCCTGCCGGTCGAGAGTGTGATAGTCGTCTTTGGGTTGGTTCTGTTCTCTTCTGATAGTCTGGATAGCTCTCTTTTTCTCAAAGTATGTGACTTCATTATCTTCTTGTTCACATTCTCCTCCCTTTTTTGCAAGTTTATCTGCCTTTTCATTTCCGGGTACACCACAATGAGATGGTACCCACTGAAGTATGGTTCTCTTTTTGGCAGCTACCTTGTTTAGTTCATTTCTCAGATGCGGGAGTTTACCACCCTTGAGAGCTTGCAGGACAGACAGTGCATCTGTGAGGATGACTACCTGGTGGCAGTCAGAGTTGGTGTTATAAATCATATTTGCAGCTTGCTCTAGAGCTTGAACCTCAGCTGTATAGTTGGAACAGAATTTACCAGTGGGAATGTGCCTAGTCTCATAGTGGTTGTCAGGATATGAGATAAAGATACCGGCACCTCCATTCCTAACAGCATTAGTTGCTGATCCATCTGTATAGGCATGTATCCATGATTGATCGGGATAGCTTTCTTGGATCATACTCAATGTAGCAGTTCGTTTTTTGCAGATCATTATACTCACATCCACTTGTGAGACCACTGACTGATGTATTAATTTGGAGGGCACTGCTGGCCTGCTCCCATGGTACAGGGTATAGGGTGGGCTTCAGTGGTGTGTTGTCTTCATGGATAGGTCTTCTTGATGCTGTCTTATAAGTCTTTTCCCCCGATGCACAAAGCTGCTACGCTTTAGACGTCCCAATGCCAGATCATCTAGTCTTGCCTTCATTGGGTGCATTGGCATACTGTTGTACTTTTCCATCTGGATCATGGTTTTTTTTGTGTCTCTTCTATGGGACAATGTCTGTAATCCAGCAACCTTCTGCATCTCTGTTATTGGTGTAGTTTTCATGGCTCCTGTAATGAGCCTGAGAGCTTGATTTTTGCACCTTGTCCAAAGACTGCAGATGTGAGTTAGCAGCTGATGACCATGCTGCTGAGCTAAACTCTAAGTGTGGTCTTATTACTCCATTATAAATCTTCTTTAGATTTCGTTCATTTGCTCCCCAGTTGGTACCTGCTAATTTTCTGAGTATGCCTATCGTCTTCGGGCCTTTCCTTCTGCATTTTCAATATGCTTATTCCATGTAAGCCTTTGGTCAAATGTCACCCCAAGATAGGTGGGGTAGCTTTCTTCCTTGATCACGGTTGTCCCTAGGTGTATGTTAGCTGATTTGTCCTTGGGGGCGAGGGAGAACAGTGTTGTGGGGTTTTGTCTGTGTTTATTGTGATAAGCCATTTCTCTGCCCATGACACTAGCATGTCTGCTGCCCGCTGCATTCTATAATTTGCTGTGGTGACATTTTCATCAGCGCACCAGAGTACTAGGTCATCTGCATATAAGGCAGCTTTAACTCCTGCAGGGAGATCTTTCACCAGGTCATTGATGTAAACAAGGAAGAGTGTTGGGGAAATTACTCCTCCTTGAGGTACCCCCTGATGGAGCAACACTTTTCTGCTCTGCAGACCGTCAAGAGTGACTCTAGTTCTCCTGTTATGCAAGTATGACTGGATCCATTTCATCATGTTGCCTTGGATTCCACTTCTCCTAAGTTTTGCAATGAGGCCATCTTTCCACACCTTGTCAAAGGCCTGCTTGAAGTCGACCCAGATCGTTAGGACCTTTTTCTTCTCCTGGAAGGCATCTTCTATTGCTTGAGACAAGTAAGTAACTTGGTCTTCTATACTGTAGCATTCTCTAAATCCAGCTTGTTCCGGCACCAGGATCTGCTCAGACTCTAAATACCATTTCAATCTGTGGTTGACTATTCGCTCCATAGTCTTCCCAACACAGCTTGTGAGACTGATTGGCCGGTAACTTGCAGCCTCGGTCTTACATTTCCCTTTCTTTAGTATGGGTATTGTGATGGCTTCTCTCCATACTTGGGGTACCGTTCCTTTCAACCAGCTGTGGTTGAATATCTCAAGCAGTTTTGTCTTTGCTGCTGAGCTCAGATTTACTAGCATTTCGTTGCTGATTTTGTCTGGGCCGGGTGACTTTTGAAACTTAAGCTTGGAAATAGCCTTCTGTAGTTCTCCTAGTGTGATGGGTTCCCTCATTGGGGCAGGAGTATCTGTCTGTCCCATGGTTGCCAGTATTTCTTTTCTTATCTCTCTCTCTGATGATCTATGTTAATGGGTAAGTTGCTTTCTGAACTGTATCTTCTAGCAAACAAGTCTGCAGCTTGTTTTCCTCTGAAAAGTTTGCCACCTTCATCCAATGTGATAGTCTGCCTAGGTGAGGAACGCTCTTCATTTAGAGACTTGACTAATCTCCAAAGTTTCCTGCCGTCTTTCTCAAGGTTCAGCGATGCCGTTTTAGTTCTCCAGCTTTTCCGTTTTTTTCTTCTAGCTTTGTTCTCTGAAACTCTGCTACAGCCTTTTTCCATTTGTTGTGAGTTTCAAGTGAAGGCTGAGACTCTGCGTCCTTTCTAGCCCTGTCCATAGCTTCCTGACGTTCTTGGAGTGTGCTGGACCAGTATGGTATGTAGTTACGCCGGCATCCTTTGGGAATGGTTTCTTTTGCAGCTTGTAGTATGCATCTGTTGAAGTCTTTTACCACTTCATTAATGTCTCTGTTCTGTACCTTGAGGGTAGACAGCAGCGTGTTTCACCTGATGCCTGAATAAACCCCAGTTGGCTTTTTTGTAGTTCCATCTTGTAATGGCTGGGCCTGTACTGAGAGTTGCACTCTGGACAGTAAGAAAGATTGGGCGATGGTCGCTTCCCCCTAGTTGGTCTCCTACTTCTCTACTAATAGATCCAGCTATATCTGGTGTGGAGAAGGCAAGATCTGGTGTTGAAGTTGTGTGCCATCCTCTGGAGTAGAAGGTAGGAGTATCTGTGGCATTATTGACTAGGATTAGGGAGTGATCATCTTGCCAAGTTTCAACCTCTTCACCTCTGTGATCCAGATGGTTATAGCCCCAGCTCTGGGAGTGGCTATTAAAGTCTCCAACTGCTATAAAGTTGGTGGCTGGTACCTGTATAGAGCTGAGACTCAGGGGTTTGTTGTTCGGACAGTAATAGTTCAGGAGTTCTATTTCCATCTTGTCTACCTTTATCTGCAACAGCTGATATTCTGCTCCATCCATGAAGGTTTTCCTTTCGTGTGCAGGAATGTTATTCCTTACAAGAGTAAGTACTCCTCCTTTTCGTCTATCTTTTCTGTCGGATCTGAAGCATTGATATCCCCTTATTTTAAAGGTTTGATCTGCTTTCAAGTGAGTCTCTTGGATACAGCAAACACTGACTTGCTTCTCATACAAGATGTTTTCCAGCTCTGTCTTTTTGCTGTATCCAGCCTGCTTGCTGTTCACTCCCTCTGCATTCCAGTGCATCATGACAAGTGGCACTCTGGGTTTCTCTTTTTCTGTTTTGTTTTGGTCAGTAGTTCTCCTCCGCCGTCTGCTGACTCCACAAGACGGTCTAGAGGGTCCTCCAGTAGCTGAGGGTGGGCTCTGTCGAGGCTCAGAGCCCGGCACTGCACCTGCCTGGTGGAGCTCCACAGGGCGAGCACCAGTACGAGATTTATTTGACGGTGTACTCTCCATAGAAAAAAAAAAGCGAGTTGCGTGATACTGTGGTTTCCGGTGCGCCTTCTGGCCCAGTATCTATGACTTTAGCACCTGTTCAACGGGAGAGTGGGCTCATCCCTAATCTGTTTATGTTCCCAGTAGTAGACTATTCGCAAGCAGCCTGGGGGTGTCACTGCTCTGCGCGGACCTTGTTTACCGAGGCGGCGTCCGAGCTCGTATGGTGAAAATATGGTTGCGTTATCTTCAAAATAGCCCTGTCTTTCCCATGGCTTTTCTGCCATCCTGCAACTTTGAGTTAGGGAGTTCTGAGCTCCAGTCTCTTTCCCAGGCATTTTATCCTGGCCTGGCACGCATACAGAGGACCCCACTTCTGGTTCTAAGTTAGCAGTTGGGGATAGGTGGGGTAGCACACTGTGCATTCCCCGTCATCCAGGGGGCTCTCCAACTATGCAGAGCTTGCACAATGCTGTGCTCTGGTTCTGGGCTCTCCCAAGGAATCCTCACGTCCTGCACAGAGCCACTTCCAGATACCCACCACCTGCCAACCCTCCATTGTAGAAATCTCCTGCATGCGGCCATCCAGTCAAGAGCCAGTATTAAGTCTGGTGCCCAAGTGATCCCCCCAAGCTCAGTGTGCAATGCTGGGTTCTCATCATGCTGCAACACAGGGGGGATTGTGATGCTCAGCCATCTCTCTCAACTCTGCACCGATAAGTGACATCGGGGACTTAACTGTGCCTCAGTACTGGGAGGCCCCGTTTTCCGGGTACACCACACACAAGCCACAGCCAATTTGAGGCAACGGTCGCCGTGGGCGTGTCTTCAGTGGGGAAGTTGTGGAGTCTTCCTGTCCATGTTCTTGCACATCCTAACACTGCCCGCAAGACATCGGAGGTTTGGAGAGTGGCCTTCTCTGCTTTTTTGAGCCGGGGTGGGCTCCCGGGCAAGTCTCGATGGGGATCGGGACGTGTCCACGCGCCAGTGGGCCCAGCATCGGCCGCATCTGATGGAGGACTTGCTCTGCCAGGTTTGATGTGGATTTCCTACCGCCCCGGGTAGAAGCCAGAAGTGTACTGTGCCAGCTCTGGGGGAGATAAAGGGGGTGTTTCTGCGTCTCCTTGTGATACGTAGCCAAGGTAGGGCTCACAGTGCTCTTTCCCCGCCACCAAATTGCCTGCTGGTTACGCCGAGTTCTCCGAGGCTCTAGGCATGTGACCAAGAGTTGAAGGCAATAGGATCGTCAAGTCCTGAGTCTCTCGGTGCCTGTACGATGGTTTTCGATCTTCAGGGAGCAGTCCACACTCGTTCCCACTCCCAAGACTTGTTCAGTATCCATCTGGCTCCTTCCCACCCACAGAGGGCGTGTACGGTGTAGTGCACCGGTTTTATTATCGAGGTTTGCTCCTCTAGATCCGTTGTGTTTAGCCTGAGGATTCGCACCCTCAGTTACCAGGACTACCTCGAGGAGGGTGTGGCTCTTCACCACGCACAACGATCTTGGGGTATGAGAGGTTTTGCTAGGCCAAGAGACTAACACTGCAATGGTCGCTCCTTTCATGAACAAGAATTCACTAGGCCTAGGGTGAAACAAGGGGGGGGGGGGGACCCACTACCCACAACACCAGCACATCATACCCCCTGTCTGTAAAAGACTTTGCCCCATGTAATGAGCAAAGTGAAGACAGTTTGTTTCTGACCTACAAGACACCACTAGACATGGTGGCCACTCATTGCTGTGTCAGTCTGCAGCTAAGGATCCAAGAAAAATAGGACATCAGCACAGTTCTCAGCTTACTCTTGGACATCTGTTATTTTACCTATGGTGGGGGTCAGTGAAACTAAATGATGCTTCTTACTAGGGCAGTGAACTAAGAGATTTACCTATGGTGGGGGTCAGTGAAACTAAATGATGCATCTTACTAGGGCAGTGAACTAAGAGATTTACCTATGGTGGGGGTCAGTGAAACTAAATGATGCATCTTACTAGGGCAGTGAACTAAGAGATTTACCTATGGTGGGGGTCAGTGAAACTAAATGATGCATCTTACTAGGGCAGTGAAATTAAATAATGCGTCTTACTAGGGCAGTGAACTAAGATTTACCTATGGTGGCAGTCAGTGAAACTAAATGATGCATCTTACTAGGGCAGTGAACTAAGAGATTTACCTATGGTGGGGATCAGTGAAACTAAATGATGCATCTTACTAGGGCAGTGAACTAAGAGATTTACCTATGGTGGGTGTCAGTGAAACTAAATGATGCATCTTACTAGGGCAGTGAAACTAAATGATGCATCTTACTAGGGCAGTGAACTAAGAGATTTACCTATGGTGGGGGTCAGTGAAACTAAATGATGCATCTTACTAGGGCAGTGAACTAAGAGATTTACCTATGGTGGGGGTCAGTGAAACTAAATGATGCATCTTACTAGGGCAGTGAACTAAGAGATTTACCTATGGTGGGGGTCAGTGAAACTAAATGATGCATCTTACTAGGGCAGTGAAATTAAATAATGCGTCTTACTAGGGCAGTGAACTAAGATTTACCTATGGTGGCAGTCAGTGAAACTAAATGATGCATCTTACTAGGGCAGTGAACTAAGAGATTTACCTATGGTGGGGGTCAGTGAAACTAAATGATGCATCTTACTAGGGCAGTGAACTAAGAGATTTACCTATGGTGGGGGTCAGTGAAACTAAATGATGCATCTTACTAGGGCAGTGAACTAAGAGATTTACCTATGGTGGGGGTCAGTGAAACTAAATGATGCATCTTACTAGGGCAGTGAACTAAGATTTACCTATGGTGGCAGTCAGTGAAACTAAATGATGCATCTTACTAGGGCAGTGAACTAAGAGATTTACCTATGGTGGGGGTCAGTGAAACTAAATGATGCATCTTACTAGGGCAGTGAACTAAGAGATTTACCTATGGTGGGGTCATTGAAACTAAATGATGCATCTTACTAGGGCAGTGAACTAAGAGATTTACCTATGGTGGGGGTCAGTGAAACTAAATGATGCATCTTACTAGGGCAGTGAACTAAGAGATTTACCTATGGTGGGGGTCAGTGAAACTAAATGATGCATCTTACTAGGGCAGTGAACTAAGAGATTTACCTATGGTGGCAGTCAGTGAAACTAAATGATGCATCTTACTAGGGCAGTGAACTAAGAGATTTACCTATGGTGGGGGTCAGTGAAACTAAATGATGCATCTTACTAGGGCAGTGAACTAAGAGATTTACCTATGGTGGGGGTCAGTGAAACTAAATGATGCATCTTACTAGGGCAGTGAACTAAGAGATTTACCTATGGTGGGGGTCAGTGAAACTAAATGATGCATCTTACTAGGGCAGTGAACTAAGAGATTTACCTATGGTGGGGTCATTGAACTGATGCAAACTATGAACTGAAGATTTGCATCCTAGGGCAGTGAACTAAGAGTGAACTAAGAGATTACCTATGGTGGGGTCAGTGAAACTAAATCGGGGGTCAGTGAAACTAAATCATGCATCTTACTAGGGCAGTGAACTAAGAGATTTACCTATGGTGGAGGTCAGTGAAACTAAATGATGCATCTTACTAGGGAAGTCAACTAAGAGATTTACCTATGGTGGGGGTCAGTGAAACTAAATGATGCATCTTACTAGGGCAGTGAACTAAGAGATTTACCTATGGTGGGGGTCAGTGAAACTAAATGATGCATCTTACTAGGGCAGTGAACTAAGAGATTTACCTATGGTGGGGGTCAGTGAAACTAAACTAGGGCAATGAACTAAGAGATTTACCTACGTCTGCAAGGTCTTCCTCAGTGACAGATGAACGAAAACAAAAGAGGAAGAATGCAAAAACTAAATTAAATACATTTTTAAAAAATTGTACAATCTATAAATAGAAGTAGCTGGAGACACTCCCATGAAAATCTGTATGAACCAAGTGGCCAGAAGAATAGATCCGGGGAAGATCTCTTCCCTAGAGATGTTAATTGAGCTTGTTTCACCAATATTTATTTTATTCCAGATTGACCTGGCCACATTTCTAACTCTGTCTGACCATGACCTGAGAGAACTGGGGATCTCTACTTTTGGGGCTAGACGCAAGATGCTCTTGGCTATTGCTGGTATGTCTCAGATTTACTGATGCTGTTGGCTATTGCTGGTATGTCTCAGATTTACTGATGCTGTTGACTATTGCTGGTATGTCTCAGATTTACTGATGCTGTTGACTATTGCTGGTATGTCTCAGATTTACTGATGCTGTTGACTATTGCTGGTATGCCTCAGATTTACTGATGCTGTTGGCTTTTGCTGGTATGTCTCAGATTTACTGATGCTGTTGGCTATTGCTGGTATGTCTCAGATTTACTGATGCTCTTGGCTATTGCTGGTATGTCTCAGATTTACTGATGCTCTTGGCTATTGCTGGTATGTCTCAGATTTACTGTATTATTTGAATCAGTGATAGCAAACTATGGAGCAGCAGCAGGCAAACCCAGGAGCTGTGGAGATCTACTTTAGAAACGCTGAGCTCTCTACAAATCTAGCTTGACAAAATTACGCCTGGTTTCAGAGTATTAAGAATATGTGTAGCCTATTTGTTTGTAAGTTTTATCTCTGTCTGATGAACAACTTCCTGCAACTCCATCAACAGGTGGTGGTAAATTTAAACTAAATGATATTTTAAAGACATTAGGGGGTTGCAGTGGCTAAGGGATATGGCGTTCACCTCTAATTCTAGTTGTACCGAGCTCGCTCCCAGTACAGGGGGGTATAATTGATGGAAATTATTTTATAAACCAGTGGTTCCTAATGATGTCATACTTCCCCCCTGATCTCCTGGGTCGTGAGATCGAATGCCTAGCCTTTTTGGATAAGGGTGACAAAATAGGAGGTCCCGTGTGCAAGTTGCGCACGTTAAAAATCGCTCGGCAGTTGGAAACCGTAAAGAGTAGGCCATACAGCCACCACCCTGGCAAAATAAAAATAAAATTGGGAAACCTACTGACCACAGAAATACAGTCATGCGCCGCTTAACGTCCGTTCGGACAACGTCCGACCACATATACGTCCGTGGTCCCATAAGGTTATAATAGAGTTCAGAAATCCCGATCGGAGAACAGGACGAAGCAGACGTAACTGGACGTAGCGAAAGCAACAGCTTCCCGCACGCAACACGTGTATCTCATGTCTCTTGTATACAGTACAAAGCGATTGCGATGCCAGGCGTATAATGGTACAGTACATATATAACCTATAATACAGTACATATGTCTTGATAGTCAAAATAAACGCCTATGTTACTGGCCTATGTATGTACTGTACTGTACTTACTATCGTTATTTTAATGTGAACTTTCGAAGATACATTACCGTGAAGTGCATCAAGACTCCCAAAATGCAGCAAAGCCAGTTCTAGCGATAGCAGCAGCAAGAGACAAAGGAAAAGTATCGATTTGGAAGTGAAACAGGTAATTAAACATCACGATGGTGGACAACCAGTGAATGCTATAGCTCGTGATTTGAGCATGTCGCACTCGACAGTCACGACGATCCTTAAGAACAAAGAAAAAAATTCTCCAAGCTGTTAAAGGATCGGCTCCACTGAAAGCTACAAAGCTTACGAAAATGCTAGAGGGACCTATATCAGATATGGAAAAAATTGCTAATGACCTGGATTGAGGACCAAACACAGAAGCGAATCCTTCTCAGCACGTTGACGATCACTGCTAAGGCACGAAGCTTGTTCGAAATGCTTAAAGAAAAAGCAGGACCAGACTACAAAATCGAGTTTAGTGCTAGTTCTGGGTGGTTCAAGCGCTTCAAACAACGTTTTTCGCTGCATAATGTGAAAGTGAGTGGTGAGTCTGCAAGGGCTGATGCTAAGGCAGCAGAAGATTTTGTCGAAACCCTAAACTAATTGTAGAGGGAGGTTATTTGCCCCAGCAAATTTTTAATATGGACGAAACCTCCTTATTCTGGAAATGAGTGCCTGAAAGGACCTTCATCCATAAGGAGGCTAAGTCAATGCCAGGCTTTAAGGCTATTAAAGACAGTACATTAGCTGAAATACAGTACTGTATGTGTACAGTATCTTGGCTATTTAGTCAATACAGGTACACTACAGTATCCCATATAACTTTGCTACGTATAAAGTATGGTGTTCGCACAAGTCCAAATTGCATAATGTCCTATTTCACAGAACGTATCGTGGACGTTAAGCGGCGCATGACTGTATTTAGAGAATGTGTGATTCTTGTAAACACACATTGGGATCCTCTACGGTGCTATGGAGTTCATGCACTGTGCTGAGATCCTTGTGTGATCTAAGAGAGGAGATCGGAGCACTGATGGAGTTGTCCATGTGCAATGTGCAATGAAGACGGTCCTTAAAACCAAACCAATCAAAGAAAAGATGACATTCCTATCTCATACAGTTCATAGGTCAAGTCAATTGTTTCTAAGCTAGTTTGTGGGAAAAGTACCTTTAATTCTGGGAATATTGCACTTTTAAATGCCAGTTTTAAATGCCCTTTGTCGTTGCCTTTGCCTTCACTCACGAGTTGGGTTCCCATTTACAGCTGGGTTTACTGGAGCGGGACTGGTTTTGATGTTGAATGCACATTAGTAGTCATTCTACCACATGAGTCAGCTACAATTACCAGTAGGTAATCTCTCGAGCTTTAAAATTCTTTCTCTATTCACACTCCATTACCTAGAGATCTACCAAATCATCCCTCTGCCGACTCTTGCTGTAGAGCGTTTCAACATGAGGTGGTGTGATCTTCAGATGTTCTAATTAGACAGTTTTGATTGGTTTTGTTTTAAATTAGAACGAAATTAGATTATGTTAGGAATAGAAAAGTACTGAATGCAGTATGTGCATTTCATGTCTGATCATATATTTAAAAAAAATTACACTAAAGTTTTGAGATAGCTCACTTGACATTTCATTGAACAACAAGAAGACATTTTTTAAATAATGAGTTATTTTCATAAATGTATTTACTGTTCCAGATTTGAATAAATGCCGTACTCTGACACAATCCACAAACTCAAGGATGTCATCTATGGAACAGACACCTTCAGAAGTGGGACGAAGCAGCATCCCTGGCAGTGGAAATAGCCCAGGTGGTGGGGGTGGTTTTACAGCTGGTGGAAATAGTGCTAGCGAGCTGTTCCCTTCCCCAAATCCACCCTCTTCTCTGATTGGTGCGCGTGGTGGGCCTGACTTGGGAAGTCTTAGCGGTCATTGGTAGCAGAAGTCAGCAGTCTTGTGGTAAACTTAACTGTTCAGCCACAATCATGACAGCTACAATATTTCCCAGGGTTTATGACTTGTCCATGAAGTTGGCATGACTTGCATTATTTGACTTTTTTAGCATGATCATTTTATTTCAAGGTTATGAAGAAACTAGACCATCTTATGAACTTTGTGAATTTTCATTACTGGACGTTATGAAAGCTGTATTCATATTTTTAAAGTAGAAAAGTTGAGCTTACATTTTTCTGTTCAGACCTCAAATTTTGTGGTGAGACATTACAGTGCTCCACCTAGTCCAGAAATTATAATTCAAAAAATTGTTTTTGAGAAACTTAAATTCTGTCAGTGAGGACATCAAAAAATGATTTCTTTCAATTGCTTGTTTTAAAAAAAATGATGTTAATGAAAACAATGATTGTGACGAAATTTCCTTGGATGGATGTGCTCCTTCGTGTTTCCGTGACAACAATCTTGCTCATCTTTGAATAGTGGATCTTGCTTGACCTTGACATGTGTACTTGATCTTTGTTATTAATTGACACTTTGATTATAGTGGTCACAACATACACTATTGTTACATGCCTCAAATGGCATGTTAATGTCTGACAGATTGGCATCTGTTACGACAGTGTGTCATGCACAGAACTGAAGTTGCTTGTTTTTTGTGTTGTTAAATCATCGTTGTTTGAGTCCATTAACAGTAAAAGCTCAACATCAACATTAAAATAAATATGACGTGAATGAATTATTCAACTTCAGTTGATAATGTTTTGATGTTCAGTGACAATGTTCAAACTTTGAGTTGACTTTTATCAACAGTTCTTAGATTGTCACTAAGTTTTGATGTTTAATTATGTTTATCAACAATTATGTTATATCAACAGTTGTCACTGACAGTGTTATTATGTTTAGACATCTACAAACAACTCTTAGATTGTCACTGACAAAGTTTTGATGTTTAATTATCTTTAGACTCTTATCAACAACTCTTAGATTATCACAGAAAGTTTTGATGTATGGTGATGTTTAGACTTCTGCAGACAATTATTAGATTATCACTGACAGTGTTTGAACTTTCATTTATGATGATGTATAAATTTACTTTCATCATAACATTCAAATTCTTACCTTGAATACATAAAACGATTTAGCATTGAATAGATGCTGGGACAGAAACT
>JAMPIV010020435.1:0-437500 GCA_024509875.1 Oreohelix idahoensis
TTCATCATAATTTCCTTTTCTTCGAAATTGTGGGGTTTGTATTTTTATTGGCCAGACCGTGGCCTAATCAAAACTTGGTGTGCTTACCTTTGTTTTGATCCCTAGGATCAAAGTTATTAAAGTTCTGTGGTGCCCTAAAGTTATCCACTTGTTTCTTTTTATTACCTGTTACCTCTGCTTGAGCTGCTTGATACCTTTCAGCAACATTTAGCAACTCACCCAGCCTCTCTGCACCTTGTTCCATGAGAAACTTTCTCAGGTCTGGAGCCATGGACTCTCTTAATTGTTCTATAAGGACCATTTCCTTAAGATCTTGGGTTTTCCCCAGAGAAGTCCATTTCTCCAAGTATGTCTCTATTCGTGCAGAGAACTGGTGATAGGTTTCACCTGACAGTAGTTTAGCATTCCTAAATTTTTTCCTATAAAATTCTGCATTCTTTTCATATCTTACCAAAAGAGCCTGCTTTAGCATGTCATAATTTTCCTGATCACCTCTGCTCATTTTGGCAAAAACTTCATAAGCTGCCCCACGAAGACCTTGAGATAACTTTAAGCTCCACCTTTCTCTCTCTAACCCATATGTGGTAGCTAATAGTTCATATCTATTTAGATAGCTCTCAATATCATCGTCTTTCTCAACGAAATGATGTAAATGAAAATTCATAGCTGAGGTTGAGGCTCCCTGACTAGCAGTAGCATCAGAGGTAAAGGGACTGGCACCATTTTCAGGAGCATGGCCTTGAAACTCAAACTCCCTTAGTCGTAACTCATGTTCCCTTTGTAATCTCTTCTCCTCCTTTTCTGCTTCCCTCTCTGCAGTCAATCTTCTTTCTTCTGCAGCCTGTCTTCTTTCCTCGGCTTCCAATGCTTTAGCCTCTTTGTCAGCCTCAATCTGCAACCTCTTAGTCTCAGCCTCAGCCTCAAAATGTAACCTCTTAGTCTCAGCCTCTAACTTTCTTTCGGCCTCTTTTTCTAATCTTCTTTCTTCCCGTTCAATATATTTGTCACATTCAGCAGAGACATAAGCAATCATAATTTGTCCGTCCATTCCTAACTCTTTCGCAGTCTGTACAGCAGCAGATCGAAATTTTGCCAAGTCGGCCATTGTCTAACATGCAATTCAATCTTTCAATAATTATCTAAGGACACTACAGGCACTGAGAGCTCAACCTTATTTATTTCCACCCAAGGATACCTTTTTAATTCTTATTATTCCCAATATCTATAACAGGAGAAAGTTCAATATCCCTGGAGCGAGCCCCCAATATATGTGGTAAAGTGGGATATTATAAATATTTATAGGGGACTTAGTGTACTGACTGAGATCAGCTGTGAAGGTATCTGTATCTAATAAGGGTAGTGTATTACAGATGACCTTACTTGCTACCACATATTTATACCTCAGTCAGAATTATTCTGGAATATTGTGATGACTACGTTGAATGTCTAGGGTATGTATATGATGAAGTGTAAGTCACAACAACAACAGACAGATAAACAATTTAATTTATTCCACCACACGTGACAACACTGTGACACTCACACACATTTAACACTCTATAAGACTATTCTTAAATGAGGCACTGGTAAATTTTCAAATATAAATATGTATTAATTACTGTCACTAATATATATATGTCCTGATTCAAATACAAAGTGAACCAGGAATCACAATCAATTTTAATTACAAGTTATATGTACAGAATTTATCAATATGAATCTTGTAGTGACATATTTTATTAATATTATCCTATGTGTGTCAGTTGTGTAGTAGTAATATGAGGTAATACTGGTTTTGTTTTTTCAAGCTATGTTGTTATTTGTCATCATGACTTCAAGTGTTTGTTTCTGTTGGAACTAGTATTGGAGATGTTCTCAGTTCCGTTCATTAAAACAATTAATTTCCCCTCTTATTTTTATACAATGTCAGTTTAAGATGGGGTTACATAATGTTGAGCTCCGCTGACCACATAGGCTTATCTTTCGTGATGGCGGCAGGAAAAGACTCCTCTGCTCGATTGCTCCCCTGTGTTCTGGAGACACCTCACTGTTTGCTATATGGACCAAGGAGTATGCTGTCCGCCTCTGGATTCAGCAAAGCTCTGACCAGGTGCTGCTCAATAACTTTAGGACCACAGTCCCACAATTCATGGAAATAATACAGAATTACGTTGACTGGCAATGAATATAGCACAATTTCGATCTGCCGATGTCCCAGGCTTTTTATTTAGAAAAATATGCACTGGCGCTCAACGCACTGGTTCTGTAGTAAGTTTATTTGCAAATGTGGTGCTGACCTGACGCCTCTGATTGACTATATTGGCAGGTCTAACCAATCATGCCATGTTTACACAGCTTTTCAAAAAAAGTACTCCTACTCACGTTTCCCCTAACAACAAAGAAGTAGTATTTATAGTCCGACTAATCGTGTTTAGCCTTACATTTATTTTCCGCCAATCAAATAGGAGGTAACATGTCAGCCTATTTCCCGTACAATGGTGGGGTGAAAATCTGCCACTCAGCGATTCTGATTTGGGTGTTGTCGGACATCCCTCACTATTTCTTTTGGCTATAATTTGTTATTTCCTAGACTATTTGCGTAATTTTTAACATATTATTTGTCAGCAAGTCCTAAGGAACCCAAATATACAAATTTAAAGGAGCTAAGTGGCTGCGTTCAAAATATGTATTTTCTTCTAGGATAGTCGTGCTGTTGCCACCTCCTCACTTCCAAACTTTAGGGTGTCTGCTGTACTGTCATACTAATGTCAGGATTTCAGACATAAAACAGTAGAATGTCATGTTTCCTAATAAGCGTTTTGTAAGTTTTTTTTAAACCTAACTCTCGTTTTATCACTGTCGATTTGAAAAAAAAAGCTAGTGCTTGTGGCCTTACACGCGTGATGGCAGCAATTGTGTATCGCGCGACTGTGGTAGTATTGCCTGCGTTCCGGCTTTCAGCCTCTCCCTTTCTTTCTATCTTTAGTCCATCTGTCTTTCGTTTTTTTTGGTAACGTAGTGTATAAAATGACATGAATGGAATTTTAAATCTAGGTCAGCTGCGTATCTCAAGGTTTTTCTTAGAAAGGCAGTACACGTTTTATCGTAGAAGGCGGGTATTGAAGCAGTAGGCTTTTACTATCAACGTGAAACGTTACAATTTGCAGACGAAGTAGAAAACAAGGGGGATTTCGAGTACAGTCATTGTGACAGCACTGTTCTTTACCATTCTTCTTTCCTTTTATTGAAGTTATTTGTTAGGCTTTACATTTACGTTTTAATTTATATATGTGGATTAGAATTTCTCACGACAAATCCTCCCCACTTAAAACAGACGTTATATGTCAGTCTATAATTCTATATACACATAGAGAAATTTATTATTATTTCTGGGACTTACGGTGATTCTCATCACACGGATGGCGGCTTAAAAAATCCGCTCCCAGATTTGTTTTTCCACTTATATACTCTATGCTAAACTCAAATGACCAACGGAGTAATCTCGAGTTCTCATGCCTAGCCTGTGCTAGAAACGACAAAGGTTTGTGATCCGTTTGCAACTTAAATGCCTTCCCATACAGATAAATATTGAATTTCTTTATCGCCCATATTACTGCAAGACATTCTTTTTCGCTAGTTGAGTAATTGGTTTCAGCTTTATTCAACTTTCTGCTAGCATATGCCACTGGGCTTAATTCCCCATCCAATGCATCTGATCCCTGTAGCAGAGTTGCACCTAACCCAATATTACTGGCATCCGTCCTTACAATGAATTCTTGACTTAAGTCCGGTAATTTCAAAATAGGTTTGCTTGTGAGCTTTTCCTTCAATTCCTGGTAAGCCATTTCACATTGTGGTGTCCATGTAATTCGATCTGGATTTCCCTTACGTGTCAAATCAGTTAACGGTGCACATATGGAATTAAAGTTTTTGATATACTTCTGGTAGAAACCACATAATGAGACAAAGGATCTCACGTCTTTCTTGGTTTGTGGTCTCGGGGCTTTCTTTAGTTTCTCTAAATTCTTTGGGTCAGGGGTCATGTTTCCCTGTTAAACTGTGTGTCCCAAAAATTCCAATTCTTTACATCCAACGCAACATTTGGTTGGTCGGGCGGTTAAATTCGCTTCCCTAAGTCGATTAAACAGCATGTTCAGAGAGTCAATGTGTTCCTCAAATGTTTCGGTTGCTATAAGGATATCATCCATGAAATTTGTGATACATGGATTATTCAGAGGGTCCAATAATTTTCTCATCATTCTAGAGAAGACACTAGGCGCATTCTTCAATCCAAATGGCAATCTATTAAACTCATAGTGTCCTTCTGAGGTACTAAAAGCTAGGTATGGTCTAACCTCAGGCTTTACTGGAATCTGATAGTATCCTTTACTCAGATCCACTTTTGAGAAATATTTAGCTTTATTTAGTCTGGCAAACAGCTGATTTGTATCCGGCAATGGATCCACCTGTCCTTCTGTAATAGCATTCAGTCTCCTGTAATCTATACAGAGTCTATGTTCTCCAGAGGGCTTCCTTAGGAGTACAACACCGGAACTATACGAAGATTCACTGTGTGAAATAATTCCTTCCTTCAACAAATAGTCTATCTCTTCCTTCAAAGCTTTCTCCTTAGCAAAAGGAATCGAATAGGGTTTCATACAGACAGGTGTGGGGTCTATCAGCTTCATATCATATTCCAATAAGTTTGTATGTCCTGGTCGGTCTGTTAACACCTCTGCATGATTATCTAGAACCTGTTGCACTCTCTCTTTCTGAGTTTTCGTTAAATGTGTACTGATTTTCACCTGTGCCGCTGTCTCACAGGGGTGTATTGGATATTCAAATGATGAAAGTGGTTCCTTTTTCATCTCCATGGCAATGGACAAGGTCAACAAGTGTGTCTCTTCCTGATGTTCTCTTTCCAAATATTTCTTCAGGAGATTCACATGATAGATTTTTTCTTTCCCCTTCTTATTTATCTTATAATTTGTTCTAGACACCTTCTCTAGAACTGTATATGGACCTTGCCATCCAATCTGTAACTTATTCTGACTACCGGGGAGAAGAAGCAGTACCTTCTCTCCCACAGCCAAATCTCTGTCTTTAGCTTTCCTGTTATAATAGGCAGCATGTTTCTTCCTGGCTTGTTTCAAATTTTCATTGGCAAGTTTCCAGCCAGTTTTTAAACGAGTGGTCAGCTCATTCACATATTGCTATGAGGATGTAATATTTTCCTCTGCCTTTTCATCAGTCCACGTTCTTAACAGAGCTTCCAGTGGACCTTTTATTGGCCTTCCAAACAATAATGTTGCCGGGGCCATACCGGTTGAACTATGGGGTACCTCCCGATAAGCAAAGAGGGCGGCGTGCAGGTACTGGTCCCATGTATCTGGTTTTTCGTGTGCCAACTTTCTCAGGATCGACATCAACGTGCCATTAAATCTTTCTACTTGGCCGTTCCCTTGGGGGTGGTACACACTACAATGGAAGTGTTTGGCCTGGAAGATCCTGAAAACTTCTTCAGTTAGTTTCCCCTTGAACTGAGAGCCATTATCAGTCAAGATTTGATTGGGAAAGCCTAACCTTGTGAAAATTGTGAGCAATGCCTCTGCCACATGTTTAGAATCAATCGATGACAGGGCTACCGCCTCTCCCCACATAGAACAAGTGTCCACCAGAGTCAGAATGTAGCTGTTCCTTCTCTTGGTTCGGGTGAGAGGTCCCACAAGATCCACGGCAACTCTCTCAAAGGGTGTTCCCACTATGGGCATTTCCCCCAGAGTTGCTGGTGCAGTCCAATGTTTAGGTGCTACTCGTTGGCACTCTGGACAGGATTTTACATATCGTTTGATATCTTCAGTTATTCCTGGCCAGAAATAGTGACAAGCTATACGCTGTCCTGTTCCGCTGATCCCCATATGACCACTGAAGGGAATCGCATGCCCTAGTTCCAACACTTTAGTCCTATATGAAGTGGGAAGGACCAGCTGTCCGTGACCATTAGATTCAGATCCAGCCTTCCTATATATCAGCTTGTTCTTCATATAAAATTCTCCCTTGCCTGGAGGTGTATGAGATTTTGGCAACTTCTTGAAACACGGCTTGAGTGTTTTGTCCTCAGCCTGTGCCTTCCTCATCTCATCTGGATGAGTATTTATTGGATTATCCTCCTCCTTTTTAGACTGTGATCTGGTCTGCACTGTTGCCAGTATCACAGGTCTCTTGGGATTCTCCAAGAAGACATATCTACACCCCAATATCAGAGGATAGATTGGCTCATTTATCACTGCTGCTTTTATGATTCCCTCCACATATCGCGTTTTCACCTTTATCCGGGCGACGGGAAGTGTCATGGTAGCTACATCCTTGGTTGCAGTTTGAATCTCCACTGTTTCTGTGGTGTATTGATCTGCCTGCACCAGGTGAGAACTCACAACGGAATCGTAATCTAAACCGGTATCATATAAACACCTTATAGTGACACCATTACAGATGACATCTTCACACACTGGGGGATGGTATGGTTCCTGTAGTTCTGCAGGTTTGACCTTTTTTCCCTTTTTCCCAGATGTCATAGCAGCACAATGAGGAGGTTTCCTTCTACAATGGTCAGTGTCATGATTGTTCATCTTACAATTTTTACACCACCTTTTTCCTTGGTTGAAAGATTTTCTTTCATCATATTTCCTTTCATCGAATTGTGGGGTTTTATTTTTATTATCATACCGTGGCCTATCAAACTGGTGCTTACCTTTGTTTTGATCCCTAGGATCAAATTTATTAAAGTTCTGTGGTGCCCTAAAATTTTCCAACTGTTTCTTTTTGTTACCTGATACCTCTGCCTGAGCTGCTTGATACCTTTCAGCAACATTTAGCAACTCACCCAGCCTCTCTGCACCTTGTTCCATGAGAAACTTTCTCAGGTCTGGAGCCATGGACTCTCTTAATTGTTCTATAAGGACCATTTGCTTAAGATCTTGGGTTTTCCCCAGAGAAGTCCATTTCTCCAAGTATGTCTCTAACCGTGCAGAGAACTGGTGATAGGTTTCACCTGACAGTAGTTTAGCATTCCTAAATTTGTTCCTATAAAATTCTGCGTTCTTTTCATATCTTACCAAAAGTGCCTGCTTTAGCATGTCATAATTTTCCTGATCACCTCGGCTCATTTTGGCAAAAACTTCATAAGCTGCCCCATGAAGACCTTGAGATAACTTTAAGCTCCACCTTTCTCTCTCTAACCCATATGTGGTAGCCAATAGTTCATATCTATTTAGATAGCTCTCAATATCATCGTCTTTCTCAACGAAATGATGTAAATGAAAATTCATAGCTGAGGTTGAGGCTCCCTGACTAGCAGTAGCATCAGAGGTAAAGGGACTGGCACCATTTTCAGGAGCATGGCCTTGAAACTCAAACTCCCTTAGTCGTAACTCATGTTCCCTTTGTAATCTTTTCTCCTCCTTTTCTGCTTCCCTCTCTGCAGTCAATCTTCTTTCTTCTGCAGCCTGTCTTCTTTCCTCGGCTTCCAATGCTTTAGCCTCTTTGTCAGCCTCAATCTGCAACCTCTTAGTCTCAGCCTCAGCCTCAAATTGTAACCTCTTAGTCTCAGCATCTAACTTTCTTTCGGCCTCTTTTTCTAATCTTCTTTCTTCCCGTTCAATATATTTGTCACATTCAGCAGAGACATAAGCAATCATAATTTGTCCGTCCATTCCTAACTCTTTCGCGGTCTGTACAGCAGCAGATCGAAATTTTGCCAAGTCGGCCATTGTCTAACATGCAATTCAATCTTTCAATAATTATCTAAGGACACTACAGGCACTGAGAGCTCAACCTTATTTATTTCCACCCAAGGATACCTTTTAATTCTTATTATTCCCAATATCTATAACAGGAGAAAGTTCAATATCCCTGGAGCGAGCCCCCAATATATGTGGTAAAGTGGGATATTATAAATATTTATAGGGGACTTAGTGTACTGACTGAGATCAGCTGTGAAGGTATCTGTATCTAATAAGGGTAGTGTATTACAGATGACCTTACTTGCTACCACATACAAAGTGAACCAGGAATCACAATCAATTTTAATTACAAGTTATATGTACAGAATTTATCAATATGAATCTTGTAGTGACATATTTTATTAATATTATCCTATGTGTGTCAGTTGTGTAGAAGTAATATGAGGTAATACTGGTTTTGTTTTTTCAAGCTATGTTGTTATTTGTCATCATGACTTCAAGTGTTTGTTTCTGTTGGAACTAGTATTGGAGATGTTCTAAGTTCCGTTCATTAAAACAATTAATTTCCCCTCTTATTTTTATACAATGTCAGTTTAAGATGGGGTTACATAATGTTGAGCTCCGCTGGCCACATAGGCTTATCTTTCGTGATGGCGGCAGGAAAAGACTCCTCTGCTCGATTGCTCCCCTGTGTTCTGGAGACACCTCACTGTTTGCTATATGGACCAAGGAGTATGCTGTCCGCCTCTGGATTCAGCAAAGCTCTGACCAGGTGCTGCTCAATAACTTTAGGACCACAGTCCCACAATTCATGGAAATAATACAGAATTACGTTGACTGGCAATGAATATAGCACAATTTCGATCTGCCGATGTCCCAGGCTTTTATTTAGAAAAATATGCACTGGCGCTCAACGCACTGGTTCTGTAGTAAGTTTATTTGCAAATGTGGTGCTGACCTGACGCCTCTGATTGACTATATTGGCAGGTCTAACCAATCATGCCATGTTTACACAGCTTTTCAAAAAAGTACTCCTACTCACGTTTCCCCTAACAACAAAGAAGTAGTATATATAGTTGTTGCTGTCATTTTCGACGGAGTCATCTGTCAAGTTATTTGCTTATGTTTGTATCATAAGTATAATTGTGTCTTTACCTGCGATGTCAGGTTGATTAGGGGTTGTCTTCCCTTGTTTATTCATTCATTGTGTTTGACCTTTAGGGTCAGAGGTTGTCAGTTCGGGCGTAGGCCTATGGGAAGGTTTTTTAAGCGGGAGTGAGATATACTTCCGGGAAGCCGGGAGGTCCTGTTTTTCTGAAGGGACCAAGAGTCCATTGTTTTTCGGGGAGAATCTTCGAAGTAACTGCTATGGCAGTTTTCCCCAGTGAATCTCTGTGCGTCGGGATGACGACAGAATTCCTTGTGTAGTTCTGAGGATTCATTTACCAGGTAATACCGACCTTTATGCATTATTACGCTTTTCGGTGGCAGAACATGTAAAGGATTACCTAGGGTGAACAGCAGTTCACGGATCCGCCATTTCAGAACTTATATATTTGTGCTCGAGGTAGCCATCCAAGACTGTTAGTCTTATATTGTCCAGAAATCCAGTGACGAAGATATATTGTGGGAGCCGCAGATTGGCGGAACTTCTATCTACAATAAGTATTACTGCAGGGTTGATGATAACCTATTTAACAGAAGTACACGGCCGACGTCAGAACGAGGCCTGTGCTTTCGGCTATTATACTACAGCCTGATATGTGCAATTGGCGGGAGTGCCAAGTTGCACCTGTGTGTCAAGGTAACTAAGGCATCTGACGCGTTTAGTCAGAGACGCCAAGGGCGACGCTACGAACTGTCATTATTGAAGAACTTTGCTATTGACCATGCACGTCTATTCTGATGTTTACCTTTTTGAATGCCAAATGTATACCTATCGATGTCAGGTCAGCATGACCTTGTTACACTGACTGTTCCTGTTGATACTATGTGTGTTCCCGTCAATAAATGTCTTGAAACATGCCTGCAGTGTCAAAGCATCCTTGATTACTGCATGTGAGAGTATGGGTTGCAGGATCTACATCTATACGAGCCTAAACACATTCGCGTCTTCATTCGCACCCACACTCAATTCATCATACGCTCGCACTACACATCTAACAACATGTATACTGTCTTGGGCCAGTGATCACCTCAACAAGAAAAAAAGACAGTTACATTTCTGGTGGACCAGTTACGTGGGCTCTTATGATACATTTCTTGTCGCCAATGTGGCCTAGAAACTTACATTTCGGATGGACCAGATCTGTGGGTTTAAAAAGAACAGAGCGAGCATTTGACATTATTGTTGACATTTATGGATCCAGAAATTTACATTCCTGGTTGGCTGTTACATGTATGATGTCTCCAGTTTTGTCGAGAAAGTTACAAGAAGGACAAGTACACATTACACTTCTGATCTGTGGGTCTAAGCTACACACGGGACAGCCGTAACACACAACGCTAATTCTACACTTGCAAGTTTTGGCTACAACAGGACAGAGATAGGTCATCAACAGTTGACCCAAATAAACAGTACGAGCATTTATATCATAATGCTACATAAACCATAACAAGACATGTACTGAAGTTAACATCTAGGCATTTGCTACGTGGACCATAACTGCATAGAAGGCGGGTTCCTATTGTAAACAGTACTGCGGGTTGTTACACGTTTCATTCAACAACAGACTTTTCTAGGTCAGAGCATTCAAGCTACATTGTTGGAGGTCAAGTGTCTGTAAACAGTACGTGAAATTGTAAACATTCAATGTGCAAGCCCTAATTTGAGAAGGTCATAGTAACTTTGGTTCGTGAATACTTTATGTTACAGTGGATTTGACGTTCAGTGCGCGTTTGACATTTCGTTTCTGTGTTCGCAAGGAGCAAGAAATTTATTTTAGTTTCAGCTGTGACTGAACTTGTTCTGCAACACATTGAAATTGATTGCTATATGTTTATGTCACTTCTACTGTTTTTGGTGTATTTTTCTGCGGGTTTTTCGGTTGGTGGGTCTTACGGTAAATATGCCACTTGATCGAGGCTTACTGTAAGCGGTCTGTAGGTGCAAATTTTCTTAATTTGGAAATTTGCTAGTGACAATTGGTCGCTATTGATGTTAGCTGTGATGTAATTGTACTTAACGTTGTTTTTGTAATATTTTGTCTGTTTTTCAGTTTTGATTGTCGATTTGTTTTGTTTGTATTCTGTAGGTCTCTCCTTTCTTGTGTATTTCTCTACACATTTTTGGTTAAAACAGTGTTGCCATTTGTATTGTTTTGTATTTTTGTCTTTGTATTTTTTTTTTTTTTTTGGTTGTACTACATTACTGTCATGCACAGTCTACATACACATACTTGGTCATGTTTTGATATTATTGATAAGGTAGACTCTTCATATAGAGTTTGTTAAATAATATTATATAAGATATTTATACAAGTTCTTTGATAAAAGACTTGTTATCTACAAAGATTGAGACAAGGTAAATACATATTCAAGTTCTTTATAAAAAAAGACTTGTGCCCATAGTGAGTGGGATATAAGGGATTTTTTTTTTTTTCCCACAGGTACTCAAGTGATTTTTTGGGTACATTATAAACAAGAGGAACATACAAAGTCTTTGTCTAAGACTAAGACAGTAAAATAAAGTGAAGTGAGTATACAAGTCTAGCATTTCAGACTTGTCTCCCATTGAAGTGGGATAAGGTAATTTATTTAATTTTTTTTCAGGTTTCTGATCTCATTAGACAGAATGTCTACATTGGATTTCTTCATCCAGCAAGGGTTGACCCTTGGTAAGTCTGGTAAAGAATTGGAAGAATATTCATCTGCTCAATTCGCCATTGCATTAAAGTCAGAAGAAAAGAAACAAAAAGAGGAAATTAAATTGAAAGCAGAAGCTGAACTAAAGAAGCTAGAAGCTGAGAATAGAAGATTAGAACTTGAAGAAAGAAGGTATCAAAGAGAGGCTGAGGAGAGAAAAGCTCAAGCTGATGAAAGAAAATTCCAGATGGAAATGGAAGACAAAAAAATTCAAGCTCAAGCTGCTGCAGAGGAAAAAAAAACTTCAAGCTGCTGCTGAGGCTGAAATTAGGAAAATGGAACATGAGGAAAGAAAACAGAAGATGGAACTTGATGAAAAACTCGCAATTTTGGAGTTAGAGAAATTGAAATTGGCGAGTACGGGTGCTCAGCAAACAACTTCGAGTACGACAAAGGAGTTTGTTAGTAGGATTAAATTGCCTCATTTCAATCCTTTAAAGGATGACGTAGCAGATTATCTAGATAGATTCCAATTTTTGTGCGATACGCATAACATAAAAAAGGAAAAATATGTTGAACAACTGATGCCATTTTTTACAGGTGACACAGTGACTACTCTTATGACAATAGACGAACATGAGAGGACTAATTATGATGTTGTCAGGGCAGCATTACTAAAGAAATACCAATTAAAACAAGAAGACTATCGTCTTCGTTTTAGGACAATGTTGCCAGAAAATGGAGTAGATTTCTCTGATTTTGTTACAAAGATACGTCGTACATTTACACGATGGGTTGAGTTGTCTCAGATTGAGAAAACATATGAAGGTCTAATGGACTTATTATTGCGAGATAAGGTTTTGTCATCTGTTAATGATTCTTTTCTTGCATTCCTTCATGAGCGTAAGCCTAAAAACTTAAAAGAAATGGAGGAATACTGTTGTCAGTATGCCACAGCACATCCCCATGCTACAGTTAGCAATTCTAAAGTGAAAGAAGGGTTGCCAGCTGCTTCGGCAACACCATATGGCCCTAATTTCAGAAAAAAATTTCAGGGTGCTCAACAAAATTGGAATAGGGGAAGTAATCAAAATTACACTCAGAAGCGGAGTAATCCAACACATGATGGTTCTTCGTCTATGCAGTGGAGACAAGATGGTAGTTCTCGTAATTTTAGTGGTAATAATTTGAGACACTTTCGTAAAGGCTATCCAAATAATAACTATTCAAATTTTCGAGGTAATCATTCTCGACGTCAAGATTATGACGATGGTGAATTTAGAAACCGGGATTCAAACCGGAATGATGATTACAATAGGCAATATGATAACAATTACAGGGGAAATGATAGTCGAAATAATTACAGGGGAAATGATAATCGAGGTAGACCTAGGTTTAACAAAAAAAAGACCTTACCAACAGGCAAACTCTGCGCAACAAGAGTTTGATGGAGCCTGTAATACAGTAAATGATAGTGGTAACTCTAGGGCTATCACTGGTTGTGCTTTCGATTTTGGGAGAGCAACTGAATGCCCCCAATGCTTAACATTGTTTGACTCATCAACTGTATCTACGCTAAGTTGTGGTCACCCTCTTCCTGCTCTACCTGCTACAGTTGCGCATGATGGGAGAGGATCTCTCATCTTACATAAAGGTCTAATAAATGATAGGCTAGTCTCAGTACTTTTCGATTCGGGATGTACTACCGTCGGGGTTAAGGAGTCTCTGATAGATCCTTGCTGTGCCACTGGAAAAACAATCAAATGTGTTACATTTGGTGGTACTATGGAAAGCTATCCTACTGCTATTATTAGGATTGACACTCCTTTCTTCACAGGAGATGTCCATGCATGTCTTCTTCCTAATCCTATTGCGGATCTTATAATCGGTCGTATTCATGGGGTTAAGGAATGCACCCCGCAACAAATTTCTAGTTGGGAAGAAAGAAACATTCAAACGGTCAATGCAGTGGTGACAAGAGCTCAAGCTCTTAATCCCCCAACTTCATCTGATAATAGTAATGAAGTTGATAGCCAAGACGAGCACTTGGTGATTTCCCATGACTCGTTTGTTAAACGTCAAGAAGAGGATCCTTCTTTGAAGAAATACTTCCTTCTTGCAAAGAAAGGGGATCCCAATCAAAATACGAATCACAAATCGTATATCACTATGAAGAATGGTATATTGGTACGAATGGTACAACACTCGGACAAGTCTATGCACTCGCAAATTCTTGTGCCTAAGTGTATGAGAGCCTTAATTCTTCGGCATGCACACGATTCTCAGTGTGCGGGACACATGGGTTTTTCCAGAACTAAAACTAGAGTCCTTGCGTCATTCTTTTGGCCATTCGTGAATAAAGACATCCGAATTTATTGCCGATCTTGCAAAATTTGTCAAGAGGTCAAGTCTAGGGGTCCGAGACATGCTGCTCCTATTCAGGCTGCAGATATTCCGATTCGGCCGTTTCAGAAAATGGCTATAGACATCATTGGTCCGTTCAAAATTAAGTCAGCCAGAGGACACCAATTTATCCTCACTTGCGTGGACATGTGCACGCGTTGGCCAGAGGCTATTCCTCTGAAGAGCATATCAACTGTCGATATCGCTGATGCTCTTTGGCTCGTATTTTCTCGTCTGGGATTCCCCGGAGAAATACTGTCGGATCACGGCACTCAGTTAATTTCGGACGTTATGTCTCAGGTAATGGCTACGCTAGACATTAAAAGGTCTCTCAGTAGTATTTATCATCCAATGTCCAATGGATTGGTAGAACGTCTTAACAGGACACTAAAGAACTTACTTGGCAAGATAACGGAGGATCATCCTGAAGATTGGGACAGGGTTTTACCTGCAGTCCTCTTTGCCTATAGAGAGGTTCCCAACGAGCATACAGGGTTTTCTCCTTTCGAACTTGTCTTTGGCGCGCAACCGCGCGGGCCAATGTCCTTGTTACACGATTTGATAACTTCCGATAATATCGACGATGATACACAATCGTCATATGAATATGTTATAGCTCTTAGGGAAAAGATTATCGAATCGTGCAGGTTAGCAACTTCATCTTCCGAATTTGCGAAAGAAAAAGCTAGGCGATTTGCTAATAAGAAAAGACGCCTACGTCAACTTTGTCCTGGAGACAAAGCATATGTCTTACTGCCCTCAAGAGAGAATAGACTTCTCATTTCTTGGAAGGGTCCATACACTATAGTCTCGAAAATTTCTGATGTCGACTATATTGTCGATGTGGATGGAAGGCATAAAACCTTCCATATAAATATGCTAACAGAGTTTATTGAACGTCCAGACTATTTACAGCCTATTTTCCAGGCGACGGACGACTCTCCAGTTCAACATGGTCACATCTCATCCCTGTCCGTTATACAGGATGAGGAAACTATTTTTTTCTGACGTGAACTTACCTCTTCCTGCGATTCCACTTACTTCAACGGAATCGTGGAGAGACGTTACAGTCTCTTCCAACTTGTCTTTTGAGGAACAGCGTCAAGTATCCTCTACGTTACAATCATATCAGGATGTCCTTACCGACATTCCTGGACACACAGATGTCATAGAACATGACATCATACTTACTGATCGTAATCCGATCAGAGTAAGACCATACCCAATACCTATTCATTTTCAAGCACAAGTCGAGAAAGAATTGGATGAAATGATTCAACTACAAATAATTGAACCATCCACTTCAGCTTATTCTTCGTCGATAGTTATTGTTCGAAAGAAAGACAATAACATACGTCTTTGCGTTGATTATCGCAAATTAAATCAAGTTACGAAGTTCGATGCTGAACCTATGCCGTTATTAGATGATCTACTTATTAGACTTTCTAAAGCTAAATTCTTTACTAAACTAGACTTGTCGAAAGGTTATTGGCAAGTCCCACTGACGGAACACGCCAAACCTCTCACTGCTTTTTCGACACCTAGGGGTCTGTTTCAATGGAATTTTATGCCTTTCGGGCTTATGAACGCCCCAGCGACTTTCGTACGCATGATGCGACGAATTCTATCAGATCGTGCAGATGTCATTGCATATTTAGACGACATCTGTCTTTTCAGCGATACTTGGGAAGAACACTATGTGGGTCTGAAGGAATTGCTATCTACTCTACGTGAGCATAGATTGACTGCTAAACCCTCTAAAGCTTTTGTTGGGTTTAGTGAAATTTCCTTCCTAGGTCATCGAGTTGGTCATGGTCTGTTGAAGACAGAGGACCAAAACATTTCAAAGATATTAAATATCTCGGTTCCGAAGACAAAAAAGCAAGTGCGTAGTCTCTTGGGATTGATACAATTCTATGGAAGATTCATTGAGAATCTGTCCTCCATTATGGCACCACTTTCAACGTTATTGAAAAAAGGTTCTCCTAATATGGTGCGTTGGTCCCAAGAATGCCAATCTTCATTGGATCAGGTTAAGAATTTGTTCTCATCTCATCCTATCTTAAGACTACCGACGATTGATAAGACTTTTGTCCTTCGTAGTGATGCCTCTTCCACTGGCATTGGAGCGGCACTAATGCAGGAATATTCAGGAACTCTGCATCCTGTAATGTATATTTCTAGGAAGCTGAATGCGGCAGAAAGGAATTACTCGGTTTTGGACCGTGAATTGTTGGCTATGGTTTGGTCCATTCTTAAGCTACAAAGGTTCCTTCTGGGCGCGCATTTCTTTATGGAAACCGACCAAAAAGCTCTTACGGCTATGCAAAGTAAGGATTTGAAGAGCTCGAGATCTACTCGTTATGCTATTGCTCTTCAGCCTTTCCATTTCACGGTGCGAGCTATCCGTGGTTCGGATAATGTGATGGCGGACATATTGTCTAGATGCCCACATGATTCCAGTTAAATCTTGTGTCCTAGTTTTTCCTGATATATTTTCAGACTTAGGTCTGTCCTTAATATCATAATATGTTGTAATACAAATGTATTTGGATGATGTTTAGATAATTTAACAAATTTCATTTTGTCCATCCATCAGTGATATGTTGCTAAAATAGCATTGACATTTGTATATTGCTATGATTATATTATTTAGTAATGTTTGATATATGATTGGTATTGCCAGCAACTTAGGTTTCTTGAATGGTATCCCTTAGTTTGTTTGGTTTAAAGGAAATATTTTCTCTTATGTTGGGAGATGATTTGTACCCTCTTCTATTGTACCTGATATTAGGTTCATTGTTTGCATGAGCACAGAAGTGATACTGGTGCTATCTTGCTCATGAACATATTTAAAAAAAAAAAAATTGCATTTTTTTTTTTTACAGGGGGGGGTGGTAGTAATGTTGCTGTCATTTTCGACGGAGTCATCTGTCAAGTTATTTGCTTATGTTTGTATCATAAGTATAATTGTGTCTTTACCTGCGATGTCAGGTTGATTAGGGGTTGTCTTCCCTTGTTTATTCATTCATTGTGTTTGACCTTTAGGGTCAGAGGTTGTCAGTTCGGGCGTAGGCCTATGGGAAGGTTTTTTAAGCGGGAGTGAGATATACTTCCGGGAAGCCGGGAGGTCCTGTTTTTTCTGAAGGGACCAAGAGTCCATTGTTTTTCGGGGAGAATCTTCGAAGTAACTGCTATGGCAGTTTTCCCCAGTGAATCTCTGTGCGTCGGGATGACGACAGAATTCCTTGTGTAGTTCTGAGGATTCATTTACCAGGTAATACCGACCTTTATGCATTATTACGCTTTTCGGTGGCAGAACATGTAAAGGATTACCTAGGGTGAACAGCAGTTCACGGATCCGCCATTTCAGAACTTATATATTTGTGCTCGAGGTAGCCATCCAAGACTGTTAGTCTTATATTGTCCAGAAATCCAGTGACGAAGATATATTGTGGGAGCCGCAGATTGGCGGAACTTCTATCTACAATAAGTATTACTGCAGGGTTGATGATAACCTATTTAACAGAAGTACACGGCCGACGTCAGAACGAGGCCTGTGCTTTCGGCTATTATACTACAGCCTGATATGTGCAATTGGCGGGAGTGCCAAGTTGCACCTGTGTGTCAAGGTAACTAAGGCATCTGACGCGTTTAGTCAGAGACGCCAAGGGCGACGCTACGAACTGTCATTATTGAAGAACTTTGCTATTGACCATGCACGTCTATTCTGATGTTTACCTTTTTGAATGCCAAATGTATACCTATCGATGTCAGGTCAGCATGACCTTGTTACACTGACTGTTCCTGTTGATACTATGTGTGTTCCCGTCAATAAATGTCTTGAAACATGCCTGCAGTGTCAAAGCATCCTTGATTACTGCATGTGAGAGTATGGGTTGCAGGATCTACATCTATACGAGCCTAAACACATTCGCGTCTTCATTCGCACCCACACTCAATTCATCATACGCTCGCACTACACATCTAACAACATGTATACTGTCTTGGGCCAGTGATCACCTCAACAAGAAAAAAAGACAGTTACATTAGTCCGACTAATCGTGTTTAGCCTTACATTTATTTTCCGCCAATCAAATAGGAGGTAACATGTCAGCCTATTTCCCGTACAATGGTGTGTTGAAAATCTGCCACTGAGCGATTCTGATTTGGGTGTTGTCTGACATCCCTCACTATTTCGTAATGCGTAACGTTTGAAAACACTATTCCTGAATTTGACATCCCTCACTATTTCTTTTGGCTATAATTTGGTATTTCCTAGACTATTTGCGTAACGTTTAACATATTATTTGTCAGCAAGTCCTAAGGAACCCAAATATACAAATTTAAAGGAGCTAAGTGGCGGCTTTCAAAATATGTATTTTCTTCTAGGATAGTCGTGCTGTTGCCACCTCCTCACTTCCAAACTTTAGGGTGTCTGCTGTACTGTCATACTAATGTCAGGATTTCAGACATAAAACAGTAGAATGTCATGTTTCCTAATAAGCGTTTTGTAAGTTTTTTAAAACCTAACTCTCGTTTTATCACTGTCGATTTGAAAAAAAAGCTAGTGCTTGTGGCCTTACACGCGTGATGGCAGCAATTGTGTATCGCGCGACTGTGGTAGTATTGCCTGCGTTCCGGCTTTCAGCCTCTCCCTTTCTTTCTATCTTTAGTCCATCTGTCTTTCGGTTTTTTTGGTAACGTAGTGTATAAAATGACATGAATGGAATTTTAAATCTAGGTCAGCTGCGAATCTCAAGGTTTTTCTTAGAAAGGCAGTACACGTTTTATCGTAGAAGGCGGGTATTGAAGCAGTAGGCTTTTACTATCAACGTGAAACGTTACAATTTGCAGACGAAGTAGAAAACAAGGGGGATTTCGAGTACAGTCATTGTGACAGCACTGTTCTTTACCATTCTTCTTTCCTTTTATTGAAGTTATTTGTTAGGCTTTACATTTACGTTTTAATTTATATATGTGGATTATAATTTCTCACGACATATATATATATATCCACATGTGTACATTTTCTTAGTCTTTGCAATGTTGTCGTTACACAGAAAGCTTTTCAATTTTGTGACACGTGGTGTTCATGTCTTAGTGTTATGCCAACCTTTTCTACTTCTTACGGTGATCGCTACGTACCATCAGATACCAGAAAGGACTTATGTTATCCACCCTATTTACGAAATCCTATGACATAAAACCAGCAACATACACGATCGCCATTTTATGGGAAACATTAGATCATACAGTCGCTCATTGCTATTTGCTTTCCTTGGAGCTAAAATAGTTAATGTTCTTGGGAATGTGTCGTATTGTCAAGTATATGACCGTACGTCAAAGTACTGGATGAAAATTTACAAAATACCAAGTTATGTATCTTTGTTAAGGCAGAGCCCCCAATGCACGAATGGAAAAGATAGTCTTGATCGTACTTTCAGAGAAATCAACCCATTTGTTGCATCGTGCAACATGTTGAAGGAAACATAGAGAATAGAACAAGAGAGAGCAGGAAAGGAAGGGCGAAGAACTGGAAGAGCTAATACGTTATTGTATACAGATGGCAGAAGTGACAGACGAAGATATAATTTACAAATCAAACGAAATAGCTACTGTCTTTTAAAAATAACGGTAGAGAGTTACCAGATGAACGAGACATCAAAGTTTGTCCAATAACTCAGACAAGAGAAACGTCCTTCATCAGTTTAAGTTTACTGAGACCGAACGTTGACCCTAGAACGTATACATCGCATTTTTCTAGAGGGAAAACCAGGATGGTAATCAATATTATATATATTCCACTACGTGCGGGGTATTCGCACGGGCACAACTACTTACTACTATAAGTTTATAAACTAATAAAATGGTATTGAATCAGTTTTACAAATAACAGTTCACATGAGACAAGGGACGTTTCGGGTTATACCAGTGGCGTATTCTCTATGTGTGCTGTGCGTGCTGCGCACACCTATGCGCGAAGGAAAATAAAAATTTAATTTATTATTCTATAAAATATTTCTCCTCTAAGTTCTGCTTTCGGACCGCACGCATCAGGATAACGGATTTTCCAGCATAGAATCTACGAGTATGTCAGGTTTCAGTTTCACAGACGCGTTTTATAGTGCACCTTTTATTGGTTGTAGCAATCGCCCGAAGTTTGTCGGGTAATTCCGTCACAATGCGTGCTGGACCGTTCGGATTCACTTCCAAAGACTGATTTGTGTGAATCTGGGTCATGGGCAGATACGTCAATACAATGCGAACATGCGTGCGGTGGCCTAGCAGCTCTCGAGTTGTAAAAATCAGCTGTGTCCGTCCAGTGTTTTTTGTGATTAATTTTTGTTAGTTGCAGGGAATGCAGATTATTAAAGTGACAGTGAGTTTCAAGTTGTAAGTTAATTAGTATTTCGGAGATAATTGACATATACCCCTAATAACTATCGTTGCGTAATTGAATATGGATGGTTTTTAAATTAAGAGGGGAAGAAGTTAAATAGTAGGCGTACATATTCATTTTAAGTAGCAGCACGCCTAGCTCGCATTACCAGGATACGCCACTGGGTTATACCCTTCGTCAGAAACAAACAGGTGACAAAGACAAGAATTACATATAGTAATAGGTACTACAAAAACATACGATGATAAGAAACAATACAAAATGAGCGATACAAGCAGATGGAAAAAGTACAATGATAACACAAGAAAATCGAAAAACCTAACAGAAATACCGAAGCAAGAAATTAAATAATAAACGAAACGAAAAAAAAGGAGAATGAACAAAACTTCGGAACAAGTCACTTAGCTAGAGCTGTAAATGCTTGGAATACACAAGATCGCAGTCCTCTCTCCAAGAAATCTCGAAGGAAGTGACGTATAAGATAGCGACAATTTTTAGAGATACAGAACCAAAACCAAAACATAAGAAGATAGATCGAAAAAACAACGAATAAAGAAGAATGAAAGAGAGAGAAAAGCTACCAGAATTTATGCAAAATGATGTTGAACATTGAGACCTTCAGGACACAAAACGCCCAATTGAAAAATAAGACGATTCTCTAATGAAAAGCGAGTCCTGTCATCCCCGACACATGAACGGAGGGCCATGACATTGATATCGGATTTACCTGAATGGTCAGGCCTATTGAAATGATGGGCCACCGGTAAATGTTTGCCATGATAGATGTCATTCAAGTGCTCACGAAACTGTCTGCCAAACGCCTGCCAGTTTCACCAATATAGGTAATGCCGCACCTTTTGCAGATGATAGCATAAATAAGGTTTCTGGATTCGCACGTGAAAGACTCTCTAACGATAAATTTTCCTTTCGGAAAAGTGACTGAGTTTTGAGTACAAACGGACAGCTCTTACATATACGTCGTTGGCACGGTTTAGTACCAAAGTATGAAGGGCTAGTATGTCGTAGACGACTGTGTACAAGAATATCCCTAAAATTCCTATCCCTACGATATGCTACCAAAGGTGTATCACGAAACAACTCTCTGGTATCAGGATCAGAGTGGAGAATAGGCAGATGTCGAAACAGAATTCTCTTCACCGCCAGACAGTGAGGATGGAAAGTTTGAGTCTGTCAGATTTGACAGAAGGTTTAGTAGTGAGTGCCATCTGACGAGTGACGCGTGTGATACGATAAAGAGCACCAGATAAAGATAAAACATGTTCTGGATAAAGACGTCGGCGAAAGAACTCGAGCATCTCTTGAGCTCGCTGTTGGAAATCATCGTCATCGTGACATAACCGACGCAAGCGAAGAAGTTGAGAAAAGGAATGGAATTTTTACAACTAAGAGGATGCGATGAAGTATAAAGAAGGAAACAGTGAACGTCAGTAGTCTTATAATAAACAGACGTTTTAAGACCAGTAGGGCTAATAGTCACAGTGATGTCAAGGAAGTTCACTGAAGTCGTAGAAATTTCAGAAGTGAATTTGATGGCAGGATTGAAATTTCCAACATAGTCAATGAATCGACGGAGGTCTACCTCAGACATGTCTGTAATGCCAATACCATCATCAATATAACGACGGTAAAATTCGGGTATTGGTTCATCGTAACTATGAAAGACCAAATATTCAAAGTGGCCCATAAACAGGCAAGCGTAACTAGGGCCCATCTTAGTACCCATAGCGACGCCACTGATTTGGTTGAAGAATTGGCCATTAAACTCAAAAGAGTTGAGATTAAGAACCAACTCAGCAAGGCGAAGAAGCGGACCTGTACTATAGTAAGATCAGTACGCTGGTTGAGAAAAAATTGGAGTGCCTTGAGACCATCAGCATGTGGAATAGAAGTATAAAGGGAAAAAACATCTAGGAGGAAAAGACGGTAAGTACGATCAGGCGTGAATCTGATCGAATTAAAGGTAGTGATAGCTTGAGTAGTGTCTTTCAAATAAGAAGGCAGATATACTAGTATATAGTAAAGGCTAAGTCACAAGCAGTACGAGATATATCAGAAGAAATACTTACGACTATAAATACATTGCGACCGATATTATCTAACGAAAGGATTTTCTTTGTCCTTTGTCCTAGTACGATGCACTATCTTTCTGAATATTATTATTTTTCTTATAAACCCACCCTTCACCACGTCTTACTGCAGTCCTGCTCATCTTCATATGACGCAACATAGGGTGACAACTTAAATAACTTCAGGATTATGTTTACTGCAGATGATGGCTCTTAAATCTTCTGACATTTCTAGGAGACGGTACTCAATGAACAGAGATGTCTGGTTTTGCAGTAACGCAGAGTCGAGTCATGTCAAAATTATTCTGTTATATGAGTCAACGTCTCACATTTTGCTTAGCCCAGCTTTTTTTCCCCACATAATTACGATAGATCTTTCTAAACCATTAAAATGTGAAGTATATCCGAAGGGATTAGATAACATGACTCCTGATCTCATAAAAATCTGACACCTTCAGTCTGGTGGCGTACAGATAAGATTTATGCAAGGTGCCAGTAGAGTTGATATATGTCCTCGGAATACTTTAATTTTTGAAGAAATATTAAAAAAATTGTTGCTGTCATTTTCGACGGAGTCATCTGTCAAGTTATTTGCTTATGTTTGTATCATAAGTATAATTGTGTCTTTACCTGCGATGTCAGGTTGATTAGGGGTTGTCTTCTCTTGTTTATTCATTCATTGTGTTTGACCTTTAGGGTCAGAGGTTGACAGTTCGGCGTGGGCCTATGGGAAGGTTTTTTAAGCGGGAGTGAGATATACTTCCGGGAAGCCGGGAGGTCCTGTTTTTCTGAAGGGACCAAGAGTCCATTGTTTTTCGGGGAGAATCTTCGAAGTAACTGCTATGGCAGTTTTCCCCAGTGAATCTCTGTGCGTCGGGATGACGACAGAATTCCTTGTGTAGTTCTGAGGATTCATTTACCAGGTAATACCGACCTTTATGCATTATTACGCTTTTCGGTGGCAGAACATGTAAAGGATTACCTAGGGTGAACAGCAGTTCACGGATCCGCATTTCAGAACTTATATATTTGTGCTCGAGGTAGCCATCCAAGACTGTTAGTCTTATATTCTCCAGAAATCCAGTGACGAAGATATATTGTGGGAGCCGCAGATTGGCGGAACTTCTATCTACAATAAGTATTACTGCAGGGTTGATGATAACCTATTTAACAGAAGTACACGGCCGATGTCAGAACGAGGCCTGTGCTTCCGGCTATTATACTACAGCCTGATATGTGCAATTGGCAGGGAGTGCCAAGTTGCACCTGTGTGTCAAGGTAACTAAGGCATCTGACGCGTTTAGTCAGAGACGCCAAGGGCGACGCTACGAACTGTCATTATTGAAGAACTTTGCTATTGACCATGCACGTCTATTCTGATGTTTACCTTTTTGAATGCCAAATGTATACCTATCGATGTCAGGTCAGCATGACCTTGTTACACTGACTGTTCCTGTTGATATTATGTGTGTTCCCGTCAATAAATGTCTTGAAACATGCCTGCAGTGTCAAAGCATCCTTGATTACTGCATGTGAGAGTATGGGTTGCAGGATCTACATCTATACGAGCCTAAACACATTCGCGTCTTCATTCGCACCCACACTCAACTCATCATACGCTCGCACTACACATCTAACAACATGTAAACTGTCTTGGGCCAGTGATCACCTCAACAAGAAAAAAAATACAGTTACATTTCTGGTGGACCAGTTACGTGGGCTCTTATGATACATTTCTTGTCGCCAATGTGGCCTAGAAACTTACATTTCTGATGGACCAGATCTGTGGGTTTAAAAAGAACAGAGCGAGCATTTGACATTATTGTTGACATTTATGGATTCAGAAATTTACATTCCTGGTTGGCTGTTACATGTATGATGTCTCCAGTTTTGTCGAGAAAGTTACAAGAAGGACAAGTACACATTACACTTCTGATCTGTGGGTCTAAGCTACACACGGGACAGCCGTAACACACAGTGCTAATTCTACATTTGCAAGTTTTGGCTACAACAGGACAGATATAGGTCATCAACGGTTGACACAAATAAACAGTACGAGCATTTATATTATAATGCTACATAAAGCATAACAAGACAAGTACTGAAGTGAACTACTAGGCATTTGCTACGTGGACCATAACTGCATAGAAGGCGGGGTCCTATTGTAAACAGTACTGCGGGTTGTTACACGTTTCATTCAACAACAGACTTTTCTAGGTCAGAGTATTCAAGCTACATTGTTGGAGGTCAAGTGTCTGTAAACAGTACGTGAAATTGTAAACATTCAATGTGCAAGCCCTAATTTGAGAAGGTCATAGTAACTTTGGTTCGTGAATACCACTTTATGTTACAGTGGATTTGACGTTCAGTGCGCGTTTGACATTTCGTTTCTGTGTTCGCAAGGAGCAAGAAATTTATTTTAGTTTCAGCTGTGACTGAACTTGTTCTGCAACACATTGAAATTGATTGCTATATGTTTATGTCACTTCTACTGTTTTGTGTATTTTTCTGCGGGTTTTTCGGTTGGTGGGTCTTACGGTAAATATGCCACTTGATCGAGGCTTACTGTAAGCGGTCTGTAGGTGCAAATTTTCTTAATTTGGAAATTTGCTAGTGACAATTGGTCGCTATTGATGTTAGCTGTGATGTAATTGTACTTAACGTTGTTTTTGTAATATTTTGTCTGTTTTTCAGTTTTGATTGTCGATTTGTTTTGTTTGTATTCTGTAGGTCTCTCCTTTCTTGTGTATTTCTCTACACATTTTTGGTTAAAACAGTGTTGCCATTTGTATTGTTTTGTATTTTTGTCTTTGTTTTTTTTTTGGTTGTACTACATTACTGTCATGCACAGTCTACATACACATACTTGGTCATGTTTTGATATTATTGATAAGGTAGACTCTTCATATAGAGTTTGTTAAATAATATTATATAAGATATTTATACAAGTTCTTTGATAAAAGACTTGTTATCTACAAAGATTGAGACAGTAAAATAAAGTGAAGTGAGTATACAAGTCTAGCATTTCAGACTTGTCTCCCATTGAAGTGGGATAAGGTAATTTATTTAATTTTTTTTCAGGTTTCTGATCTCATTAGACAGAATGTCTACATTGGATTTCTTCATCCAGCAAGGGTTGACCCTTGGTAAGTCTGGTAAAGAATTGGAAGAATATTCATCTGCTCAATTCGCCATTGCATTAAAGTCAGAAGAAAAGAAACAAAAAGAGGAAATTAAATTGAAAGCAGAAGCTGAACTAAAGAAGCTAGAAGCTGAGAATAGAAGATTAGAACTTGAAGAAAGAAGGTATCAAAGAGAGGCTGAGGAGAGAAAAGCTCAAGCTGCTGCTGAGGAGAGGAAAGCTCAAGCTGCAGCTGATGAAAGAAAATTCCAGATGGAAATGGAAGACAAAAAACTTCAAGCTGCTGCAGAGGAAAAAAAACTTCAAGCTGCTGCAGAGGAAAAAAAACTTCAAGCTGCTGCAGAGGAAAAAAAAAAACTTCAAGCTGCTGCTGAGGCTGAAATTAGAAAAATGGAACATGAGGAAAGAAAAACAGAAGATGGAACTTGATGAAAAACTCGCAATTTTGGAGTTAGAGAAATTGAAATTGGCGAGTACGGGTGCTCAGCAAACAACTTCGAGTACGACAAAGGAGTTTGTTAGTAGGATTAAATTGCCTCATTTCAATCCTTTAAAGGATGACGTAGCAGATTATCTAGATAGATTCCAATTTTTGTGCGATACGCATAACATAAAAAAGGAAAAAATATGTTGAACAACTGATGCCATTTTTTACAGGTGACACAGTGACTACTCTTATGACAATAGACGAACATGAGAGGACTAATTATGATGTTGTCAGGGCAGCATTACTAAAGAAATACCAATTAAAACAAGAAGACTATCGTCTTCGTTTTAGGACAATGTTGCCAGAAAATGGAGTAGATTTCTCTGATTTTGTTACAAAGATACGTCGTACATTTACACGATGGGTTGAGTTGTCTCAGATTGAGAAAACATATGAAGGTCTAATGGACTTATTATTGCGAGATAAGGTTTTGTCATCTGTTAATGATTCTTTTCTTGCATTCCTTCATGAGCGTAAGCCTAAAAACTTAAAAGAAATGGAGGAATACTGTTGTCAGTATGCCACAGCACATCCCCATGCTACAGTTAGCAATTCTAAAGTGAAAGAAGGGTTGCCAGCTGCTTCGGCAACACCATATGGCCCTAATTTCAGAAAAAAATTTCAGGGTGCTCAACAAAATTGGAATAGGGGAAGTAATCAAAATTACACTCAGAAGCGGAGTAATCCAACACATGATGGTTCTTCGTCTATGCAGTGGAGACAAGATGGTAGTTCTCGTAATTTTAGTGGTAATAATTTGAGACACTTTCGTAAAGGCTATCCAAATAATAACTATTCAAATTTTCGAGGTAATCATTCTCGACGTCAAGATTATGACGATGGTGAATTTAGAAACCGGGATTCAAACCGGAATGATGAGTACAATAGACAATATGATCACAATTACAGGGAAATGATAATCGAAATAATTACAGGGGAAATGATAGTCAAAACAATTACAGGGGAAATGATAATCGAGGTAGACCTAGGTTTAACAAAAAAAGACCTTACCAACAGGCAAACTCTGCGCAACAAGAGTTTGATGGAGTCTGTAATACAGTAAATGATAGTGGTAACTCTAGGGCTATCACTGGTTGTGCTTTCGATTTTGGGAGAGCAACTGAATGCCCCCAATGCTTAACATTGTTTGACTCATCAACTGTATCTACGCTAAGTTGTGGTCACCCTCTTCCTGCTCTACCTGCTACAGTTGCGCATGATGGGAGAGGATCTCTCATCTTACATAAAGGTCTAATAAATGATAGGCTAGTCTCAGTACTTTTCGATTCGGGATGTACTACCGTCGGGGTTAAGGAGTCTCTGATAGATCCTTGCTGTGCCACGGGAAAAACAATCAAATGTGTTACATTTGGTGGTACTATGGAAAGCTATCCTACTGCTATTATTAGGATTGACACTCCTTTCTTCACAGGAGATGTCCATGCATGTCTTCTTCCTAATCCTATTGCGGATCTTATAATCGGTCGTATTCATGGGGTTAAGGAATGCACCCCGCAACAAATTTCTAGTTGGGAAGAAAAAAAACATTCAAACGGTCAATGCAGTGGTGACAAGAGCTCAAGCTCTTAATCCCCCAACTTCATCTTATAATAGTAATGAAGTTGATAGCCAAGACGAGCACTTGGTGATTTCCCATGACTCGTTTGTTAAACGTCAAGAAGAGGATCCTTCTTTGAAGAAATACTTCCTTCTTGCAAAGAAAGGGGATCCCAATCAAAATACGAATCACAAATCGTATATCACTATGAAGAATGGTATATTGGTACGAATGGTACAACACTCGGACAAGTCTATGCACTCGCAAATTCTTGTGCCTAAGTGTATGAGAGCCTTAATTCTTCGGCATGCACACGATTCTCAGTGTGCGGGACACATGGGTTTTTCCAGAACTAAAACTAGAGTCCTTGCGTCATTCTTTTGGCCATTCGTGAATAAAGACATCCGAATTTATTGCCGATCTTGCAAAATTTGTCAAGAGGTCAAGTCTAGGGGTCCGAGACATGCTGCTCCTATTCAGGCTGCAGATATTCCGATTCGGCCGTTTCAGAAAATGGCTATAGACATCATTGGTCCGTTCAAAATTAAGTCAGCCAGAGGACACCAATTTATCCTCACTTGCGTGGACATGTGCACGCGTTGGCCAGAGGCTATTCCTCTGAAGAGCATATCAACTGTCGATATCGCTGATGCTCTTTGGCTCGTATTTTCTCGTCTGGGATTCCCCGGAGAAATACTGTCGGATCACGGCACTCAGTTAATTTCGGACGTTATGTCTCAGGTAATGGCTACGCTAGACATTAAAAGGTCTCTCAGTAGTATTTATCATCCAATGTCCAATGGATTGGTAGAACGTCTTAACAGGACACTAAAGAACTTACTTGGCAAGATAACGGAGGATCATCCTGAAGATTGGGACAGGGTTTTACCTGCAGTCCTCTTTGCCTATAGAGAGGTTCCCAACGAGCATACAGGGTTTTCTCCTTTCGAACTTGTCTTTGGCGCGCAACCGCGCGGGCCAATGTCCTTGTTACACGATTTGATAACTTCCGATAATATTGACGATGATACACAATCGTCATATGAATATGTTATAGCTCTTAGAGAAAAGATTATCGAATCGTGCAGGTTAGCAACTTCATCTTCCGAATTTGCGAAAGAAAAAGCTAGGCGATTTGCTAATAAGAAAAGACGCCTACGTCAACTTTGTCCTGGAGACAAAGCATATGTCTTACTGCCCTCAAGAGAGAATAGACTTCTCATTTCTTGGAAGGGTCCATACACTATAGTCTCGAAAATTTCTGATGTCGACTATATTGTCGATGTGGATGGAAGGCATAAAACCTTCCATATAAATATGTTAACAGAGTTTATTGAACGTCCAGACTATTTACAGCCTATTTTCCAGGCGACGGACGACTCTCCAGTTCAACATGGTCACATCTCATCCCTGTCCATTATACAGGATGAGGAAACTATTTTTTCTGACGTGAACTTACCTCTTCCTACGATTCCACTTATTTCAACGGAATCGTGGAGAGACGTTACAGTCTCTTCTAACTTGTCTTTTGAGGAACAACGTCAAGTATCCTCTACGTTACAATCATATCAGGATGTCCTTACCGACATTCCTGGACACACAGATGTCATAGAACATGACATCATACTTACTGATCGTAATCCGATCAGAGTAAGACCATACCCAATACCTATTCATTTTCAAGCACAAGTCGAGAAAGAATTGGATGAAATGATTCAACTACAAATAATTGAACCATCCACTTCAGCTTATTCTTCGTCGATAGTTATTGTTCGAAAGAAAGACAATAACATACGTCTTTGCGTTGATTATCGCAAATTAAATCAAGTTACGAAGTTCGATGCTGAACCTATGCCGTTATTAGATGATCTACTTATTAGACTTTCTAAAGCTAAATTCTTTACTAAACTAGACTTGTCGAAAGGTTATTGGCAAGTCCCATTGACGGAACACGCCAAACCTCTCACTGCTTTTTCGACACCTAGGGGTCTGTTTCAATGGAATTTTATGCCTTTCGGGCTTATGAACGCCCCAGCGACTTTCGTGCGCATGATGCGACGAATTCTATCAGATCGTGCAGATGTCATTGCATATTTAGACGACATCTGTCTTTTCAGCGATACTTGGGAAGAACACTATGTGGGTCTGAAGGAATTGCTATCTACTCTACGTGAGCATAGTTTGACTGCTAAACCCTCTAAAGCTTTTGTTGGGTTTAGTGAAATTTCCTTCCTAGGTCATCGAGTTGGTCATGGTCTGTTGAAGACAGAGGACCAAAACATTTCAAAGATATTAAATATCTCGGTTCCGAAGACAAAAAAGCAAGTGCGTAGTCTCTTGGGATTGATACAATTCTATGGAAGATTCATTGAGAATCTGTCCTCCATTATGGCACCACTTTCAACGTTATTGAAAAAAGGTTCTCCTAATATGGTGCGTTGGTCCCAAGAATGCCAATCTTCATTGGATCAGGTTAAGAATTTGTTCTCATCTCATCCTATCTTAAGACTACCGACGATTGATAAGACTTTTGTCCTTCGTAGTGATGCCTCTTCCACTGGCATTGGAGCGGCACTAATGCAGGAATATTCAGGAACTCTGCATCCTGTAATGTATATTTCTAGGAAGCTGAATGCGGCAGAAAGGAATTACTCGGTTTTGGACCGTGAATTGTTGGCTATGGTTTGGTCCATTCTTAAGCTACAAAGGTTCCTTCTGGGCGCGCATTTCTTTATGGAAACCGACCAAAAAGCTCTTACGGCTATGCAAAGTAAGGATTTGAAGAGCTCGAGATCTACTCGTTATGCTATTGCTCTTCAGCCTTTCCATTTCACGGTGCGAGCTATCCGTGGTTCGGATAATGTGATGGCGGACATATTGTCTAGATGCCCACATGATTCCAGTTAAATCTTGTGTCCTAGTTTTTCCTGATATATTTTCAGACTTAGGTCTGTCCTTAATATCATAATATGTTGTAATACAAATGTATTTGGATGATGTTTAGATAATTTAACAAATTTCATTTTGTCCATCCATCAGTGATATGTTGCTAAAATAGCATTGACATTTGTATATTGCTATGATTATATTATTTAGTAATGTTTGATATATGATTGGTATTGCCAGCAACTTAGGTTTCTTGAATGGTATCCCTTAGTTTGTTTGGCTTAAAGGAAATATTTTCTCCTATGTTGGGAGATGATTTGTACCCTCTTCTATTGTACCTGATATTAGGTTCATTGTTTGCATGAGCACAGAAGTGATACTGGTGCTATCTTGCTCATGAACATATTAAAAAAAAAAAAAAATTGCATTTTTTTTTTTACAGGGGGGTGGTAGTAATGTTGCTGTCATTTTCGACGGAGTCATCTGTCAAGTTATTTGCTTATGTTTGTATCATAAGTATAATTGTGTCTTTACCTGCGATGTCAGGTTGATTAGGGGTTGTCTTCCCTTGTTTATTCATTCATTGTGTTTGACCTTTAGGGTCAGAGGTTGACAGTTCGGCGTGGGCCTATGGGAAGGTTTTTTAAGCGGGAGTGAGATATACTTCCGGGAAGCCGGGAGGTCCTGTTTTTCTGAAGGGACCAAGAGTCCATTGTTTTTCGGGAAGAATCTTCGAAGTAACTGCTATGGCAGTTTTCCCCAGTGAATCTCTGTGCGTCGGGATGACGACAGAATTCCTTGTGTAGTTCTGAGGATTCATTTACCAGGTAATACCGACCTTTATGCATTATTACGCTTTTCGGTGGCAGAACATGTAAAGGATTACCTAGGGTGAACAGCAGTTCACGGATCCGCCATTTCAGAACTTATATATTTGTGCTCGAGGTAGCCATCCAAGACTGTTAGTCTTATATTCTCCAGAAATCCAGTGACGAAGATATATTGTGGGAGCCGCAGATTGGCGGAACTTCTATCTACAATAAGTATTACTGCAGGGTTGATGATAACCTATTTAACAGAAGTACACGGCCGATGTCAGAACGAGGCCTGTGCTTCCGGCTATTATACTACAGCCTGATATGTGCAATTGGCAGGGAGTGCCAAGTTGCACCTGTGTGTCAAGGTAACTAAGGCATCTGACGCGTTTAGTCAGAGACGCCAAGGGCGACGCTACGAACTGTCATTATTGAAGAACTTTGCTATTGACCATGCACGTCTATTCTGATGTTTACCTTTTTGAATGCCAAATGTATACCTATCGATGTCAGGTCAGCATGACCTTGTTACACTGACTGTTCCTGTTGATATTATGTGTGTTCCCGTCAATAAATGTCTTGAAACATGCCTGCAGTGTCAAAGCATCCTTGATTACTGCATGTGAGAGTATGGGTTGCAGGATCTACATCTATACGAGCCTAAACACATTCGCGTCTTCATTCGCACCCACACTCAACTCATCATACGCTCGCACTACACATCTAACAACATGTAAACTGTCTTGGGCCAGTGATCACCTCAACAAGAAAAAAAATACAGTTACAAAAATGAATGGTGTATAGCATGTTTGTGGGGTCGTCCACATCCACGTCAGGCAATTTGTGTCTATCTGTAATCGCCCCCCCCCCCTTTTCCCCTCTTTCTCCCCCCCCCCCCCCCCCTTCCCCGTTATATTTCGTCTAAAATATCCAGACCCTGCCTTATGTGACGTTAACAATTATCTTACTACCCCTTTCTGCCCCTATTTTCAAAATTACTGAAAACAAAGAATATAATCGACTGTAAATTAATTAACTAGTAAAGGTAATGGATCCCGTTACACGCCCATTGAGGCATATTGGGAACATGGTGTTAGGCCCATATTTTCAAGACCGTCATCACACTAGGGGTGATGTGGTCAGCATCACGCTGGCCGCCTTAAACCTTCCCAGAGTTGCTCTGGTACCCATTTGGGGCTCGGTCGACCCAGGAGCCGTTTGCGGTCTAAAAAAATCCCACCTCATCTGGGGATCAAACCATAGACCACTGAGCTAGGAAGCCAGTGCACTAACCACTGAGCTAGGAAGCCAGTGCACTAACCACTATGCAACCGCGGCTCCCTTAACTAGTGCAGACACAATAATGTTTTAAAAATAAAATAGTGTTTAATCAGGCTTTTACAACGATCTTACATTTCATGTGCTTGTCACAGATGAAAATAGTGCAGCAGTAATCATCCACTTTTGCCCCTCCCCATCTAGAGTATACTTTTGCTACGTGAACGAAGGATTCACCAGTTTAATTAACACGGGGGCCATCTGACAATCAAGCCCTATGTGAAACAGAGAGCGAAGCGCGGAGCATGGCGTAATAGATTCTTTCATCACTGGAAGAACACACGATATTCAGTGAGACGGACCTTGGATTGTAAAACTTTCAGGTGAAAATTGCGTAGCTGATTGTCGGCAAGGCGGAGATGATGAAAGTCAAGAGTTGGTAAAATTACCTTTGATTCAAGAAATCGAACGGCAAATTTGCTCGGGTCTGGCAGTGGTGTGACTTTCGCATTAAAGAACGATAGTACGGAACATATCAATATATACCATGTCTCTCCGATAGCCATGATCATTTGCCAGAAATCTATCTGAATTCACTAGCTCGTTATCTTAAGATTTCTCGTACAGAGTGAAAATTAATAGATTCCGTGGAGTGTTTCATTTTTCTGATTGCGGTAATTTATATACTAGATTTGAAGTGATTTAGTGTGTTTAACGTTTTCAATATATATTTCACTGAGATTTTCTGTGCTAATTAAATAACTTATAGCTAACTTTCCAGCCGTAAAGTAAATTTAATTACTCGCTATTTTTCCAGTAAGAGATATTTTAAATTGACTAGTACATACATTAAATAACTGTCTACTGACGGCATATATTATTTACTTCTATCCATTTTTTGTAATTTTTTAAAATGACTAGTGTTCATATCACGCGTTAACGGAATGATAGGATAAGCTAGACACGTGTGTTTTAAATCTAATTTATAAGAGAGTGGTGTCTTCTTCTTCTTCTTCCGTCCTTAGCCACTGACCGTCAAAGCAGTCAGTGGCCATTACGCCTAGTGGCGTCTTAGGGCAACAGCAGATAGGTTTTCTTTGCCATTGTTTCCCATCACGCCTATTGGCGTCTTTAGGGCAACGGCAAATCAATCCATTTGCTGTTGTTTCCGTAATCGAAGTGACTGGCAAACGGGTGATCAGCCTAGAGAGTGGTGTAGAGGTCCTAATTTTAACACGTGTTAGATATGATATTGATAATTTAGTTAAATGTTTATATGTTCTTTTCCTAAAATATAGGCAGATCAAACCTGAGTACTAACGGCTTGTTTTCTTATGACCATATGAACTTATGATCATACGCAGTTATAATATTATAAGCATCCAAGAATATTTAATATTGATGAGCTTCTTGCTGTGACTTGTGCGGTCCAATTTTCCTCATTTTCCTGAGAGAAACCAGAATAGAACCATTGAGTTATAATATTAACTGGGCCAGAACTATTACCAGATTTACTTATACTTGTATATATATATATATATATATATATATATATATATCTCATCAGCCAACTGTGGCAATATATTGTCAGCAACATTTGTGTAACTTAAATCTAGCGTTTCCGCCACCTGAGGCTAAACACCTAGGAACTGTATATGTTCTATTTATTCTACATCGGCGATCACCACGCATGAACCTTACTCCAACCAACGGAAGGCATAGATAACTTATTGTAACCAGGAAAAATATTTAACACCGACTCTAGCGACTCCTGTGAAATTTGCAGTCAGCAACTATGGAGAGTCTGGAGCTGGATTTGGCAAACTTAAATTTGACACTAAATATATATATTACTTATTAGTGTATTTCCTTGGAATGCCTGAGACAACTACTGGGGTAAGTGCATCTGAAAGTGGCCACTGCGTGTATGTGAATTGAATGAACAGAGAAAGAAATGTATGTCTTTTTTTTTTTGGTTAACATCATATACTTATATGGTTTCTTCTTTCTTTTTTTTTTAATCGCAATAATCTGTTTAGTCACGGGATAGTTTACATTAAGAACCTATTCTTTTCTCATGCTGACTATTATTGTTAACCTTTGATCTTTTGGGTTGATTAACCTCTGTTGCGATCGTCCTTTCTTTTCCTTTACCAAAGGGGAGAACCTATTTGATTAATTTTCATTTTGTCTGTAAACCATAATCTAGTGATGTGTATGCTTATTGTTGTGATCTTTTATTGATAATAAACTTTATTAAACCTTTAGTTATCGTGTCGGTTAACCCCTATTCATTGTATATAATCCATAGTTTGTTTTCACGTTCGTACGTATTTGTCACAGAATTGTGTGCATGTGAGTGCAGTGTAACTTGTATTTTCGTACAAGGAGAGAAAGTGCGTCTGATTTAAATATCGTCGTCCAGATAGGCTGGATTAGATAAATTATTCTATCCAGAGACTGTCCTTTCTTTTACACGATCACCTCGTGATAAAACTATTTCTTACCCCTTACTTTCACATTGTCATCACTATCACCTCTGCTCAGACAGGGCTATAAACATCTATTACCTATCTGATAAATCATACACGACAGTGCTGCGTCCTAGTACGAGACAAGACCCAATCTTTTATTCACCCAACTAAATGCATTTTCATTCCCCTCCCCCGCCCTACATTAAGACACACAAGTTTTAGCTTTCACAACAGTTGATTCGACCTGCGTTTGTGTCTTTGATCTAATCTGACTGATGTCGGGATTCTGATAACTTGTTCCTGTTTTATTTTGTTTTTAAATCTAATTGTAATCAAAAGTACCGTTTATTTAGTGTGCATTTTCTTTTTAAAGGTGCGTATTACATTATATATATATATATATATATATATATATATATATATATATATATATATATATATATATATATATATATATATATATATATATATATAAAGAAATAGGTTAAACCAGTTAAAGGTTATAATAATTATCAAAATAATCAAAATACTTGTGAACGTCCTTCACAAAGCGTAACACAGTTATTTTGATTGTGTGACCTCTCGCAGTTTTATACGATCTTAGAAGACAATGTCATGAAGGTGTAGTTATTATACTGTGACAGCGACTAATATAAAGTTGTGCATGATGCTGGCAACCTCACCATGTCAAACAAATTGTCGCAGAAATCCCCACAGCAAGATCATGTAAATACTTTGTGCTGGCTTCCTGCAAAAGGGGGGGGGGGGGGGGACAGCCACACGGGAAATAATGATGATGATTGCCAGAAGTGCCCCCTCGTTGTTTCGGGAGGGGGTTGGGGGTATCTGAGGAGACAAATAAATACTGTTCACCCCAGTATCAATATATATGTATATGTATAAATTCCCAGCTTTTTCTGTCACTAACGCTAAGGGATGCAACTTTGGTGTAAAGTTAGACATTAATTGCATTGTTTCCCTTATATGTACTCTCCCGAAAAATAGTAACACTCCACAAAGAAAAGTGCTGAAATGATGGTGTGCACAAAATTATTTATAGAATGTGGGATCCCGTATACACAGATTGGGATCCTCGCTGCTGCTACGTAGTTCGTGTACTGTGGTGATGCACAGTGGTTTTTTTTGTAATATACTGAAGCACATTAAAAACGCACCACTATTATATATACTGATGCCGAGAAACTGGCAAAAAAAAGTGTGGGAATGGATTTTCCCCGTGTTTGCCATGCGGTAGAGAGCGAATGGCTGCTGGAATGGAAAGTGCAAGATTCAACCCATGGGTGTGTGTACAGACTACATGAAAACGATGAAAGGTGCAACATCAACAGGTGAAAATGTGTTTTGGCAGTATACTCGGTATAAAAAGGCCGTGAGACAAAACACCCAGTACATGTGCTTGAAATGCCACGACTATCTGAAAACGACCGCCAACGAGCCATTGGTATGTTGGAGACCGGAATGAGCTCGCGGGCCATTGCCAGAAGGATGAATTGCCACCACAGCACTATTGTACGTCTCAATGAACGTTACGGAACCACTGGCAGTGCCCGGGATAGACTTCGGAGTGGCCAACCACGAGTTACTACCCCTGCGCAAGATCGTCATATTGTGCTGAGTCACCTAAGGAATTGACTCTCCCGGCAAGTCAAACAGCAAGAGCAATAGTGGGTAGACATGGGCAAGTCTCTCGAATGACAGTCATACGACGACTCAGAGATACAGGCCTTACTGCAAGACGACCTTATGTTGGGCCAAACTTGACTCACAGACATCGTCAGCAGCGCCTGCAAAGGATGGACTAGACTGCAGTGGAATGCTGTCCTATTCGCAGGCGAGGACAGATTCAACATATCCTTGGCAGGTTGGCGTATGCGGATTTAGCGACGGTGTGTAGAAAAGAGCGCTTTGCAGATTGCTGTGTCAACCGATTTCGAGGTGGCAGTATTCACATTTGGGGAGGATTTAGTTTTCACCATCGCTTGCCTCTTCACGTCTTCCGTGGAAATGTTAATGCTGTGACATATCGAGATGAGGTTCTGGATGCACTGGTTGCTCCTGCGTTCACAATTTATCCAGACTTGCAGCTTCTCCAGCAGGATAACGCACGTGCATTTTTTTGTATTTTTGGTTTTCTCCCTTGCCTGCACAGAATGCAATGAATTTCATAACAATCAAATGTACAAATTAATGACCAGCATGGATTCATAGGAAAATGAATAAAGATTCCAAATATGTAAACTTGTACACAATATTTAATTTCACAACTTTCTGTGATTATACAGGTGGTGAGTTGTGCTTCAGACTTAATAAAATCGTTTATAGGTGCTTTTGAATTTAATTCCCGTCTTATGACGGGCTTTTACACTAGTGTTATATTAATCGACTAATAAAGAGTAATGCATGGGGCTGTCAAACTCATCATGTAAAATAAATTACTACAGAACCTACCGTTGTAAGGATACTTTAATGCTTTAGTGCAGACTTCCTGATTCACACTCTTTGTTGTCCTCTTGTGGTGAGTTGGGAAATAAATATATTTATAGGGGACTTAGTGTACTGAATGAGATCAGCTGTGAAGGTTTCTGAAGATAATAAATTTGGTGTGTATACAGAAGACCTTACTTGCTACCACATTTCGATCTCAATCAGACTTATTCTTGAATAAATGAATAATAGCTTCGTTAAGTGTCTAGGGTTATGATAGTGATGAAGTGTAAGTATATAACAACCAACTGACATATACACAATTGCTTTAATAATTTCCACAATTTACAGCACTTTGACAATCACAAACACATAACACTCTAAAAGACTATCTTATTAAGTCAAGGGTTAAGTTTTTTAAAATGTATTAATGATCTTTCAATATCTTTCCAGATTCTATTGTATTTGTGAATCAGGAATCACAATAAAAATGTAATCACAATATTTATATACAAGTATTTATACAAACTCCGCCTATGCCGGTCCCAAGCCCGGATGAAAAAGGAGGAGGGCGGCCTGCATGGAGGCCGTAAGGAGGCAGCCCCTCCACCATGCAAAAGCACAACAGGCCAATCACCTGTTTGTCTTAAACTATGATTACGAGCAATACAAGAGAGAAAACCGGACTGATTCTAAAGGCGACGAACTGGAACGGACTGCGGACTACGACTTATGGAACTTGGAACACAAGAAGTATAAATGGGAAGGAAGAGGAGCTGGTGGAAGAGATGAGGAAAGCAAAACTAGAAATCCTGGCTATAACGGAAACGAAGAAAAAAGGAAAAGGAGTCACGGATCTCGATGGCAACACGTTGCTCTACAGTGGTGTACCCATATCTGAAAGAGCTAAAGGGGGCGTGGGTTGCATTGTGTCCCAAAATCAAAAAGATAGTATCAAGGGATGGAACTTTGTCTCGGAGCGCATTATTGTTGTAAAACTAAAAGAAGGAGAAACCATAGTCAACCTCGTCATAGTGTATGGGCCAAATGAGGATGAGAGAGCAGAGGTCAAGGAGGAATTCTTCGAGCTGCTTCAAAGGACAGTGGATGACTGCCTAGATGAAGTTATCATGCTCGGAGATTTTAATGCCAGAGTTGGAAATGACCATGCTAGATGGGGTGGAGTTATCGGAAGATATGGAGAAGATACTCTCAATGACAATGGAAAGCGACTCCTTAGATTCTGCAGCGAGCAGAATCTGATCATTACAAACACAAAGTTCCCCCATAAGCGCATACATGCATACACTAGATGTGAACAAACCAAGAATGAGAAGTCAGTGATCGACTATGCCATTGTTCGGAGAAGCTCATTCAGATATGTCCGAGATGCAAGAGTTTGGAGGGGGCCAGAGATTGGAAGTGATCACTACCTGCTAACACTCAAACGAACAACTGAAAGAGTTGCTCAGCCTAGGAACTGCCAACATCACGCAAGAAACCAAGTAAACGAGCAGGAGAAATGAGCATTAGGACCTACAAGCTGAGAGAGCCAGAAATTAAGACCAGATATCAGGGGCTTATTGCTACAGCAGTGAGCAACACAGAAGAACGACCTGATGACTTGGAAACCCTCTGGAATAAATTCAAGGATATCATAAAGACAGCTGCTGCAGAAGCATGCGGTGAAGTCCGACTTGGGAACCAGAGAAAGAGGACACCTTGGTGGACAGAGGAAGTCAAAGAGAAAATAAGAGAGAAGAAAATGGCATGGAAACAATACTTAGGATCTAAAAACACAACAGGACAAATGGAAAAAATATAGAGAATATGTGACACTCAGAACAGAAGCAAAGAACAAAGTGCTAGCAGCAAAACAGAAGTCCTGGGAAGAATTTGGAGAAAAGCTAGAAAAAGATGCACAAGAAAACCAGAAACTGTTCTATAAGACCCTAAAGAACATGAGGAAGGAAAAACAATGCCCTCTCAAATTTATAAAGGACAAGCAAGGCAAATTGCTTACTGCCCCGAAGGAAGTAATGAAAGATGGAAAGAATATTTCTCAGAACTCCTGGATGGTGAGCATGGTGAAGCATCAGAAATGATAACCACTAGCACAGAAGAGAAAACCAATGATGGTGAAGATGACATAAAGATGGAAGAACTGAGGGCAGCACTAGAGAAAATAAAGATGGGCAAAGCAGCAGGGCATGATGGTATAACACCAGAAATGGTTAAGTACATGGGAGCATCAGGCGACCTATTACTCTTAAAGGTCCTACAGGCAGCATGGTGCAACAAGACCATACCAAAGGATTGGGAGATTGCCATCATAACACCAATTTTCAAAAAGGGTGACAATCGACAATGTGGAAACCATAGTGGCATATCCCTTCTCAGTGTCCCTGGTAAAATCTACTCTAGAATCCTAGAGCAGAGACTCCGACGCCTAGCTGAGCCACAATTGGATGAGGTCCAGTGCGGATTCCGAGCAAACCGAAGTACTCAAGACCTAATCTTCATACTCAGACAGCTGAGTGAAAAGGCCCTTGAGTATAAGAGTGAGATCCATCTTTGTTTCATAGATCTGGAAAAGGCGTTTGACAGGGTCCCCTGGAGCAAACTTTGGGACTGTTTGGCAAGGAAGAATATTCCAGCACCTCTGATTCATGCTATACAGAGCTTCTACAAGTCTTGCAGAAATTATGCGAGGACAGCAAACCATAAGTCAGAAGAGTTCAGGACCACCACTGGTGTAAGACAAGGTGATATCCTATCACCTTACCTCTTCATACTCTTTATGGACGATGTCATCAAGACATGTAAGGAGAGAACAAGAAAGTATTCAGTGGGGTACTGGAACATGAGACAGGTCTTTATTTCGGAGCTGGCATTTGCTGATGATGTTGCCCTGATTGCTAAATCAGAGGCACATCTCCAATCCAGCCTGCAAGTCTGGAACATCAGATTACGTTGGGAGAACAGGTCCTAGAGCAGGTCGACCACTTTAAATATCTCGGAGCTATTATAGACCGAAAGGGAGGCATCAAAGAAGAGTTGGCCACTCGAAAAGCAGCGGCTGGGAGACTTTTTTCAGGCCATAAATCGTGGATTCCTCAGCAAGAAAGAGGTTGGTAAGAAAACGAAGATGGCTGTATACCGCTCCACCTATGTCCCAGTCTTGACATATGGATGTGAGTCGTGGGCAATGACTACAACCCACAAAAGCCAGATCCAAATTTCAGAAATGAGGTATCTGAGGAAAGTGGTTGAAGTAACAAGAAGAGACATGGTCCGCAACCAGACGATCCGTCAAGGCCTAAAATCCCATCCGCTGCAGACCCAAATAGAACAGTCCCAACTAAGATGGTTTGGCCATGTCTGCAGAATGGGAGAAGATCGGCTACCACGACAAGCATGGGAAACAAAGAGCCAGGGATCCAGACCTCCAGGATGACCCAGAGTCCGCTGGGAGGACAACATTAGACAATCTTTGAAGGACAGAGGACTAGAATGGAACCAGGCCAGGAAGAAGACAGCTGATAGAATGGTCTGGCGCTCTCTCTTCCAAACCTCTACACCTCACTGTAGAAGGGGAACGACTAAGTAAGTAAGTAAGTATTTATACACTGGATATTTATCCAGTCATAGACTGTTATAGCAATATGAGTGTGGTGTTGTTGTGTAATATTATGAGGTAATACTGTCATTAATAGCTAGACTGTTGGTTGTCATCATGACTTCATGTGTTTGTTACTGGTGGAAATCTTATTGAAGGATTCACAGATTCTGATTCTTTAAAATTTCTGTCCCTTTTTATATAATAAAGTTCAGTTCAGCGTTATTTTATTCAAGGTTGAGTCTTTTCGTGCTGGCAAGCTCTTATCTCATAATGCAGTTGCAGGAAACCTGTATCCTCTGCTCGCTTGCTTCTCAGTTTGATAGTAAGATAGACAATGGCCGCTATCTTGTGCAAGGAGTCTGCTGCCAGCTTTCTGGATCACGCAGTACTCAGACCGGACGATGCAATATCACCATCTATACCACGGTCCCTGAAATGAGAAGGTTGTGCCTCCTTCTTCATAACTAATATACAATTATTATTCCACACTGAAGTACATGACAGTACAAACATAAAGTTCAGCGCTTTAGGCCAACTGCTAGCTTTTCATGTGACAATATACACCAGTATTCCTCACCCTAATGGTTACATCGCCTCTGCAATTCCATCTGTAATCCCTTCCATACAATAGGATAGGTGTTATGTTACTATATGGCAATCCAATATATAAATATGCAGTTATACTCCTCTCTGACAAGCTTTTCCATGGTGGAGCAATATCTAGGCTTTGCCTCATGTTTTCTACTGAACCACACACATACAGACATAATTTATCATTTCACATTCAATTTTCATATAAAATACAGATTAAAAATGTCTAGCTTGCCACAATTCGTAAGGAAATACACACTAAAGATGACTGACACAGTTTGATCTGCAGTGTGTCCAGGCTGTTATATATATTTAATTTTGAATAACACTGCCTGCTCTCATCTCTTACAATGTGTAACGATATGGCGTCCCCTCTAAGATTTTTTCTGCCAATATCCAGTACACTGGCCAATCGTTTTGAATATTTTCAAAAGAGTACAGAGTCATTCAAATATTTTCATTCACTTTTACTCCGTTTCTAGGCATTTATTTGTTATTCATAGGTCACCCAATAATCTTTCGTTTAACTACAACGTTCAGCCAATCTCTGGCCTCGTACTATAATTAGCCTTTCTCACCGACTTTTGTTCCAAAAAAAATTCTACTATCCCCTCCAAGCAGATATGACCAAACCTGACAGTATCGCTGTTCTCTATATGTTTTATTATCAATATCTAATTATCTAATGGACTTTTTAGATAATTTATTACATATTCCTAGTCCACTAGCCTTCCTGTACACGAATATATGATTTTCAAGGGGCTAAGTGGCATAGTTAAGAATACGATCTTTTTTCGATGTTAATTGTTTATTTATAAACTACCACCTGTTCAAGTCTTTACGACTGTACTATCAGTATAAAGTCAGGAGCCCTACGTAAAATATCAGGTTTCCTAATAAGAATTAAACCTGTTTTCTAAACCTAACATCGTATCGTTAGTTTTTTCATCACTGTTTATTTGAAAAATCTGGCCATGCACTGCATGCGACTTGGTTTAATTTTTAAACACACTGCGAGTTGCTTGTGTGACCGTGTTCCACAGTCCGTCTCTCTCTCTCTCTCTCTCTCTCTCTCTCTCTCTCTCTCTCTCTCTCTTCTTCTTCTTCTTCTAAGCCCGTCTATCTTTCCAAAGCTAACCTTGTGCGCGATTTTGCACTAATGTTAGTTTTTAAAATCAAGGTCGTCTAGAAGATTTTACTACACATTCTATTTTTAGAACTACGGTTATCGCTGTATCGTTTAGTCCAGTGTTTCTCAACCCTGATAGTAGCAAAGCCCCCTTTTGACAACTAATATTTTTAAAAGCCCCCTCCCCACCCTTTTAACACCCCTTGCTCTTTATTGTGTATACATAAACACACACACATGACCATATATTCCACCATACTTTTAAAAAAGCAATGCAGTTAATGAGTTATCTTTTCTTATAATATAAAGAAAAAGAGAAAGCACATTTATAAAAGCATAGTTATATTAAATATGTGTTTAATTACTGAATTATATACACCACAAGTTCGTTTTTGTGGCAGGCACACGTGGGACACGTGATGGTGCGGGGAATGTTTTGAGAGGGAGTCATGCTGTGGACGTGGACAGAGTAAGGAAGAGGCTGTGATGTGTTCACGGGCTAATCAATGTTTGACGGGAATGTGTTTCCAGAAGAAAATATGAGTCGAGAGTGGAGAGAGAAGGTTAGCTTGGGTGTATCGAGACTGGAGAGAGAAGGTTAGCTTGGGTGTGTCATGAGTGGAGAGAGAAGGTTAGCTTGGGGGTGTCGAGAGTGGAGAGAGAAGGTTAGCTTGAGTGTGTCGAGAGGCTAACGAATGTTTTGAGTGTTGAAGGGAAGTAAATCTCCGCTTACTGTCCCCTGACAATGGTAACATCCCAGGTACTAAAATTTTGCGTTTGGAATATTTGAAACACTCCATGGGACGCAGGGCAATTAAAAACTATCGTGTTACAAGGTATCCTAAGGGGATTATCTTTTGTAATAGTTTCATATTGATTCTAATAAAAATGTACACAACGCCCTCCTGAATGGAAGTAACGACCCCCAATCGTTGCGACCCATCAGAACGCCCCCAGACATCTTTAAAACGCCCCCCAGGGGGCGGTACCGCCCCCGTTGAGAAACACTGGTTAAGTCTAAGCATTTTATTTATGAACGAACGAATTAGGACAAGTAGGATTCTTGTGTTAGCCATTACGGAACAACGAAGGCGTTATCTATACTGGGAAAGCACTGGTCTTTCTCCATTCTTCTTCCTATCGTAGTATTTCGTTCGGCTTTACATTTATGTTCTAATTTATATATGGGTATTAGAATTTTTCACCACACCTCTATATCTTTTCCCACTTAACCTTTCCTGCTGCCACTATTATATACTCTAACTTCCTTCTTCTCATAACATACTCAAATAAAGAGGATTGCTTCTTTCTAATAAGCTTCATTTGCACATTGGCCTCTTTCATGGCATTCTCATTACTCTGTTGAGCTGTACAAAGTATTTGTACTATTATTCTGTAAAACCACACCTCTGATGCTTGGAATAGAACACTAGGGTACCTTGTCCAAGAAAAACATCTACGGGTGTAGCTAAGTGACCTATTACTTGTTCCGAAGTTTTGTTCATTCTTTTTTTTTAGTTTCATTGATTATTTACTTTCTTGTTTCGGTATTTCTTCAGGTTTTACAATTTTCTTGTATTATTATTTTTTTTCGCTCATCTCTGTTGGTGTTTACTTTTTCCATCTGCTTGTATCGCTCATTTGGTGTATGTTTCTCATCATTGTATGTTTTTGTAGTACCTATATGTATTTCTTGTCCTTGTCACATGTTTGTAACTGTGGCTGACGAAGGGTAAAACCCGAAACGTCCCTTGTTTCACGTGAACCGTTAATTTGTAGAACTGATTCAATACCGTTTTATTGGTTTAAATACTTATATTCCTTACCATTTTTAGAGCAGCCCCTTAATTTATTTACTATTTGTTCCAGTACATGTTCTGAACTGCTTTGAATATGCATAGACTATTTTTGTGACCCGGATTCGGACACTTTATTTGTTAAAAGTTGTACAAATTTAAAATAACTTTGTTTAAAATGGATAGCATGAGTTCCAAGCAAGATAATCCGTCTTTTAAATGTGCTGCACATACATAGAGCGTCCGATTGGCAGAGTGGTTAAAGAGTTGGTATCTCGCGGCAAATGTGCAGGGTTCGATTTTCGGCATCAACACGCTCCAGTCTACCCAGTTGTACATGTGTACCCGACTTTGAGTTAGGGAAGGAAAAGGTAGCAAGGAAGGGAACTAGTCACCCCCCCCCCCCCACACTTCTTGATGCTGGACCTAGTGTAGTGATGTCTATAATACTTCACTCCCCTACCATGTTACTAACAGGTAACGGAATCAGGGTTCGATTCCGGAGATGGGGCATGATAAACGGTTACCACATCCAATGAAGGCAGCAGGCACGCAACTTACCTACTCCAGGCACGGGGAGGCAGTGGTGAAAAATAACTTCTGCGTTCAGTTTGTAGTCATACTACATCTGCAAGAACGTCGCAAGGACAAAGTCCACAATCTTTTCCAAGTCGGCGTTCAACACCCTCTGGCCAGGTACGAAAAATAACAATACGGTACCCTTTCGAGGCCCCGTAATGGCATAAAAACAGTCGAAGGTACTTGCGGGCCTCAGGTATAACACGTATTTTTGCGGACCTGAGGTGTAGCGTATATTTGTGTTCTGGTGTCAGACTGTATCCGTTGCTGCCGTTCCTCTGGACCCACCGGCTTCGTGGAGCATGCTGCCTAGGCAACAGCTTGATCTCCATACTACAGTGCCCAGTCTGGCGCCCCGCAGAGATCATATCAGCAATGACTGAAGGGGATACTACTACTACAACTATTATTACTACTACTACTACTACTATGTACTACTACTACTACTACTACTACTACTACTACTACTACTACTACTACTATGTACTACTACTACTACTACTACTACTACTACTACTACTACTACTACTACTACTACTACTACTACTACTACTACTACTACTGTGACGTACGTCTAGTTTGACTAGTGAATTTTCCCTGATATGATGGATGATTTAAAGGGACCTTTAGCTTTTCATAACATTAGAACCCCTGAACATTTGTTGTAACTTTTCGTTTGCCAGAACGCATTCCACCGGGACTCATGTAGGATACAGCGACGAGATCAAAGAGACAGACCGAGGGATCTTAAGGGAGACTATCGGCGCTATCAAAGACAGTAGTTTTCCCTGATACGAGACGCAGTTGCTTGCCGCTAATTTCGCGTCTCGGTGTCAATCGAGGAACCGAGCGAACGGGGGAAAGCGAAACGGGCAGCAGCGAGCGGATACGAAGACCAGGGGGCGGCTTCTTCTCTTGATTTGGCGGTCAGATCCCCAAAAGTTCGTGAGATCAAATAAGTTGTCAAGTTTATCATGTCCCACTCAACTTACATTTCATTTTAGCTAAATAGACCATGTAGAACTAGACACGTTATCACTCGCTGGCCAGATCTTTACAGAAGCACTAGCTTTATTGAAATCTTGTTATAGATTTTCCCCTGGATTTTATATATATTTGCAGTGATTTCTAATTCTGTGCAAAGCGGTAAAATATATATTGTGTAAAGTGATCAGTGGTCTAGCTCAGTCATTCTATTTCAATGGATTCTGTGTTAATTTAAATCTATTTAATTAAACCATCTCAAGAGTTCCAGTTTTAAATATAATGATCTATCTATTATATTATTTCAAAAGATAATAGATGCTTAAATTAACTTTTAAAGTCGCGAAGGAATTTATAATTAATAAATTCAGTTAAGTCCTAGTTTTATAGATGTGGGTTTTTAACCACTAGAATTCGCGCAGTGTTTATTAAATACATAATTAAATACGCGAGCATATATATAATAGGCTTAACGGGAAATTCATCGCGCTTTAGAAGGTTATTTGTTTTCGGTATATTACATGTCTTTTTTTCTTTCATACAGAGTGATCGTAACCTGTGCGATCCCAGCATTAAGAAAGCAATAAAGAAATCAATCTAAGCAAAGCAAAGCATAAACAGTGTGTAGAGTTCCCCTGACGCAGAACTTGTTGAGACTGTGTAAATTTTTAATCTTTGAGGCGATTCTATGTTTGGAATTCCGCTATCTAACTTATAGCAAAGAAAGCACACCCAAAGACAAATTTAACGCACCATCAAACAACTTAAGTCGTAACGGGAAGAAGAACACTGGCCCGAGCTTTGTTAGTTTACTGACACAGAGAGATAATTCATAATTTCCTGAACAGTGATGTGACTAGTTTTCTCACTGGACTTAAACCATACCTCACGGATAAAGTGTACCAACACGCGTAAGAATTTTATTATCAGCGGCATAGTCAAATAGACCACACCATCCTCACCCCGGTATCAGAGACCGTGCCCTCCCATAGAAACTGTTATTAAGAAAAGAGACACAACTACAGATTCATTTTCCAGCGATTACGGGACCCTTTTATGTGCTGACCGCCTACCCGATAATCTGGGGCTAGAACTTGAACAAACACTCATACATTTAGTTGAGGTGTAACTGCTGTTGTGTTATTCTATGGAGTGCAAGATTTTTTCACAATCGGTAAGTGAGAGCAAGATGAGTGAAGGCCTTTGCTAGCGCGTGTATGAATGACAGGAAATTAATTCTTTTGTGTGACCATTTTGTTAACTTGCTTACCTGGTAACATATGTCTTTTCTGTATACCCTACATTGTTCCTTTAAGTGGGATAGTTGATAATTTGTTAACTCTGTTTAAAACCACCTCCTTTCCATTTGCTTAGTAAAGGGAAGAACAGCTGGGAAGAACAGGTTTTTTTTTCTATCACTTATACCTAACTTGGTAACACCTCTTTCAGAGTAATTAACTTTACTGGTAGGTTAACGTACCCGTGTTCCTGATATTATCTATCTTTGGACTGGGTTTATCTTTGTCTAATAAGCGGGAAGGGCTTAGTCGATACCAATCTTCTTCACCCCTTCCAAACTTGTTATTTGCATTTGTGTACTTATGATAATTTATGTAATATCTGATATTTTTAGTGATTGATGTTTAAAGTGAATAAAATCACCTAAACTCATTTAGTTCTGTGTGTTGGATATACCCAAAGCCCAACTTTTCCCCTATTCGTTTAATATAGTTTGTATCAACGTCGTGTGTGCGTTTGAAAACACCGAATCGGTGTGCGCGCAGATGCGAGTCTGGAAAACTGGCAAATAATTGTTTGACCAGGAGAGTGAAAGAGAAGATTGAGAGACACGATTTGTCGTAAATAAGTCTGTCTTTACTCTCCTCCAGCACGCTGTGAAGTAACTATTAAATCTCTACATTTTCTATCACTGAGCTTTCCATCATCATTTTCCACTCTAAACCGGACCACTATTTCTACGACTCTTTTCTCTCAAAATAAATTTACGACAATATTTGGCCGGCTCGTCTGGGATAATTTTGAGATACATTTGATGCACACATATTTGTGGGCTGGTTCTGGGATCTTGAGCTACATTTGAGGCAATCGCATAGCCGGGTTAAAGATATTTTGAGTCTGATTTAGTTTGGATCTAACTAGGTAGAGTGTGAATGATTTGTCTTTGTGAATTAGGGAAATAAATAAATAATTACACCCCTAGACAAACGTTCTTTAAGTATTTGGGTTGTCCACACAGCATATTTACAGGTTGTTTTCTCTCCACAGCAGTAGAAAGTACAGACAAACAAATATATTGGCTATTTTATTATCCTCTGGCGGAGATAATTCAATTGCTTTCTTTATAAGAGTTGCTGGGATTGCGTGATTGTTTTACAGTCACAAAGGTTTTTGAAGTCAAAAAGAGTTGAGCTTAGCTAAAGACGGATTGTTCTGATTTTTAAAAATTAAGTTAACAACGTCTCATCTCAATAATTGACTTTAGGGACGGAGTTTGTTGTCAGAGATTTAAAATTTAGGGGAATTTTTTTTTTTCCTTTTAAATTGTTTTAATATAAATTTTTCTCTACTGTTAGTAAAAGTAGATTCTTTTCCAGTGTAACTTACCATTTAGTGGCATAGTCGCTTGCGTTTAGAGCCTTAATTGCCAGATAATAGCAGCGATAAGTTTGCACAGTACAGGTAGGAGGTAACACAGGTAAATTTGTACTTGTGTTTTTTTCTCGTAGCGGTTCAGAGTTCCTCCCTTTCGCGTTTCTTCTTACTAGTTCTCTAAGCATACTTCATCTTATTCTTTAACAATGGCAGAGAGGATAAAGATGAGGTCCATCTTGAGGCTGGAAGCGAAAGAGGCAGGATTAGATGCAGAAGCTGCAAACGCGTTTATTAACCAGGAATTGGAAATATATGACGCGGAGCAACAGAGAGCCGAAGCTGAGAGGAAGGCGGAGCAACAGACAGCAGAAGCTGAGAGGAAGGAAGAGAAAGAAAGAACAGAGAGGAGAGAAGCCCAGGAGAGGGCAGATAAGAAAGAAGCGGAAGAACGTCTTTTGGAACAGAAGAAAATTGAAGCAGAGATGGAAACTCGCAGAGAGAGAGAGACAAGGAAAGACAGCAACAACTGGCGCTTAAGGCTCTAGAGAGTCGGGGCGCCTCTACATCGACTAACGGAGAGCCGTCTTCGCCCCAGTCTCAATCAATGGACCTCTCCAGTACTCAATCTGCCCAATTAACTGCTATGTCGTTTTCTTTAGAATCTTTTCCTAGCCCTAACGAAAAAATTGACAGCTACCTAGAAAAATTCGAGAGACTCGCGAATCTTTATGGGTTAGAGAGTACCCGCTGGGCGCTCAAACTTTCAACGTCACTGAAAGGCAATGCTTATGACGTGTACACAAAGCTGGGACCGAATCAACATGATTACGACATGTTGAAAAAGGCCTTACTACAGCAGTTTGAGATGACTGCCCGAAAGTTTCTGCAGTTGTTCAGAAACAGCCGAAAAGAGAGCACGGAAACATTTCCACAGTTCTCTTCACGTCTCACGGGTTATCTGACAAAGTGCATTGAATTATCTGACCTACCTCTTTCATATGAGGGACTCCTCGAACTTGTTCTCGTGGAGCAGATAAAATCCACTTTGTCGAATGAAACACGTAGATTTTTGGCGGAACAGGGGGCAGTCAGGCTTGAAGACATACTCAATAAAGCCGAACGCTATAGCAATGCAATGGCCGAACTTCCCAGCACTAAACGTAAACCCACCGATGAGCCATCTCGAAAACAGAATCTAGAGCAGGCATCCTATTCTTCCACTTCCTCTCAACATTATAACCAACGAGATAACAATACCCAGAAACCTCCCCAGGAAAAATCGAAATTCTACAAAACCCGATACCCCCCCAACAACAATTCTGATCAACCCAACAAGCCTACGTGGCAGACGGCCACCAAGGTCAAGGAAAAGGGAAGACCCCTACACCAGGAACGTCTGATCAGGGCAAACAAACCGGTGCAAACCGCATTGGATGTTTGCATACAGCCTCGAAAGGTAGAGTCAATGTCAGTGATTCTCAACCTGAGGGGGACCGACCCTCAACTCGAGGAACTGTAATTTTGAACGGTACCTCCACTACTTGTCTTTTTGACACAGGATTAAGTTTTGATTGTATTGTCGCTAGGCACCTAGTCAAACCCGGTCAGGAGACAGAGGAAACCGTCAAACTTAGTGGAGTTTTCAGGAGTGATGCACCCAGGACGCTTCCTATCGCACTGGTAGAAATACACTCTGACTTTGTCAGAGGAGTTATTAAAGCGGCCATAATGGATGATCCGATCTACCCAGTTATCCTGGGATGTAGATATGTGTTCATTGGGAGACCTAAGGAGCCGATTGTGGCAGCGGTAACCACAAGAGGGCAAGCCAAGAAGGAGAGGGAGCCTGCGCCAAACTTGTTGCCGAATGAACTGAAGGAGGCGCAACAAAAGGACCCTACTCTGGCGCCCTGCTTTAAAAAACTGCCCATGGCTAAGGACCCCAGACACAACGGAGACATCTTTTCTAAGGATGGTGTATTGTATCGTAGAACGGGCAACCCGGACACGGGGAATAACCAGCTCCTAGTACCGACGCAATACAGAAACCAGATCTTAGAAATGGGGCACTCTCTTCCCTTTAGCGGACACATGGGACAAAACGCCACTATTCAGCGAATAAAAAAACCACTATTGGTGGCCAGGAATGAACTCTGACATTGTCAGGTACGTGAAATCCTGCGCCCAGTGCCAACGGGTAGCACCCAAGCACTTGACACCCCCAGTACCTATGGGGCAAATGCCAATAGTAGGGACTCCATTTGAACGGGTTGCTGTCGACATTATTGGTCCTCTGGAAAAGACCAAAAGAAGGAACAGGTTCATCCTGACCTTAGTTGACACTTGCACTATGTGGGCCGAAGCCGTACCGCTACCATGCACTAATTCCAAGCATGTGCAGAAGCCCTTGTGCAAATTTTTACACGGTTGGGATTCCCTCAACAAGTTTTGACGGACAATGGATCCCAATTCCGTAGCCTGTTAATGGAGGAGATCTTTAAGATCTTGAGGGCCAAACATATCCACACAAGTCCCTACCATCCGGCCGGAAATGGGCTCGTGGAACGTTTTAACGGTACCCTCACCATGATGTTACGTAAGCTGGGTCAGGAGAAACCGGAAGACTGGGACCAATATATATCGGCTGCCTTATTCGCCTACCGAGAGGTACCCCAAGCGTCTACGGGTTTTGCGCCAGCTACACTTTTATTTGGCAGACCTATTAAGGGGCCACTAGAAGCCTTACTTCGGTCCCTGACAGACCAGAAGGCTGACGAGACAGTCGTCTCTGCAAGCAAGTATGTATCTGAGCTTAAGGAAAGGCTAAAGCTAGGATGGGATCTAGCTACTACCAACCTTAAGAAAGCCCGCGCTAAAATTACTAAAAGATACAACAAAGCTGCAAAAGAGAGAGAACTACAACCAGGGGAGAAAGTCCTATTGCTACTTCCAACCGGAAGCAATAAACTTCGCATCGGATGGCAAGGACCGTTTACCGTCCTTAAAAAGATCTCACGTACCAACTACAAGATCTCCATCAAAGGAAAGGAGAAGGTCTTCCACATAAATCTGCTAAAGAAATATTTGGAAAGAACGGTGCCATCCTCCGAGCATCTCCTGGCTGTCGCCATAGCAACGGAAGACGAGGAAGATGATGATGGTTGCATGGAGTATCCACTGCAACCCACAGAATCCTTTAAAGATGTCAAGTTCGGCGACAATCTCTCACCAGAACAACAAACAGAAACTAGGGCTCTACTAAAACAGTACAGTGCAGTTTTAACGGATGTACCTGGTCGAACAAATCTCATTGAATTTGATATGAAATTAACAAACGAGACCCCTGTTCAAACCAGAGTTTACCCCATCCCGTACGCTAAAGCTGATGCACTTCGCGGAGAAATAGACAAGCTGCGTCAGGCAGGAATTATCAGTGAGTCTACATCTCCTTACAGCTCGAGCGTAGTGCTGTTGCAGAAGCCCAATAAGGAAGTTCGGCTGTGCATTGATTACAGGTTGCTAAACGCTGTAACGGAATTCCAGCCCGAACCTCTCCAAACTGTTTCTGAGTTGTTCACCAAGCTCAGCAAAGCTAAGATCTTCTCCAAGATTGACCTCAGCAAAGGTTATTATCAAATACCAGTCAAGGAGGAAATTAAACCTTTGTTAGCTTTCAGCACTAGTGAAGGACATTACACATTTAACGTGATGCCGTTCGGTTTGCATAACGCACCAGGAGTGTTCACCAGGATGATGAGGAAGCTTCTAGAACCTTTGCAAAGTCCCCATATCCATAATTTCATGGATGACATCTTAATTGCATCGGAAACCTATGAAGAACATATTGCTACGGTTGCTATGCTCCTCAGGAGACTACAGGAAACGGGTCTCACAGCCAGACCTAGCAAATGTCTCATCGGGTTTGAACAGTTAGACTTCCTGGGGCACACTATTTCTCACGGATGCAGTTGGCCTATTAAGAAGAACGTGGAGAAAATAGTGGCAGCAAAAAGACCCCGAACGAAGAAAGACGTACGTTCCTTCATATCGCTATGTGCATACTATCAGAAGTACATCCAGAACTTCAACGGACTGACGGCACCGCTGACTGACCTCACAAAGAAAGGTTGTCCTGATAAGGTCATATGGGATCAAAAGTGCGAACACGCGTATAGCACTTTGAAAGGACAGTTGTCTGCATACCCCATCTTGAGGTTGCCTGACCTCAAGAAACCTTTTGTACTGAGAGTCGACGCGTCAGGTCAGGGCATCGGGTCAACACTGCTTCAAGCCGATGACAGTGACCTGAACATGCTATTTCCAGTTGCCTATGGCAGTCGGAAATTAAATAAAGCGGAACGGAACTACAGCGTAGTTGAAAGGGAATGTCTTGCTCTGATTGACGGTATCAGACGCCATCATGAGTTTCTTTATGGTACATCTTTCACGGTGCAAACAGACCACGCTCCTTTAGCATTTCTTGGTGCCAATAAAGAATTTAACGCAAGGATCATGCGTTGGGCGCTTCTTTTAAGCGTTTATTCTTTCAAAGTGGAATATATTCCGGGAAGACAGAATGTCGGGGCTGATTTCCTGAGTAGAAACTGGTCTACAGAGGAAGAAGAGCAAACTGAAGATACCACTCATCCTAAAATCACCAATCAGGTCACCTCCATTGTCAAAAATGAAAACATGAAAAATGGTTTCATGTCTAAAAGTGAGGACGATTGTGACGTACGTCTAGTTTGACTAGTGAATTTTCCCTGATATGATGGATGATTTAAAGGGACCTTTAGCTTTTCATAACATTAGAACCCCTGAACATTTGTTGTAACTTTTCGTTTGCCAGAACGCATTCCACCGGGACTCATGTAGGATACAGCGACGAGATCAAAGAGACAGACCGAGGGATCTTAGGGGAGACTATCGGCGCTATCAAAGACAGTAGTTTTCCCTGATACGAGACGCAGTTGCTTGCCGCTAATTTCGCGTCTAGGTGTCAATCGAGGAACCGAGCGAACGGGGGAAAGCGAAACGGGCAGCAGCGAGCGGATACGAAGACCAGGGGGCGGCTTCTTCTCTTGATTTGGCGGTCAGATCCCCAAAAGTTCGTGAGATCAAATAAGTTGTCAAGTTTATCATGTCCCACTCAACTTACATTTCATTTTAGCTAAATAGACCATGTAGAACTAGACACGTTATCACTCGCTGGCCAGATCTTTACAGAAGCACTAGCTTTATTGAAATCTTGTTATAGATTTTCCCCTGGATTTTATATATATTTGCAGTGATTTCTAATTCTGTGCAAAGCGGTAAAATATATATTGTGTAAAGTGATCAGTGGTCTAGCTCAGTCATTCTATTTCAATGGATTCTGTGTTAATTTAAATCTATTTAATTAAACCATCTCAAGAGTTCCAGTTTTAAATATAATGATCTATCTATTATATTATTTCAAAAGATAATAGATGCTTAAATTAACTTTTAAAGTCGCGAAGGAATTTATAATTAATAAATTCAGTTAAGTCCTAGTTTTATAGATGTGGGTTTTTAACCACTAGAATTCGCGCAGTGTTTATTAAATACATAATTAAATACGCGAGCATATATATAATAGGCTTAACGGGAAATTCATCGCGCTTTAGAAGGTTATTTGTTTTCGGTATATTACATGTCTTTTTTCTTTCATACAGAGTGATCGTAACCTGTGCGATCCCAGCATTAAGAAAGCAATAAAGAAATCAATCTAAGCAAAGCAAAGCATAAACAGTGTGTAGAGTTCCCCTGACGCAGAACTTGTTGAGACTGTGTAAATTTTTAATCTTTGAGGCGATTCTATGTTTGGAATTCCGCTATCTAACTTATAGCAAAGAAAGCACACCCAAAGACAAATTTAACGCACCATCAAACAACTTAAGTCGTAACGGGAAGAAGAACACTGGCCCGAGCTTTGTTAGTTTACTGACACAGAGAGATAATTCATAATTTCCTGAACAGTGATGTGACTAGTTTTCTCACTGGACTTAAACCATACCTCACGGATAAAGTGTACCAACACGCGTAAGAATTTTATTATCAGCGGCATAGTCAAATAGACCACACCATCCTCACCCCGGTATCAGAGACCGTGCCCTCCCATAGAAACTGTTATTAAGAAAAGAGACACAACTACAGATTCATTTTCCAGCGATTACGGGACCCTTTTATGTGCTGACCGCCTACCCGATAATCTGGGGCTAGAACTTGAACAAACACTCATACATTTAGTTGAGGTGTAACTGCTGTTGTGTTATTCTATGGAGTGCAAGATTTTTTCACAATCGGTAAGTGAGAGCAAGATGAGTGAAGGCCTTTGCTAGCGCGTGTATGAATGACAGGAAATTAATTCTTTTGTGTGACCATTTTGTTAACTTGCTTACCTGGTAACATATGTCTTTTCTGTATACCCTACATTGTTCCTTTAAGTGGGATAGTTGATAATTTGTTAACTCTGTTTAAAACCACCTCCTTTCCATTTGCTTAGTAAAGGGAAGAACAGGTTTTTTTTTCTATCACTTATACCTAACTTGGTAACACCTCTTTCAGAGTAATTAACTTTACTGGTAGGTTAACGTACCCGTGTTCCTGATATTATCTATCTTTGGACTGGGTTTATCTTTGTCTAATAAGCGGGAAGGGCTTAGTCGATACCAATCTTCTTCACCCCTTCCAAACTTGTTATTTGCATTTGTGTACTTATGATAATTTATGTAATATCTGATATTTTTAGTGATTGATGTTTAAAGTGAATAAAATCACCTAAACTCATTTAGTTCTGTGTGTTGGATATACCCAAAGCCCAACTTTTCCCCTATTCGTTTAATATAGTTTGTATCAACGTCGTGTGTGCGTTTGAAAACACCGAATCGGTGTGCGCGCAGATGCGAGTCTGGAAAACTGGCTAATAATTGTTTGACCAGGAGAGTGAAAGAGAAGATTGAGAGACACGATTTGTCGTAAATAAGTCTGTCTTTACTCTCCTCCAGCACGCTGTGAAGTAACTATTAAATCTCTACATTTTCTATCACTGAGCTTTCCATCATCATTTTCCACTCTAAACCGGACCATTATTTCTACGACTCTTTTCTCTCAAAATAAATTTACGACAACTACTACTACAACAACTACTACTACTACTACTACTACTACTACTACTACTACTACTACTACTACTACTACTACTACTACTACTACTACTACTACTACTACTACTACTACTACTACTACTACTACTACTACTACTACTACTACTACTACTACTACTACTACTACTACTACTACTACTACTACTACTACAACTACTACTACTACAACAACTACTACTACTACTACAACAACTACTACTACAACAACTATTACTACAACTACTACTACAACTACTACTACTACTACTACAACAACAACAACTACTACTACTACTACAACTACTACTACAACAACTACTACTACTACAACTACTACTACTACTACAACTACTACTACAGAAGTATCTGCCATGTGGCTACCTTTACCTTCATAGATACTGAACACGATAGCTTTATTTCATCCCCGCTTCCATGTTATGACGGGTATATTATGAACCTTTTCAACTAGTCCATTTGTAAATGTTTAATATAAATGCAATGGCTGTTTTCAGGTCACTGAGATTAACATTAATGTTCAGAGAGAGTAAACGTCTGAGGCAGATGAGATGGTGGAATGAAAGGGGGGGGACCAAATTGTGTGTCAGTAAACCCAATGCTCAGGAGGGTATTTGCTTCTCTCTTATTTCATGATACTAGTCGGGGGTACCAACTGGTGGGGCTGTCTGTGGAATCTGTTCTTCAAGAAAATTGGAAAGATAAAACACACTGTTCAGGTCATCCACAGTGATGAAATTTTAAAGACTTTATCTAATTCACCGCACTCTTATTTATTTTAAATTTGTTAACGATAATTGACTACTAAATTTTGTTACCTGTACATTTACAAATTTATAATTAATTTTGTCATTTTGAGTGAACTGCACCTGTATGTCTCAGTCATTTTAAATACTATAACAGAGTTAATTTAGTTCGGGGCTCATCAGAACGAGCAAAATTCTTACTGCTCGTAGAGGTCAGGGAAGATAGAAAGTTTACACGGCCTGGATCCTATCAGCTGTAGTACCTGATTTCTTAAATTCCTACGAGGCTCCCTAGAAATAAAGCCCCATTCTTCAATTCACATCTCTGCCAAGAGTAAGATTGAGCGAAAGGTAGACACCTTTGAAGACCCTCAGTAGATACTCTGAAGATTGGCCACTGTTGGACCATCACTGCAGAGCAAGGGGAATAAATCCCGTGACAATGTTCCTCATATGTTAGGCATCTCTGAAGCAGATGTTCGGCAGTCATTTTATCACTGCCACATTTACACTCATCGATAGGTCATATCTATAGCTTGTTGAATAGATGATGTCCCAATCTGTTGTGGTCCATGCGGAGTCTAGATATTTTCCCTTGTTCTCTTCTGTTGATAATATGCATCATTTTGTGTATGTGTCCTGGATGTTCTGCATCACATTTGTTTCTGTATCTGGTTCTGATAAAACTCTTTGCCTTTTCGAAAGTTATGCTTGTATCAGGTTGAGGTAGATTTCCACCTTCCTTTGCCAGTCTGTCAGCCTCTTCATTGCCTCGGATGCTAGAACAAGAATGGATCCATTGTATCACAACCCTTTTGAATCGTTGACACAGTTTGTAGAGCACTACTCTTAGGTCATCCAGGTCTGCATTATTATGGCTCCCCAGCGTTGTAACTACTGACAGATTATCTGTGAACAAAAACATTTGTCTGTCGGTCCTGTCCTCTACAATTAGAACCTCTGCTGCAGTTTTTAAGGCCCCTGCCTCTGCTCTTGAGAATTTTCCTGTCGTCACTGACAGTTTCTGTTTGTGTGCTACTGTTTAAGCGCAGAAGCATACGTCTACCTCCATCTTCTGTTGCATTTGTTGCTGATCCATCTGTGAATGCACGAGTCTAGGTGTTGCTTCGGTAATGTTTCTTTATGTATTTTGTCATTATGGCTTTTCTGTCTGGTGCAGTCTGGTTTTTCTTTCTCCCAATTCCTATAATTTTGATCTCCATATATTTCAACATGGCATGGAAAAAGTCAGTAAAAGAATCGATAGAAGGCACTAGGGGCAGAAAGGTATGGACACAGCATGATCGACCACGCCAGCTGTTATGGCATTTGACAAAGAAGAAGGATTTACGTGCGTGATTCAGCTGTCTAGCCCTGTCTCATTTTGTGATCTCTAGAGACATCTGTGAGTTAGAGCGGGAAACATTCATCAAGCCCGGGAAATGACTTACTGAGTCTATCACGGTCATCTAATATTAAGGAGGCTCAACGCTATATCTACTAAAAGCCTAGATCAGTAACATAAACATGTACATGTGAGTGTAATGTGTGCGCTATATTGACGGTGCTTCCAACGTATACAGTTATCGTCAGGCTGCCCTTTGTCAGAAATACATGTGCAAGAAGATAGAGAGTATAGGACACACATTGAGGAAACCTGCTGATGGTATTACAAGGCAGTCCTTGTTCTGAAATCTCCAAGGTAAGGGTAGAGGGAGACCAAAGAACACATGGAGAAGGGAACTGACGACAATGAAAATAGTGAGAAAGACATGGCACCTCTACACCTCACGGTAGAAGGGGAACGACTAAGTAAGTAAGACATGGAAAGACCTTGAGCTGACGGCACAGAACAGGAAGACGTGACTTTTGTTTGTTGAAAGCCCATGCCCCTTATGTGAGCTGAAGGGGGACGATATTGATGATGATGGTGAAGATGTGAGGAAAAATAGTGACGTTGTGTAAGATACACGCTGAGAAGAAACGTTGATAGCATTACAAGGCACTCCCTGTTCTAGAACCCCCATGGTGAGAGAAAGATAGTCAAACATCACATAGAGAAAAAAACTGAACTCATATATAAAAGGGATAAAGACAGCAAGAAAAGTCCTTGAAATTATGGCACAAAAGAGGGCAACACGCAGTGTATTTTTTGAAGGCGTGTGCTTCATGAAACATGGAGAACAATTAAAAACCACAAAGAAAAAGCTACAGACTTTCATAAATGGGTGCTTGCGTCGAATAGAAGGATTGATAAAGTACGACAAAGTCACCAATGAGGAAATGATAACAAGAACCAAACTAGAAGAAGAATTATTGAAGAAGAAGAATTTCTTCACTATTAAATTTGAATGATCACAAGAAGTCGCTGGCGTTGGAGTGCAAGCTCATTGGGGAAACTTGTGGATAGCATTACAAAGAACCATATTAATAGAGGCAGAGACTGAGCAAGCAACACATCGACAACTGGAGACATAAGTGAAAAAGATGATGAAAACATGAAAAGACCTTGAGTTGACGGCACGTGACAAGAGGACAAGGCATGTGTGTGTTGAAGGCCTATGCTCCTTGGGGAGCTGAAGTGTATTGTTTAATGTACGTTATAGAGAGCTTTAAGGTAAAGATGACTGTGGAATTTATATTGTTGATAATATAGCCAGTCTAGGGTAACTTTTGTCCAACAATCAAATAAACTGGAACCGTAACTGGTGAAATAATTGTAGATCAATGCTGTTCACGATACATACGGTTTATTCAGGACTCCAAACAAAAAGCAGCTCCATATTAGTAAAATATTTCATGACATGCACAGTCTATCAGGCCAACTCTACAGGGTCATTAATATTCATATCTGTAACACTTCAGCAGTAATTGTGCATTCGACACAACTTCGTACAGTCAGTCATGTTATGGTTCGCGATTTGAAAATACACTTTATCCTTATTGTCGGAATACTTATCTACTGCATTAGAATATCCAGGCATTGTAACAGGTAGTGTCGGTAATCTACATTTGGTCGGAAGTAATTTTTATATAAAAGACTTTTATGAGGGAAACAAACGGACTTGTAAATTTATAATCAAAGGGCAATAATCCATAATATGTTGAAGTAGGGGACAAGAGTAGGGTTGACATCCCATGATCACGGTTCAGTGCGGCTGACCTCGGCCGATAATTTATAGTTAAGTTTTTCAGTTTTGTTTTTCTGAGGGAGTTCAGCTAGCTGAACGAAGATAAGCTTTGCATGGGAAATTTTTATTTCGAGTGAATTGTTTTGTTCTAGAATGTTCGGAAATAGTTATCGTTGTAAATCGTTGTTCATAATAATATCAGTCAGATTCGAAAACGCGTTAGCGTCGGTTCTTCTTCTTCTTCTTCTTCTTCGTACACTCTCAGACGTCCACTTGAATGTTCTCAAAGAAAGCAGTAGTCAGTTTGAGGCTATTTGAATCCCCGTAAAGCTTTTCCCCGAAAGGAGCTGGCGTCGGCCATATGCACTTTTTCTGTACCACATATAAGGGGCAACTTTGAAGCAGATGTTCAGCAGTCAAGCGTCGGTTCAGAAATGGGCTCTTTCCCAAGTGAAGTGTAAAGATAACATTTTATAAGTCGCTTGCGCTACTGAGGGTTATCATCGGACGATAAGCCAAAGTTCTTTTGGTTGATTTATGTGGTCACAGAAATAATGCACTATCGTTTAGACCCTCAATTGCAAATCCATGCCACAATCATGTATGGCAGATTTGTGAGTTACTCTGAGGACAAGAAGACAGTGTTGTCAATTCAAGAAAATGTTTGTGTTTTCTAAACGAACCAGGTACGTTGAAACTTAAGAGTCTATTACTGGTAGTGCAGTTTTGTAGGCAAGATGACAGACTAACGAATAGTATATAAATTTAAGAAATCGTCAACCCTGGAGTTAAGCCATTATTCTTTAAGATACATCAATTAAAGACTACAGAAAGTAAGCTAAAACAGAAGAAATATATCAGAACATTTGGAAAAGACAAGGTTTACATGAAGAATTTAGATGACATAATATTGACAGCTGCGGTTTTCATGTCGTGACCGCTGTGATAAACGAGCGCCAACGCCTTATCGCTCTAACTTTTCCTAACTTTTAGATTTCCTTTTTCCTGGCACGCCAGTCCGTTTGCGGGAAGTTTCCTTCAGGGAAGTACCTAGGTTTAATTCTTATATTTTTAATATTTATTTATGTTCTTATGTGTCCTATCTAGCCTTCACTTTCTTTCCTTTCCCTGACGAAGGCCTTGTGGTCGTAACGTTGGCTATTTTCTTTGTCTTTTGTCCTCGTAAGACGAATTACCTTTTTTCGATTTTTTTTTTCACACCAATCCATTTTACTCCACGTCTTACAACAGTTCCCCTCAACTTCCTTAACTTTTCCAACCTCTCTCTTATTTTAATTTCTCCCACATTTGTGCTGTTCCATTCCAACTCTTTTATCGTTTTTTAGTGTGTTTTTATTTAGACCTCCACCTTGCATTATCTTTTGTAGTCCACATAGCTTCGTGATAAATCAGGTGAAACACATCTGGTTTCATCAAAATTAAACACCAGCGCGTGGTACAATTTCTTTGGACTATTGTTATTTTTAAGGATGGCACGGCGGACACAAAAGATTAGGCTAAGCCGTTGTTTAAACACAATGCGGTCACCATCACGCACGATACAATGGCCACGCAAACGATGAACTCCAGGAGCGTGATATCAAATAGCCTCGCCGCAGAATAAAAACCTTTGCTTCCAGATGGAATACAATAAGCCCGGCACGACAAAAAGACTTGTTAGCATGCAAGCAACAAGGGACCGAGGAAACAAAGGCCGCCGACAGAGAGTGATATGACAGTTAAAAGGCGGGGGACATTTTCGCATTGGGCAGCCAATTATCTCAACACCTATTAGTCAGGCAAGCCCGGCAACGAAAGTTGGTCGCGAATTGTAGTTTCTCCGGCAATGAAGAGGCTGACAGATTGGCAATGGAAGGGGGAAAGCTACCTCAACGTGATACAAGCAAAACTTTCGAAGAGGCAAACGGTTTTATCAGAACCAGATACATGAGATTTTAAAAAAAATTATATGGAGTTACAAATAGCCCCAAGCGGACCACCTCTTTGTTCCAAAACATTCAAGTAGACGTCTGAGAGTGTACGAAGAAAAAGAAAAATGTCTATAATAAGGAGCTGTAAATGAGCTTTTTTTAAAAGAATAGCCAGACCACACGATCGTTATATTTGGACATGCGCACTAACATAACCAACGGACCCTATGTGTAGGTTTACGGGACGCACCGCGCCAAAACGAGAAATATTTTTTTTCGTTTTTATTTTTTTATTTTTTCATTCTATTTTAGACTTAACAAACAAACAAACAAACAATATGAACTCCAACGTTTTTTGCACTGGTCTCTCGCGGCAAAGGTGCCAGGTTCCATTCACGGTATCGACACGCTCTACCCATCTGTAAATGGGTACCTGACTTTGCTCTTGAGTTAGGGAAGAAAAGGCAGCGAGGAAGGGAACTGGTCACCCCACCTCTCGATGCTGGACCTGGTATAGTGAAATCTCACTCAAAAAAACACTTCACTCCCCTACGGTACTATCCACCATGGCACTACCTTTACTGTTACATAAGCTAAGCCCCCAAATAGCTCTCCGGGGGTCTCTCAAGAGGAAAAAAAAAAGAACAGGATTAGTGTACTCTCAGGCATGTTGTACAAGGCGACTATATTAAGGTCGGGCATGGGACTGCCAGTCTGATGTATGAATTATCTTCTTCTTCACACTCTCAGACATCTACTTGAATGTTTACAAAGAAAGCAGTAGTCAGTGTGAGGCTATTTGAATCTCCGTAGAGCTTTTCCACGAATGGTACTGGTGTCGGGCATATGCGCTTTCTCTGTTCCACATATGTTGGGCATCTTTGAGGCACATGCTCAGTAATGATTGTCCTTTGCCTTTGTGTAGCCCAAAGGGACTTTACGGGGTTAGCGACATTTTGCTTACTTTTTAATGACGTCATCATCAAGTGGCGTACATGCGCTATTTCGTTAAGCCTGTGGCCCAGTGCATCCGCAGTCAACAGGCATTTATAACGGGTTGCCTTCTTTAGCCATTGACTTTCCCCAGCCTACCTGCAAAGCAGCAGTGTGGTCTCCCTGTTTGACTGGTTTCTAAGAAAATGTCGAAATTTTGAATATATGAATCAAATTGGTACAGAAACGACCACTGCACATGAGAATGCTTGTTGCAGCCTTCTTGCACAGAGACCAGCTATGATGGTGAATCTACTCTCCATAAGAAGTGCAAAGAAAAAATGTTGATGATGATGGTGATGTAAAATATTGACCACGTAAATGGAAGTTCACAAGCCAATTAGTGTCAGTCAATCAACACGTATACAATGAAATTGTGAAAGCCACTTGAGTGAGATCGCTACTACGTGAAATTATGTTAAGGTCTAAGACAGCAGCAATAGTTATAATTTGATGCTGCAATTTAATCTTTAGCATTGCCCTCCAGCTACCCTAGGAGCATAGCAACGTTATCAACTGTTTATTTAAATGTGTGTCCTATACAACTTCGGCGTTTTCTCCTCATATCTTCATCTTCATCATCATCATCTTCATCATCATCATCATTACCCTTCAGCATTCCAAGGAACATCGGCCTTCAACCACAACTTATACCAAGTCTTCCTGTCCCTTGCCATTTGCACAAGGTCTTTCCATGTGTGTCGCCTGTTCTCTTTTCTATGTGCTCTTCATAACAACCTCATTTTGTTTAAAAAAAACAACAACAGCAAATCTTTAATGTTGTACCATTTATCACTTACCTAGCACACTGTATTAGACTTATCATCATAATCCTACAGTTCTCCATAGGAGTATAGGCTCTCAGCATACTCTTGTAAAGCCTTTATTTGCTGGACAATCCGTTCAAGGGTCTTTCCATGTCTGGTTTAATCCTTTTGATGGCGGCTCTAGTTTCGATCTCCTCGTGTTTTTCAGTTCTTTCTACCTCTTCTAGGATTACAGAGCCGCCTTGTAATATTAATTATTATCAACAGGTCCGATCAGTGTGTGCCTCATCCGATGTCCTCTTATCATCTGGATTTGACTTATTGTTTAGTTGAATAACATTTTGGTTTCTTTGAGAAATATTTGGTTAATCTTTCGTAAAATGAATTATGAGAGGTCGGAGTGGCTAAGAGGTATGGCGTCTGCCTCGAATTTTAAAGGTAGCGGGTTCGATTCCCAGTAGAGGGAATATAATTTATTACCCACCACAAAACATATTTATAGAATATGTGACTCCTATATACACAAATTGAGATTCTCGCCGGTGCTGTGGAGTTTGTGCACTGTGCTGAGATCCTCCTTGTGTAATCTAAAGGAGGAGATCGGAGCACTGATGGAGTTGCCCCTGTGCAATTAATATAGTTCTTATAACCAAACCAAAATTAATCTGAGTTCTAATTCAGCAGGGGTAGAAACAGGGCCACCTGATTCCTTAGATGTTTTACTTTGTTCTTACTTTCTGTTTGCAATGTTTGTCAGCACAATCGCACGACCACTTGATATTGATCAGCTAGCGACATTCTCACCAGAACAAGTGATGTCTTTGCATTCAACGTCGGCTGCACTGGATCTTCAATGTCTTCTGTCACTTGTCCTGATCAGTGTTGCCATAGCTGGGTTTTTTTAACAAGATCTGGGATTTTTGGCTTCCGTCTGGGTATGTGGGTATTTTTTCCCCAAATCTGCATTAATGTGGGTATATTTGACAATTGATGACAGAGTTGGAAATGACCATGCTAGATGGGGTGGAGTTATCGGAAGATATGGAGAAGATATTCTCAATGACAATGGAAAGCGACTCCTTAGATTCTGCAGTGAGCAGAATCTGAGTATTACAAACACAAAGTTCCCCCATAAGCGCATACATGCATACACTAGATGTGAACCAACAAACAATGAGAAGTCAGTGATCGAGTATGCCATTGTTAGGAGGAGCTCATTAAAATATGTCCGGGATGCTAGAGTCTGGAGGGGGCCAGAGATTGGAAGTGATCACTACCTGCTTACAATCAAAAGAACAACTGAAAGAGTTGTTCTGCATAGGAACTACCCAACGTTACGCAAGAAACCAAGTAAACAAACGGGAGAAATGAGCATTAAGACCTACAAGCTGAGAGAGCCTGAAATTAAGACCAGATATCAGGGGCTTATTGCTACAGCGGTATGAAACACAGAAGAACAACCTGATGACTTGGACACCCTCTGGCTTAAATTCAAGGACATCATAAAGACAACTGCTGTAGAAGCATGTGGTGAAGTCCGACTTGAGAACAAGAGAAAGAGGACACCTTGGTGGACAGAGGAAGTCAAAGAGAAATTAAGAGAGAAGAAAATGGCATGGAAACAATACTTAGGAGCTAAAAACACAGCAGGACAAATGGAGTAATATACAGAATATGTGATACTTAGAACAGAAGCAAAGAACAAGGTGCTAGCAGCAAAACAGAAGTCCTGGGAAGAATTTGGAGAAAAGCTAGAAAAAGATGCGCAAGAAAACTAGAAATCTGTTCTATAACACCCTAAAGAACACGAGGAAGGAAAAACAATGCCCTCTCAAATTTATAAAGGACAAGCAAGGCAAATTGCTTACTGCCCCGAAGGAAGTAATGGAAAGATGGAAAGAATATTTATCAGAACTCCTTGATGGTGAGCAAGGTCAAGCATCAGAAATGATAACCACTAGCACAGAAAAGGAAACCAATGGTGATAAAGATGACATAAAGATGGAAGAACTGAAGGCAGCACTGGAGAAAATCAAAATGGGCAAAGCAGCAGGGCATGATGGTATAACACCAGAAATGGTTAAGTACACGGGAGCATCAGGTGACCTATTACTCTTAAGGGTCCTACAGCAGAGTGGTATAACAAGACCATACCAAAGGATTGGGAGATTGCCATCATAACACCAATTTTCAAAAAGGGTGACAATCGACAATGTGGAAACCACAGAGGCATATCCCTTCTCAGTGTCCCTGGTAAAATCTATCTAGAATCCTAGAGCAGAGACTCCGACGCCTAGCTGAGCTACAATTGGATGAGATCCAGCGGATTCCGAGCAAACCGAAGTACTCAAGACCTAATCTTCACACTCAGACAGCTGAGTGAAAAGGCTCTTGAGTATAGAAGTGAGATCCATCTTTCTTTCATAGATCTGGAAAAGGAATTTGACAGGGTTCCCTGGAGCAAAGTTTGGGACTGTTTGGCAAGGAAGAACATTCCATCACCTCTGATTCATGCTATACAGAGCTTCTACAAGTCTTGCAGAAATTATGTGAGGACAGCAAACCATAAGTCAGAAGAGTTCAGGACCACCACTGGTGTAAGACAAGGTGATATCCTGTCACCTGATCTTTTCATACTCCTCATGGACGATGTTATCAAGGCATGTAAGGAGAGAACAAGTAAGTATTCAGTGGGGTACTGGAAGATGAGACAGGTATGTATTTCAGAGCTGGCATTTGCTGATGATGTTGCCTTGATTGTTAAATCAGAGGCACATCTCCAATCCAACCTGCAAGTCTGGAAGGAAGAGCTGGAGAAAAGAGGGATGGTCATTAGCAGCTCTAAAACAAAATCCATGGTGATATCACGAGAAAAAAGAAAACATCAGATTAAGCAGGGAGAACAGGTCCTGGAGCAGGTCGACCACTTTAAATATCTCGGAGCTATTATAGACCGAAAGGAAGGCATCAACGAAGAGTTGGCCACTCGAAAAGCAGCAGCTGGGAGACTTTTTCAGGCCAAAAATCGAGGATTCCTCAGCAAGAGAGAGGTTGGTAAGAAAACTAAGATGGCTGTATACCGCTCCACCTATGTCACAGTCCTGACATATGGATGCGAGTCATGGGCAATGACTACAACCCATAAAAGCCAGATCCAAACCTCAGAAATGAGGCATCTGAGGACGGTCGTTGAAGTAACAAGAAGAGAGATGGCCCGCAACCAGATGATACGTCAAGGCCTAAAATCCCACCCCCTGCAGACCCAAGTAGAACAGTCCCAACTAAGATGGTTTGGCCATGTCTGCAGAATGGGAGAACATCGGCTACGACAACAATGCATGTGAAACAAAGAGCCAGGGATCCAGACCCCCAGGACGACCCAGAGTCCGCTGGGAGGACAACATGGGACCAAGGACTAGAATGGAATCAGGCCAGGAGGAAGACAACCGATGGGATAATCTGGCGCTCTCTCTTCCAAACTCTACATCTCACGGTAGAAGGGGAACGACTAAGTAGTATATGTGACAATTGGCATTTACAATGTATGTAAAAGTTTTCTTTTTAAATTTTAGACTTAAGCAGATAAACAGCATATTTTGTTGTTGTTGTTATTATAAGATAATAAAATGAGCGATGATGAAGGTAGTTGTAGCAGCATGACGACACACACGCCACCACGCAAAAAAGTGAAGCCATGGTATCAGCAGGCTTTTTGTCAGGAATGGCTAACAGACAGCGAACTGAAGGATTGGATAAAGCCGGACTCTGGCAATCGCTGTGCTGCAATTTTCACGGTCTGTTCCTGCACATTAACTAATGCCAACAAAACAGCTTTATTGACACATAAAAGCACACAGAAGCACATGAAAAACTTCGAAGCCAGAAGCAAAACTCTGAACATTAGCAAGTTTTTCATCAAACCAAAAGAGCCCTGTCTCCAAGACAAAATTGCTAAAGCGGAGATACTGTTGTCGGCTTTCATGGCAGAACATAATACTCCGTTTTCGCAAGCTGATCATTTGATTGAATGTTGCAAGCAGATGTTTCCAGACAGCACAATTGCTCAAAAGATGTCACTGAAGCGCACCAAGGCTGCCTATGTGATGCAGTACGGCATTGCTCACTTGGACAAAACAGTGTTCTGGCGCAAATGCAGCTGTTGGATCCAAAGCAAGCTCTCGAGATCAACAAACCTTCTGTCATTCCATTAGCAGCGCAGTTCCCAACAGTTGTTTCAGAAGAGAGCCTTGATCGTCTGTCTGATCAATGGCAAGAACTGACATCGTACCGAAAAGATCTTGGACATCTGGTGGATGAGGATCCGCCCACATTCTGGCTAGAACTGCAACAAGTAACTGATTCTAATAACCAGAAGAAATTTGATGTTTTGGCTGACCTCATGTGCACCCTTATGGCACTACCTCACTCCTCAGCATGCGTCGAAAGAGTATTTTCAAAGGTTAACTTAGTTGAAACTAAACAAACCAACACGCTTCTGTGTGAAACAGTTTCCATTCGAATACTAGCCAAGTAAGCAGTTGTCAAAGATGGAGTTTGTCATAAGATTTAATCCTAGTAAAAGCGTGGTTGAAGATGTGCGTGAAGGACGTTGTCGGCAGAGATATACAAAGATTTTGGAACTCCACAATCAAGATTCCACGTTGTCAATTCATGCATATGATCTTGACGAAGGAGAAGTTGTTGACATGAATGCTGAGTCGCTGACAAGTGACAATTTTCAACAGTAACAAGTTACAACTAACATTTTATATTTGATTTGAGGAACATTTTGTTAATGTAGCTACTGTAAGTATGTTACTGTTAAAATACGAGTATCTCATTTTCAAGAGTTCATTCATATATTGGGGTGTTAATAAAATCATTTTTATATAATTGTGAATTTTTGGTAATAAAATATAAAATAAAAATGAAGAAAAAAATAAAAATTGGTATCACACAGCTTATTTGTGCTAAACATTTATAACATATAAGGAAGGGAAACCCGAGGCCTGTAAACAGTAAATAAATATTAGACAAACATAAAGGTATGTTTTCAGGCACTTGTAAGAAATAAAGAAGTAGAACACTAGACAACAGAAAAACAACAGACGTGAGTGGCTTACCCAGGATTTGAACCCCGGAACTTCCGTACGACAACACCGCCTAGCTATACAAGCGAATCACACTATCCTCCCGGCCAGCTAGGCATCCCCCAAAAAAAGATGCTTTACTGACCGGTCATTAGTGCGAAACGCAAGACAACACCGGAAGTTTACAATGGGCAGCTTAGCCTTATTAATGACGCAATCACTCCTGTTGTTCCCCTATTATACAGTATATGTCAGTCCACACAAGACAAAGACCTTGATACTGTGTCTAGTAAATGATAGAAGACTTAAGAACAGTAGTATAGAACAGAGGGTAGGTTTCTGGTATTGTATAAACATTTATAACATATAATATTTATTTTACTGTTTACAGGCCTCGGGTTTCCCTTCCTTATATGTCTATCACCTGGGCTGGGTATTGAAAACCCTGCCCTCCCCGCCCCCTCCTCCCAGGTAGAGGGAGAGTGGCCATTGTGTGCTGCGTAACCCCTATCTCTTGGCTGAGCGGGTTTCAGCCACCAAAGTGGTGGTTGATTACACTCAGCCTTGAGCAGCCTTAAGGCGGCTGACACACTGGCGACGACAGAGCTCCAAGTTAAAGGGAGTGGTTTCTAGCTTCCATTCCAAAACTCGACACGTACATGTTATAACAAAGAATATGAACAAAAAGCTTGCCATACAAGGCTCACGTACATACACAAATTCAGTTACTTCAAACCATACTTGTGTAAAAACCAAAGCGCAAGTCAAAAATTAACCAAAAACTTTGGAAGTAATTTTGGCTTCCAGAGCAGAGGGGTGGGTCGGAGGTACAAAGGGCTGTCCGGGAAGAAAGGATTTCGTAATAGCGGACAGTTTGCGTTGTAGAACGCATCCATTTCAGGTGTGAACAAGTTTCAGCAGGAGATGGTTTGCACACACAAATGAAAAGCCCCGAGAAAGCTAGCACACAGGAAGGACAGAGTAGGAGTGAAAAGGGGTAGTATAGTCAGGTTTCATAAGACATGTCCATTTTAAAATTCCAAACCATGTTCATTTTACAGCAAACAATAAATTACATTCATAAACTGTAGGTAGGTGTGAGAAAGGTAAATATCACAGTTGAACATTTATGTACATTCATGTAAGATTTGATTGTGTACATTCATAAACCACTAAGTATCAGGCAGAAAATTTTTTTTTTCTAAAATTGAAACTTATCTATGTTTATGTAAAATTAGATTGTGTACATAGAACAGATTTTTTTCCCCCACCCAATCTTTATTCAATAAGTGCATTCTCAAGGTATCAAAATCAATAGTCACATATAAGTATATTCATAAAACCAGTGTTGTACCCTTGCATTCGAGCATTTATACTGATATGAAAACATGAATACACACACTCACGGTTATGCAGCAATATTTTTTGTGAAAGGACATACTGTCTAGATATGATCAAAAATTTTGAAAAACAAGAGAAACAAATGTGAATGTTATAACAGATGTGGTCTATTTTACATATAGGAAAAACTCTTCCATCATTTTAAATAAGACAAACAAACATGGTCTGATACTACAAGTACTTTTTACTATTACATAGTGTAAAGGGCAATTTTTACTATCTTGCAATATAATACATTTATATTCTTATTATGTTCGCAAATATTTTGGAAGCAAAGTATTTCCTTTTTTAAGTGCTTAAGGAGAAATCATTTTTGGGTTGCTTCCCTTGAAAATAGTTCTGTCATCTTCGATCGGACTCCGCAGACGACTCTAGGCCTACTGTGATTTATTCTGTGGCTGGGTAGGAATAGATTGTTCTTGCTTCAGTATATCTATGGCCTGAATTTATACGTAGTGTTTGTATGAGTAGGACGAGTCTGTCTTATATATGGATATCTTTGCATTTCTAAGTCGAACTAATTTGGTTGTCGCTAGAAAAGGTCAAAGGCTATGCGCGGAAGTATCGCTAGAAAGGGGTGTGATCCATGGCTGTCATCCTGTGAGGATGCCGAGTTTTGTTGTAGCAGGCTTTTTTGCCGAAATAGTGATCTATATATGGATGGGGAAAAGTGATAATCATTTAGACATGTTGTATGTACTTTACCCCAGTGTTTATTCTCTTTTGCCAAGGAATGGCAAAGTTATATTTCGCATAAAAAGGTAAAACCACAATTTATTATGAACTTGGGCTTCGCCATCGTTGTTGATAAGCAGATGCACAGTGGTACTTTTAAAAAGAATATCCATTCAAAGGAAGAAGACATTCCTATGTATCAGCACTGGATTGTATGATATTATTCAATTACCTCTATGAGAGAACCTATGAAGAAATGAGGACATTTAATGAATGACTAATTTTGGTCTATATTCTATAGTGAGTGAAGCTCACGAGAGAGAGAACAGCCATGTTGAAATTCATATACTTTGTATTTATCGAGTGAGAAAAAGGGATGCCTGTACTATCGCTCGATGAACCAAGAGATCACTGCTACATGTGAGAACCCATGTCTGGGATTCCCATATTATGAAATATATATATATATTGAACTTTACGTGAAGGAATATTCGCTAGACGAGGTTAGGTCTAGGAGCCTTCCTATGTATTGGTTATGGTCTGACGTGCCCAGTCAGTAAAGCCAGATGATTTACATGATGGAACGCTGAATGCTTATTTACGAATGCTCCATTATGATATTTGCCAAGCATGAATGCTAACTTAAGATGATATTCCTGTGATCAACATTATACTGTCTATGTCGACATTTGTTCCTGTAACCATACACGTACTGTCCAAGTGTGCGTCCCATTAAATGTTATAAAAAGACCACCGTAGTTCCAGTACTTCTTGAATTCGAACAGTGTGAGTATGAGTGATGTACTACCAACCTGTCAACTCTATCGAATCATTCTACCATTCGCGTACTGACATTCAGATACACACTCATTGTTTACACTCACATTCTTGTCGGAGCCTCATCACGTTCCAGGACAAGATGACCTGTATGACCAAAACTGTGCTGGGTTTGATGAGTTGACAATCGTTACACTTTACTACACCAGTCCCAACATCTACATTTATCCACTGGTGGACATTCACATCATTTAGCAAATAAAGCATGATTCAACAACTAGTAGCCAGTATGAGTTAACAACTACACAAAGAAAGAGTTTTAACAACTGGTGTGCCAGCTTCCTGGGTCAACCTGCACAGTGACCATATTGAGAAGTAAACTACTGAGACCAGACGTTCCTTGGGGTCTGTTACGACACACAAATACATCAACAGTACAACTCTACAGTGATGTCAGCGTGACCTGTCCTGTCGAGAGTATGCAGTAACTAGGTCAGGGTTTGTTGACATTTGGTTCATTGGACATTTGCCATACAACTGACAGTGTTACACAGCAAGCTTGGTTGAAACATAGAACATTACACATCAGGACTGGAGAATATTTGACAGTGTTTGCGAAAGAAAATGTTATTGAACTGAGAAGTCCTACATTGATTGTTATCATTCAAATCAACGATGGAGCTTCTATTTCTGTGTTGAATTTAAAATAATTAGACCAGAAGTATTTGTTTAATAAAGTACCACAGTACTGTACTATTAGGCAGTGTAACTGAGCCTTCATTCCAACACATTCTTTCTGCAACACTCTATTTACATCATATTGCCATACTATTTATGCATTTATGTATTTATGTTTAACTATTTATATGTGATATTTGTTTGTATCCAGCGGGTTGTTGTTTCGGTTGGGCGGTGTCACACAGCAGAGTATCCCACGTAATAGAGGGTCTGATGTGTGCGTTTCTATAGGTGCAATTTTCTTTATTGAAAATTTGCTGCGACAGCTGTTGCGTTATTTGTATTTGTTATCCTCTTGCGGTTTATCTTTTATTGTTTTTCCAATTTTATTTATTTCATTTCCGCAAATGTTTTCATGTTTTTCTGTATAACTGTTTTGTTTTGTGCCTGATCGACATACACTATTTAAAATATAGTTGATCATATAAATTGATGTACAAGAATCAACTGATAGTTAATTGCTATTACTAAAGGTACACAGTTGATGATATAAAACACTATTTCTGGTGCACTGCACTTATATTATAGAGTGAACCAGCAACTTATAGCTGTTATTATATAAGGATTTATACAAGACCTTTGTAAGGCTTGTTTCCCACAGTGATTGGGATAGTTAAGTACTATTTTTCCACAGGTTAAAAAGTTATCATACAAGGTCTTTGATTAAGACTAAGAAAGTAAATTTATTTACTTTTGCAAATTACTGATCTTATTAGACAAGATGTCTACCTTAGATTATTTTATCACACAAGGCAGGGCTCTTGATATGACTGGTCAGCAATTAGAACAATGGGCAGTTGCTCAATATGACAAAGCATTAGCTGCAGAAGAGAGAAAACTTGCTGCTGCTGCTGAAGAAAGAAAAGCATTGATTGAAGAAAAGAAATTAGCAGCTGAGGAAAAAAAATTACAAAGAGAGGATGAACAAAAGAAATTGCAGATACAGACTGATGAAAAAAGATTCCAGATGGAAATGGAAAAAGAGAAAAGAAAGGATGAAGCTACAGCAGAAGAGAGAAAATTACAAGCTGAAGCTCAAGAAAAAAAAGCAATAAGAGAACATGAACACCAAAAAGAACTTTTAGCATTTGAGTTAGAAAAGTTAAAGTTAACAAACATAAGTAATGTTAATCAAGCATCTAGTGGTAATGGTAAACCCTTTACTTACAAGGTCAAGGTACCAGCGTTCAACCCTTCCAGTGATGACATAACATTCTGGCTAAACAGATTTGAACGCTCGTGTCGAGCACATAATGTGGACAAATCACAATATGCTAACCAGTTATCAGAAAATCTGAAAGGTGATTCTCTGACTAGTTTAAGTTTGGTTGAAGAGGCTGACAAAGATAACTATGATGTTATTAGGGCAGCCTTGTTAAAGAAGTATCAGTTGTCTGAAGAGGGTTATCGGAAGTTGTTTAAGACAATGGTGCCTGAGGCAGGTGTAGAATTCTCAGAATTCATTGCAAGAACACGTCTTACATTTGATCGTTGGATTGAGCTATCCAAAACAGAAAAGACTTATGAAGCCCTTATGGACTTGATACTCAGAGACAAGATTATGTCAAGTATAAATAAACCTTTCCTCGAATTCTTACATGAGCGTAAACCTAAGTCTCTAAAAGAAATGGAACAGTATTGTACCCAATACGTCACTGCACATCCGGACGTATCTATTAGCAACAGTAAGGTTAAAGAAGGTATGCCAGTTGCTTCTGCAACACCATACAACCCTAATCACTCTCACAAATTCCAAGGACCTCAAAAATAGGTTTAATAAAAAAGGTAACTATTACAGTTATCAGAACCAAGGTAACCAATCATTTCAGGGTTCTTCTTCGAATACCTGGAGAAGAGCTGACAGCCCTCGATTCAGGGGTGGTCATAATTATAGGAACTTTCGCAAAGGAAGTCATTCTAGAAACTATCCAAGTTTTCCTTCATGGAGACAACAGGATCATAATTACCGAGATACTCATTATAATGAATATGATGATAGTAACCAAAGGAGCTATGATTCAAACCCGAGTAGGGGTTATAATAGTGGAAACAATGATAAGTACAGAGGCAATAATAACAGAGGTAGAGCACAATTCAAAAAACATAAAGCTCATTACCAGGCGAACTCTGCACAGCAAGAGTCCCACGAAGCCTATAAACAAAATAAAGATAATGATGACTCTAATAATATGGCATGTGCCGCTTTTGATTTTGGGAGAGCATCTCAGTGCCCCCAATGCAAAACATTATTTGAGCCAACCACAGTGTCTACTTTAAGCTGTGGCCATCCTCTTCCCGCTCTTCCTGCGTCAATCGCGCATGATGGGAGAGGTTCTCTTGTCTTACACAAAGGTTTGGTAAATGACAATCCAGTCTCAGTACTTTTTGATTCTGGATGCACAACTATTGGGGTTAGGCAGTCACTCATAGATCCTTCTTATTCTACAGGCAAAGTAGTCAAATGCGTAACATTTGGCGGCACCATAGAGAAATACTCTACCGCTATCATTAGGATTGCTACTCCTTTCTTCACAGGAGATGTACACGCATGTCTTTTGCCGAATCCGATCGCTGATCTTATCATCGGTCGCATTCACGGAGTCAAAGAATGCACTCCGGAGCAAATTTCCGTTTGGGAAGATCAAAATATGCAATCTGCTAATGCAGTAGTCACTAGAGCTCAAGCTCTCAATATGCCTGAAACTTCATCTGTTGAAGATAATGAAGTGCATAACCGAGATGATCCCTTGGTAATTTCTCGTGACTCGTTTATAAAACAACAAGAAGAAGATCCGACTCTTAAGAAATTCTTCACTCTTGTAACGAAAGGTGATCCGAATAAAGATTCAAATTGTAAATCTTGGATTACAATGAAGAATGGCGTACTTGTACGTATGGTGCAAGACTCCACTAAGTCAAGTCATTCTCAGATTCTTGTACCCAAGAATTTGAGAGTTAAGATCTTACAACATGCACACGACTCTCAGTGTGCTGGTCACATGGGTTTTTCCCGTACTAAGTCAAGAGTTCTTGCGGCTTTCTTTTGGCCTTTTGTGAACAAGGACATACGGATCTATTGTCGATCCTGTAAAGTATGTCAAGAAGTCAAATCCAAAGGTCCTCGTCATGCTGCGCCTATTCAGGCTGCAGATATTCCTATTCGTCCATTCCAGAAAATGGCGATAGACATCATTGGTCCATTTAAGATCAAATCTGCTAGAGGACATCAGTTTATCTTAACGTGTGTAGACATGTGCACACGTTGGCCAGAGGCTATCCCTCTAAAGAGCATTACTACCGCTGACATTGCAGATGCTCTTTGGCTTATATTTTCTCGGCTGGGATTCCCCGGAGAAATATTATCAGATCATGGCACCCAACTGATATCGGATACCATGTCTCAAGTAATGTCTACTCTACAGATAGAGAGATCTTTGAGTAGCATCTATCATCCTATGTCCAATGGGATGGTCGAGCGACTAAATAGAACACTTAAGAACTTATTAGGGAAGATAACTGAGGATCATCCTCAAGATTGGGATAGGGTTTTACCCGCGGCCCTCTTCGCGTACAGAGAGGTCCCCAATGAACATACAGGGTTTTCGCCCTTTGAACTTGTCTTTGGCGCGCGACCGCGCGGCCCAATGTCTTTGCTGCATGATCTTATAACAGCTGACAATATTGACGATGACACAAAATCTTCTTACGAGTATGTCATCGCGCTGAGACAAAAGATTATCGAAGCATGCAAATTGGCAACGTCCTCTTCTGAATTTGCTAAGCAGAAGGCAAGACAATTTGGTAATAAGAAGAGAACTTTACGACAACTTTGTCCTGGTGACAAAGCATTTGTTTTGCTACCTTGTCGTGAAAATAGACTCCTTATTAGTTGGAAAGGTCCGTACGATATAATATCGAAAATTTCAGATGTTGACTACATCGTCGATATTAACGGGAAGCATAAAACCTTCCACATCAATATGCTTACGGAGTTCCATGAACGTCCTGACTATCTACAGCCTATTTTCCATGCAACGGACGATTCTCATGTCAAACATGGTCATTACTCATCACTGTCTGTAATACAGGATGAGGAAACAAGTTTTTCGGATGTTAATCTCCCGCTTCCAATGATCCCACTTCATTCTAGTGAATCATGGAAAGACGTTACTGTTTCTCCTGATTTGTCTCTAGGAGAACGGCGACAAGTTTCGTCTATGTTACAAACATTTCAGGATGTCCTCACTGACATCCCTGGACAAACTCATGTCATTGAGCATGACATTGTTCTAACTGAACATACTCCAATTAGGGTTAGACCTTATCCTATCCCTATACATTTCCAAACACAAGTTGAAAAGGAGTTGGATGAAATGATAGATTTACAAATAATCGAACCATCCACTTCTGCATATTCTTCGCCGATGGTTATTGTTCGAAAAAAAGACAATAACATACGTCTTTGCGTTGACTATCGCAAATTGAATCAAGTTACGAAGTTCGATGCTGAACCTATGCCTTTACTAGAAGAGTTACTTACTCGTCTTTCTAAATCGCATTTTTTCACTAAACTTGATTTGTCTAAAGGATATTGGCAAGTTCCATTATCCGAACGCGCCAAACCTCTTACCGCTTTCTCTACTCCCAGAGGCCTTTTCCAATGGAATTTTATGCCTTTCGGCCTTATGAACGCACCAGCTACATTTGTACGCATGATGCGTCGAATCCTATCGTATCGGTCAGATGTCATTGCTTATCTAGACGACATCTGTCTTTTCAGCGATACTTGGGAAGATCACTATTCAGGATTAGTTGAATTATTATCAACTCTGCGTGAGTATAACCTGACAGCAAAACCATCTAAAGCTTGTATTGGCTTTAGCGAAATTGCTTTCTTAGGCCATCGAGTAGGTCACGGTTTCTTGAAGACAGAAGACCATAATATCACTAAGATACTTAACATCTCTATCCCTAGGACTAAAAAGCAAGTGCGAAGTCTTTTAGGTCTCATACAATTTTATGGACGTTTCATTCCGAATCTGTCCTCTATCATGGCACCTCTTTCTACACTATTAAAGAAAGGGTCGCCTAACATGGTTCACTGGTCTCATGAATGCCAATCTTCACTAGAGAAGATCAAAACTATGTTTTTCATCACCACCTATTTTAGTGTTACCTACAACAGATAAGACATTTGTTCTTCGTAGTGACGCTTCATCCACTGGGATTGGAGCGGCACTAATGCAAGAGTACTCTGGAACTCTGCATCCTGTAATGTACATATCCAGAAAACTTAATGCTGCAGAAAGGAATTACTCGGTTTTAGACCGTGAATTATTGGCAATGGTTTGGTCAATTCTCAAACTCCAAAGATTCCTTCTGGGCGCGCATTTCGTAGTGGAAACTGACCAAAAAGCTCTTACGGCTATCCAAAGTAAGAACTTGAAGAGCTCGAGATCAACTCGATACGCAATCGCTCTTCAACCTTTTCATTTTTCGGTACGAGCTATCCGTGGTTCAGAAAATGTGATGGCGGACATTCTGTCCAGATGCCCACATGATGCCACTTAACTGTTAAATATTGGATCTTTTTAATATGTATAACTTTACAACAGTTATTTTTTGTTTCTTTACTAAGATACACATTTGTAATTCAATAATAGAATGATGGTATCGCTACTTAGCGGTTTATTGATGTTAATTCACCGCTGTTCTTTGATGATTGTTTCTTCATAAATCATAAATTTAAGATTGTAGTGTGAATTTTTGGTATGCATTGTATAATTACCAGAATTGTATTATACGTACATCACACCTTCCTGGAAACATTTATTCGTAGGGAAACAATTTCTCTCAGATTTTGAGATATATATTCTCACCAGTCATATTAGGAATTATAGTTATTCCTGATATTTTCATCTGCGCAGTATTCTTGCGTTGTGAGCCTATTCTACGGTGCTCCTAGATGTATTTTTAAAAAAAAAAATTTTTTTTTTTTTTTCCCGGGAGGTGTGGTAAGACTGTAAAGGGCAATTTTTACTATCTTGCAATATAATACATTTATATTCTTATTATGTTCGCAAATATTTTGGAAGCAAAGTATTTCCTTTTTTAAGTGCTTAAGGAGAAGTCATTTTTGGGTTGCTTCCCTTGAAAATAGTTCTGTCATCTTCGATCGGACTCCGCAGACGACTCTAGGCCTACTGTGATTTATTCTGTGGCTGGGTAGGAATAGATTGTTCTTGCTTCAGTATATCTATGGCCTGAATTTATACGTAGTGTTTGTATGAGTAGGACGAGTCTGTCTTATATATGGATATCTTTGCATTTCTAAGTCGAACTAATTTGGTTGTCGCTAGAAAAGGTCAAAGGCTATGCGCGGAAGTATCGCTAGCAAGGGGTGTGATCCATGGCTGTCATCCTGTGAGGATGCCGAGTTTTGTTGTAGCAGGCTTTTTTGCCGAAATAGTGATCTATATATGGATGGGGAAAAGTGATAATCATTTAGACATGTTGTATGTACTTTACCCCAGTGTTTATTCTCTTTTGCCAAGGAATGGCAAAGTTATATTTCGCATAAAAAGGTAAAACCACAATTTATTATGAACTTGGGCTTCGCCATCGTTGTTGATAAGCAGATGCACAGTGGTACTTTTAAAAAGAATATCCATTCAAAGGAAGAAGACATTCTTATGTATCAGCACTGGATTGTATGATATTATTCAATTACCTCTATGAGAGAACCTATGAAGAAATGAGGACATTTAATGAATGACTAATTTTGGTCTATATTCTATAGTGAGTGAAGCTCACGAGAGAGAGAACAGCCATGTTGAAATTCATATACTTTGTATTTATCGAGTGAGAAAAAGGGATGCCTGTACTATCGCTCGATGAACCAAGAGATCACTGCTACATGTGAGAACCCATGTCTGGGATTCCCATATTATGAAATATATATATATATTGAACTTTACGTGAAGGAATATTCGCTAGACGAGGTTAGGTCTAGGAGCCTTCCTATGTATTGGTTATGGTCTGACGTGCCCAGTCAGTAAAGCCAGATGATTTACATGATGGAACGCTGAATGCTTATTTACGAATGCTCCATTATGATATTTGCCAAGCATGAATGCTAACTTAAGATGATATTCCTGTGATCAACATTATACTGTCTATGTCGACATTTGTTCCTGTAACCATACACGTACTGTCCAAGTGTGCGTCCCATTAAATGTTATAAAAAGACCACCGTAGTTCCAGTACTTCTTGAATTCGAACAGTGTGAGTATGAGTGATGTACTACCAACCTGTCAACTCTATCGAATCATTCTACCATTCGCGTACTGACATTCAGATACACACTCATTGTTTACACTCACATTCTTGTCGGAGCCTCATCACGTTCCAGGACAAGATGACCTGTATGACCAAAACTGTGCTGGGTTTGATGAGTTGACAATCGTTACACTTTACTACACCAGTCCCAACATCTACATTTATCCACTGGTGGACATTCACATCATTTAGCAAATAAAGCATGATTCAACAACTAGTAGCCAGTATGAGTTAACAACTACACAAAGAAAGAGTTTTAACACATAGTAAAACCCATCACACGCACACACTCGCAAATAAAAATCATAGGTATGAATGGTTGCATTCCGAAGATATAAGGCAATCGAAACATAGGCGCCCGGAGATAAGATTGGTGGAAGGGGGCGAGAGACCCTACTGAAAGCCCCGGGTAGGAGAGTGGTCGGTACGTGTTACGGACTGCTTTGTTCTCAGTCGTGTGCAAGCTCAAATTAAAGATGTAATAGTTGAGCACACCCCTGAGCCGCCTTTCAAGAGGCAAGCACGCCCTGGTACGAAAGAAAGATAGAAGTAAAGGTGGCAGTGTTGTAGCGTCTAGGCCACTCTCATAAGACGGAGAGAGTAGAGGAGTGTTACTCCGCTGTACATTTAAATCGGGTGAAATTGACAGTGCTTTCTGTAGGAAGACATTTAACAGTATTTGCGAATTAAAATGGCGGTATTTGAACACTGCTAAATTCCTAAAACTCCAAATGAGATATCTATATTGAGACAATAAAATGAGAAGTTTTGTTTGTATGAGGGGTGTTGTTTTTGAGAGCGTATTCAAAAAAATTGCTCTGTAAGTGTCTACGAGTCGTCCTGTGTGTGAGTCAATTATATTTTGCAATGCTTTCCTCATGGGTATGACTGTATTGCATGTGTAGTAAATTTGATCTTCAGTTTCTTGTATGCGTGTTTTGCACAGCTGAGACTGTGATGTTTGCTTGGATCTGTGAGCTTGTCGTTCTGTTGTGGGTGTCATGTTGTTGTGGCGTGAGGTTTTTATTTGGCTCTAGGATCAGTATAGTACTGAAAATTACAGAAATAGAATTTCTGCAGAAAATGGTGAAGTCCCAGTGTCTGAGAGAACTACTGGTATCACAAATTAGTTACGGCTGTGAATGTTCTGATCTCGAAAAATTAGTAGAGAGGAGACCGACATAAATTGCCACCTCCGCTGTGTAACTAACTGTGATATTAAGACAAGGAAACGGATTTTACTTAACAATGATAAAATTGACAAGTCTTCAAATTCAATTTCCTTATTATTTATTTAGTATATACACTATCTACTCTTGTGCTGAAGGATGGATGTTGAAACAATGGAATGTAATGGATTTGTAAGTTTACAAATGATTCACATATATTTATATATGTATATATATATTACAAGTCTTCCAATTATAGGAAACAAATTTGTATCAGCTGGGCTGTTAATCACTTATAGTAAATGTATCAGCTGTGCTGTTAATTAAGTATATAAAATTTATCAGCTATGCTGTTATTTTTGTCTCTTGCTATGCTACTCGCTTTCTCGTCACTGACAGGTACTTTGCTCACAATGCTGACAGAAATGGTACTAATGTGTACTCATCTCTCAAAAGTTATGTCCTTCTCAGTTTCTTGCACACAGCACCCGCTGATGGTCGTTTCGTTAGCCCACCCAAGACTGAGGGGGACTAAAGAGGTAGATCCTGCGCAATCACTGTGCTCCTGCGACGTTCCAGGCAGCTGGATTGACACGACATACGACCTCAGGTTTGATGACACGAATAAAACCTGTAACAAGTAAAAAAAGCGGTCTAATTTCTGTCATCAAGCCCACCTATTTCTAGTGTGTGGAGAAATGAGCGTGTGTCTCAGGTGTCTGCATGTAGGATGAATGACAACATGGCTCAGTTTGAGTTAGCAATAGCGAGACAAGACAGGTGTCTACTTGCAAAACATTCTTTCTGATAAACTAATACATGGATACATTCAATAATATAAATTCAATACATGAATACATCCAATAATATAAATTCAATACATGAATACATTCAATACATGAATACATCCCATAATATAAATTCAATACATGAATACATCCAATAATATGTACACCTAGGTGTGATACAACCATTTCCTTCCCCCTATAATATACCAGGCCCTCTCTGACAAGTGCTATAATATATCCTAACAATATTGTTATGTTCTTATGATAGGAGTATATGAGACGAGGACTGTTTGGTTATATTTCAGGTGGGAGTAATCTGAATAGACTGAAGTATGTGAGACAATAGATTGAGTTATATGAGACAATAGACTGAGCCCTAACAAGGACTGTTTTGGTTATATTTCAGGTTGGAGTTAGATGAAATACAACAGAAGTGATTGCGTCATTAATAGGCTGAACTGCCCATGGAGGACTTCTGGTGTCGTGTATTGTGGTTCGCACTATTGACCTGCCATTGAAACATCATTTTTTGATGATGCGTAGATGGCAGAGCGGATAGTGTGATTCGCTTGCATGGCTAGGCGGGGTTGTCGCACGGAAGGTCCAGTGTTCAAATCCTGGGTAAGCCACTCATGTCTGTTGTTTTTCTGTTGTCTGGTGTTCTACTTCTTTATTTCCTGCGAGTGCCTGATAACATACCTTTATATTTATTTCATATTAATTTACTGTTTACAGGCCTCGGGTTTCCCTCCCTTATTTGTAATAAATGTTTGTACAATACCAAACCTACCCACTATTCTGTTCTCACTGTTCTAGTCTACTATCATTTACTGGACACAGTATTAAGGTCCTAAGGGTCTTGTTGGATTCGGCCTATACTGCTTGATAGAAATACAACAGAAGTGATTGCGTCATTAATAGGCTGAACTGCCCATGGAGGACTTCTGGTGTCGTGTATTGTGGTTCGCACTATTGACCTGCCATTGAAACATCATTTTTTGATGATGCGTAGATGGCAGAGCGGATAGTGTGATTCGCTTGCATGGCTAGGCGGGGTTGTCGCACGGAAGGTCCAGTGTTCAAATCCTGGGTAAGCCACTCATGTCTGTTGTTTTTCTGTTGTCTGGTGTTCTACTTCTTTATTTCCTGCGAGTGCCTGATAACATACCTTTATATTTATTTCATATTAATTTACTGTTTACAGGCCTCGGGTTTCCCTCCCTTATTTGTAATAAATGTTTGTACAATACCAAACCTACCCACTATTCTGTTCTCACTGTTCTAGTCTACTATCATTTACTGGACACAGTATTAAGGTCCTAAGGGTCTTGTTGGATTCGGCCTATACTGCTTGATAGAAATACAACAGAAGTGATTGCGTCATTAATAGGCTGAACTGCCCATGGAGGACTTCTGGTGTCGTGTATTGTGGTTCGCACTATTGACCTGCCATTGAAACATCATTTTTTGATGATGCGTAGATGGCAGAGCGGATAGTGTGATTCGCTTGCATGGCTAGGCGGGGTTGTCGCACGGAAGGTCCAGTGTTCAAATCCTGGGTAAGCCACTCATGTCTGTTGTTTTTCTGTTGTCTGGTGTTCTACTTCTTTATTTCCTGCGAGTGCCTGATAACATACCTTTATATTTATTTCATATTAATTTACTGTTTACAGGCCTCGGGTTTCCCTCCCTTATTTGTAATAAATGTTTGTACAATACCAAACCTACCCACTATTCTGTTCTCACTGTTCTAGTCTACTATCATTTACTGGACACAGTATTAAGGTCCTAAGGGTCTTGTTGGATTCGGCCTATACTGCTTGATAGAAATACAACAGAAGTGATTGCGTCATTAATAGGCTGAACTGCCCATGGAGGACTTCTGGTGTCGTGTATTGTGGTTCGCACTATTGACCTGCCATTGAAACATCATTTTTGATGATGCGTAGATGGCAGAGCGGATAGTGTGATTCGCTTGCATGGCTAGGCGGGGTTGTCGCACGGAAGGTCCAGTGTTCAAATCCTGGGTAAGCCACTCATGTCTGTTGTTTTTCTGTTGTCTGGTGTTCTACTTCTTTATTTCCTGCGAGTGCCTGATAACATACCTTTATATTTATTTCATATTAATTTACTGTTTACAGGCCTCGGGGTTCCCTCCCTTATTTGTAATAAATGTTTGTACAATACCAAACCTACCCACTATCCTGTTCTCACTGTTCTAGTCTACTATCAATTACTGGACACAGTATTAAGGTCCTAAGGGTCTTGTTGGATTCGGCCTATACTGCTTGATAGAAATACAACAGAAGTGATTGCGTCATTAATAGGCTGAACTGCCCATGGAGGACTTCTGGTGTCGTGTATTGTGGTTCGCACTATTGACCTGCCATTGAAACATCATTTTTTGATGATGCGTAGATGGCAGAGCGGATAGTGTGATTCGCTTGCATGGCTAGGCGGGGTTGTCGCACGGAAGGTCCAGTGTTCAAATCCTGGGTAAGCCACTCATGTCTGTTGTTTTTCTGTGTAGTGGTGTTGCTGGTATTGTATGATGGTGATATTACTAATTGTAATTGTATGAGGCCAGCTGTGAAGGCTCCTGAGATAAAATGTAGTTGTGAATTGTCAGAAGGCCTTTCTTGCTACCACTACGACCTCACACTTAATTTTTTTTTTTATGAATGTGGCTACGTAAAGTGTCTAGGGTTATGCTATGTAGTGTGGTGTAATAGGTTATAGATATACCCACAGATATTTAACAAGACTAATAATTTTAATAAATGTTAAAATACACTGAACTAACTCACGTGTGTAAAATTTTTTGATAGAATTATATTACATTTATTTTGTTCTGGATCAATTTTTTTAGGTTGACCAGAACTTAAAAGGATTTAGAGATTATGAAAGAAATGCATGGAATATTATATCATAAATGCAATAGTGTACATATATATGTACTATACTAGTTAGTTTTATTAAAATGTTCTAGTAGTCATCTACTTGGGAGGATAGTTACTGTTTGTGCTGTTGGGGTGGCCTCATCACACCTGTCTATATTGACTACACAGTGTCCAGAAAATGGTGGGAATTTTTATGGCGGGTATTAGTAACTACACAGCGTTGGTGAATGTCCAGCAGACCAGAGGCTCACTCATCTGGTAGTTGTAGCTCTGGTGCTGAAATCAGGTGGTCCCACCTCTCCGTGCTGGCGGGCAATAATGGTGGTCTCTGTCACAAGTACTGCACAGATACACTCGAGTAAAGTCACCAACTGAATAGACACTGCTTGGTTGACAACAGAAACTCGCAGCTCTGCAATCAAAGTATGGGCCATGTGTCAAAATCTATTCTCTACCCACGTCTGGACACAACACTGACACAACAACCACATCATACAGACAGGTCAGATCTCTCTGACCAAACAGCACATTTACCATGGTGGTTTTACATCAGATAGATCCTCCCAGACTATAGGTTCTGAAAAATATTTATTAGTTGTCTGCCCTAAAAGAGGATAGGTAATATGTTTCATTATTCTCAACACTTGATCTGTCTTGCCTAACCCTTGCTGGAGTTTATGTACATTGTTGGTCCCTAGACCCTGACTAGGGCGGGGGGTCTAGAGCAAATCCCTACTTGTTTGTAAGGCTAGATTTCGATATGGCAGTATCAAATCACTCGAACATGAAACAATATTCAAAAATATATAAGGAAATAATTTCAATCTTACCAGATTATGAATAAATAACACAGAATTGCTAGCAAAACTCAGCTGAGCTGCTGGCTATAGTATGGCGTCCCTAAATTTATTACACTTTCTTTCATATGGAAATCACCACACTTTAAAATCTGTGTCTATCACTGAACAACTATTGAAGAATGGCCCCACTTTCGCGTCTGAGCGCTAATGATATGATTGTCTGTGGCCAATCACTGCCCAGGTTTATTTTAAATTCAAATTTCCTACCATAAAGTCATTTCAGTCATGCTTCAGTCAAGTATGGATGGTTATCTGTTAGTCTGTCCGTCTCTACTTGTGTTTCTACAAAATGTACTTGATTTTTGAACCAACCTTTCTCTCCCCTCCAAAATTTTGTCGTTAAAAGTTATATTTAGACACAGCTACCACCCAAAAACCCTCTCCTCCATACTAAGTAAATTTGAACACCTGCGTCCCAAAGTCGTGTTTTTTTGTGCAATTAGCGACACTTTTAGATTCAATACAGTCTGTCGATGATGTGAACAACACTGTCTTTTGTCATTATCTTCAATATTATCTATCCGTCTGTAAAATTAAGAACATATTAGTTCACTGCTCAGAATAGGCCATCCGGCCAGCTAATTTTTATATTCCTAACATTAATATTAAGAAAAAAGTACTTTTTAATTTTTGTAATATTCCTAACATCTGCGTTTAGCCGCTGAATTCAAATCAAGGGCTTGGTATCGCGCAAAAGCGTCCAATAAATGACTGTGGCGTAACATATCTATGGTCCCTTCTGTCGAGTTGCTTACTTTTTATGTCAACTTGGGAAACGTGACTTTTCTCCGTTTCCCCCCCCAATTGCGTCTCCTTAGCCTTTCTAGTCTCACGCAATCTTTCCAGTCATATTTTTTTCCTTTTTGATCCGCCGTTCCCCTCCTGTCTAGCAAGTCAGTTATTATGGAGGATGATGACCCGCGGTCTAGGCGATCATGTACTATTCGCAGCCTACGCATTATGTTTTTATCCTTAAATGTTATCTTTGGAGGGATTTTACCGTTGTATCTCTGTCAATTTCACTACATTCTGTTGTCTGGTGTTCTACTTCTTTATTTCCTGCGAGTGCCTGATAACATACCTTTATATTTATTTCATATTAATTTACTGTTTACAGGCCTCGGGTTTCCCTCCCTTATTTGTAATAAATGTTTGTACAATACCAAACCTACCCACTATTCTGTTCTCACTGTTCTAGTCTACTATCATTTACTGGACACAGTATTAAGGTCCTAAGGGTCTTGTTGGATTCGGCCTATACTGCTTGATAGAAATACAACAGAAGTGATTGCGTCATTAATAGGCTGAACTGCCCATGGAGGACTTCTGGTGTCGTGTATTGTGGTTCGCACTATTGACCTGCCATTGAAACATCATTTTTTGATGATGCGTAGATGGCAGAGCGGATAGTGTGATTCGCTTGCATGGCTAGGCGGGGTTGTCGCACGGAAGGTCCAGTGTTCAAATCCTGGGTAAGCCACTCATGTCTGTTGTTTTTCTGTTGTCTGGTGTTCTACTTCTTTATTTCCTGCGAGTGCCTGATAACATACCTTTATATTTATTTCATATTAATTTACAGTTAGATGAGACAATAGATTGATGAGTCCTAACAAGGACTGTTTTGGTTATATTTCAGGTTGGTGTTATCTGAGACAATAGACTGAAAATAAAGGAGACAATAAGTTGAGTCCTAACAAGGACTGTTTTGGTTATATTTCAGTTGGTCGAAGATAATAGATTGAAGTTATAGGCGACAATAGGTAGGTTGAAGCATGAGTCCTATTAGTCTTCGTCTTCATCAATCATATCAGGAAATACAATTATTATACCTAATGCCCCAAGATACAATCAGTAACCTGATACGTTCATATTGAAACAATTTATATTAAATATATACAGGTGTAGGTAGTATAAATGACACACAACAAATACCAACATTATATACCGGCTGTAGGCCTATTTTCCTACAAGTATAGTAATTATGCTTACCCTCTAAGATTTAAACAGGCCAGGTTTTGACTCGACTAGTGAAGCAGGCTGCCTAGGTCAATGCACTCAGGTAAGCAATAAATCAAGGTTGACAGTTTCTCCTCTTCAGTCGGTCGGTATCTGGCTTCGTGTTGGTGTTGCGTGTTTTTGCATAAAATCTCGCCCGATTATATAGGCAGGTGAGGTAACTTCTACTGCTTAAGGAAAGCGTTTGGTTGGTTCCTGGCGGGGCAAGCTGATTGGTTGTCTGCAGTTTTGTACCATGCTTCGTACTGTCCTTGACCTAGACGAGTCCAGAACAAGACATGGCTTATGGCTAATTTTATTCTGTTTTTTCCCGCCATATTGGGTGACAAGATGGCCCCAACCAACATCCGAAAAACAGGGCTTAAGTCTAATTTTATTCTGTCTCAGAGACTGGTGAACGGTGCTCGTTGATTGGCTGGGTGATTAACAAAGTGTGTTTACACTTTACGACAGTTGTATATAAGTCTGAAGGTAACTTCTCTTGCCTTGGCAGTGATTTGAGGGTTGTGTAAGTTGGTGAAAGTGTCAGTGTAATTTGTCTTGAAGTATTTATGTCCTCTTTTAATTCTGAGATGTAGCGGGGGTGCTTGTAGTCTGACTAAGTGTTTGTAAATTGCATTTGTTTTTTGGTGAATTGAGTTTTCGTGACTGTGAATGGCTTATATGCATGACTTGTAAAATGATGGTAGTGGGCCGAAATGGTGCGGCATTGAGTTGTTTAGTGGTCTCAGTCTGGTGAGTCTGAGCCCCATGTAATAGCGTGCTAGTGCGTGTTGTTCTGGATGTTTGATGATGCTCCCTACGTATTTGATTCTAAGTGCTTGGATCTTTGTCTTTATGTCCTGGAGTGCAATCCCTCCCTGTTTCTTTTCCTGTATGAGTGTCTTATGTTTTATGCTGTAGATTGTGTGACTAAAAATAAATCTTCTGATCTGTTTGATTATATGTGTGTAATGGTCTGTTTCGGGGGGTCAAAAACTGTGGCTACGTATAATAATTTAGGAATGACATAAGTGTTTACAATCGTGCTTCGTCCAAAAATTGTTGTGGTTTTGAATTTGTATCTATGTAGCATGTCTGTCATTTGTGATGTTAGGTTCTGCCACGTGTCTTTGTGTGTGCGTTTTGGGTGTGAAGGAAAAGTGATGCCGTAGATTTTGATGTTGTTTGTTGGTACAAGTCCAAATGGAAAGTCTGTTTTGTTTTTCCATTTGCCTAGGCCCATTATTGTAGATTTCTGTACGTTGACTTTAGCTCCGCTACCTTTACTAAAGTCTGTGAATGTGTTTAGAATGTTTGCAATAGACTTGTCGTTTGGTGGGAAAAAGGTGGTGTCGTCTGCGTAAGCAATCAACTTTTGCTCGCCTTTCCCTGGTATAAAAGTGCCCTTAATAGAGCTGTCCTTTCTAATTTTTTCCAGCATGGGTTCTAGTGCTAGAACGTAGAGTAGGGGCGAGAGAGGACACCCCTGCCTGACGGATCGCGTTAGCCTTAAAGTGTTGGTAAAAGTGTGATTCACCAAAACCTTGCTTTCGGGCTTCGCATATAGGATTTCAATCCATTTCCTAAAATTTTCACTTATATTGCAATGCAGTAATGTTTTGTGAAGGTATGAGTGTGATATTTGATCAAAAGCTTTCTCTTTATCGAGAGATAGGATTGACGACTGACAATCCTTCTCGTGTGTGTAGGTGATTATGTCTCTGATGAAATGTGTGTGCTTGTGAATATTTCTGTGTTTAACGCTACACTGCTGGTCTTCGTGTATGAGGGTGGTCATGAAAGGTTTTAGTTTGTTTGTTAGCGTTTTTGTTAAAATTTTGTAGTCTACGTTTAGGAGCGATATGGGTCTGTAGTTTTTAAGGAGTGTTTTGTCTGAGTTGTCTTTGGGTATGAGTGTGATGTATGACATGTTCAGGCCTGGTGGGAGTTCTTTGTTCTCGAAAGCTTCTGTGTACACTTTTAATAGCAGGGGGCCTAAGATGGGAAAAAAGTGTTGATAAAATTCTGCTGTGAGTCCGTCTGGCCCTGGTGATTTGTCTTTTTGCATAGTGTTTATTGCGAGTGTTATGTCTGTAAGTGTCAGCTCGGCATCTAGACCTTGCTTGTCGTCATCTGATAGTTTCTTTGTAAAGTGCATAAATGTGTCTTGTATGTGTGACTGGACGTTTTCTTCTGTGTACAGGTTTCTGTAGTAATCTTCAAAAGCCTGTACTATGTTTTGTGTTTCTGTCTGTGTGGTTCCGTCTAGGTCTACTATTTGCCCTATCTGTCTGCAGCGTTTTATGTTTTGTTCTATTGCCATGTATTGTTTACTGGACGTTTCTTGCGTGATTGTGTTCAGTTTCGTCCGTAGGAGGGCACCCTGAAACCTATGGTGCTTGTATTGTTGTAGCTGGTCTTCTAATGTGAGGATGGTGGGTGAATTTCTGTCTGTTTGTTTTGTAAGCTGTATTGCATCTTCTACTAGTTTCTCTTGTTTTATCCTTACCTTGTGTATCCTAGCTGACATTAACTGCGTTCGCTCACGTATTGTATTTTTTTAGTATTTCCCAGTGGTGTTGTATGTTTTCTGTTGGCACATCAGTTGTGTATGTAAGAATGAGTTGAGTCATATGTTCCGTGTATGTTTTGTTTTGGAGTAAAGTGTTGTTGAATTTCCAGTGTGAAGAGCGTTTGAAATGTGTGCTTGCCTGAGAAGAGCTAATGGAAGTGAGTATTGCTTTGTGGTCTGTAAACTTTAGAGTTTCTGGTAAGTGTCTGGCCTGAATTGTGTGGTGTGTTGATGGTTTATAAATTCTGTCTAATCTTGAAGCTCAGTTGTGTATTTTGTTTGCGTTTGCGTGTGTGGTGTCTTTGCTTTGGGGATGTGCGTGTCTGTATGCGTCTGTTAGGCTGTGGGTGTCTATTATAGTTTGTAATATGTCTAATTGGTGTTTTTCTTCTCTGTTGGTTCTCCTTATCTGTGCTCTAACCTCACCACCTACCAGATCCATATCTGTCAAAACACAGTTAAAACCCCCACCTAATATAATGTTGTGTCCCCTGTATAAGTGTGTGAGTAAGTTATCTAGGCTATCGTAAAATTGCGGCTGATGACTGTAGTTTGCTGGGGCGTGTATGTTAACTATCGTGTATGTGTGTTTCTTGTTTCCTACGTGAACTATGGCTATTTTACCCTCGGTATCCCTGTTTTTCTTGAGTATTTCCCACCTGTCTGATGTTTGTAGTATAGCTGTTCCTGAACCAGTGTTGTGAATGGCTAAGCTAAAACAAGAATGCCTTAGTCCTAACTGGGTTGTGATCTGTGATGCGTATTCGTCTGTTTGTATGTTAGTTTCTTGTAGAAGTATAAAATCTGGTTTGTGTTTATGTATGAGTGGTATGATGTGTTGTAGTTTGGCACGGACGCCACTTATATCTACACTTAAACATACTATATCATCCGCCATTTTAAAAATTAAAATACATAAGAGTAGCGTTATAATTTGTAAGTAAAAAGATTTTAACATACCTGTTGTGTGAAAAATACTTTACATCTTGAGTGTGATTTCTCTTCGTCGTCCTCTGCTGGGTAGCTTGCGAGGTCAATGACGAGCTTGGTGGGTGTGATGATGCAAATTGTGTCTTTTGTTTCAGGTGTCCAGGAGGATGGTGGTTCTGTTGTCTTGGCATCTGGTGTTCTTGGTGCTTGGCTGGTTTCTGGTCTGTGAAACTTCCTTCTTGCTTCTGTATCGTCTGCGGTGGGGCTGTCGGGTGCAGAGTGCCGCCTTTGTCGTTTGTTTTTATACGAGATTGTCTGGAAGTCATCGTGTGCTCGGTCTCTTGTCTGTGGTTCTTGGGTGCTGTTATCTTTCATTATCTTGGCATTGAGGTGGATTCTGCTGTAGTAAGGGTTGGTGCCGCTGCCTCTGCAAGGAGCTTTGGTCGTTGGACTAGTTTTTTGGAGCAGCGGTTGGCCCAATGGGTGTCCTCGCCACAGTGAGGACACACGGTTCGTCTTCCCGGTACTGTGACTAGGAGTTTGAGCATGTCCCCTTCAATTTTGAGATCCACATAGTGTGATATCTCTCATGTTGGACGGTACATCACGCCCCACTCGTCGGGAGCGTTCCGGATCTTGTAGATCTCCGCCTCTGGATCGCCGGTAAAACTGGCTGCCATTTGCTTGACAGCGTCGCCTTTCAAAGTAGGTGGCACCCATTGCAGGGTTAACTTCGATCTCTATTTCTCCAGGTGCTCCATAGTGATTTGTAGTTCCGGATTGGAGAGCTGCACTTTTTTGCCATGCAGCTTTTGGTTCTGGGGAAGTCAACCGGCAAAATTCAAACATCCACAAGAGATTAAAATATCTTTTACAATGGAAATTTATATAAATTTATCTAACAAAAGGAAACCGCGAGAAAAAATGTAATTACGTTTGATTTAAACAGTAATGATAACTTAAACACTGCAGCAAAAGTTACATTTTTAACTGTTGCATAAAGCATTAGTCGTTGCTTAAACAAATTAAATGACAATGTAAAAAAAATATAAAAAAAACTGTAAATTACAATCTTTTAATAAAAATTTATCATTTAGATTGTTTCCCTTCATTCAAATAGACATTTGTTATTACGCACTTGTTAGCACTGTTTTACTCATAGAAAAAAACATCAAACCAAGTAGAGACATTGCTTTTATTCGGAAATGGATCCACATTGTTAAACGCAACATTCGGTGCCCAATTAGCATTGAGGTAATGACGTACATGTGTGTTTATATATGTATGTATATATATATATATATATATATATATATATATGTATGTCTATATATATATATATATATATTTATATATATTTATATACATATATATATATGTGTGTGAGTGTGCGTGCGTGTGTGCGTGCGTGTGTGTGTGTGTGTGTGTGTGTGTGTGTGTGTGTGTGTGATCTAAGGGAGGAGATAGGAGCACTGATAGAGTTGCCCCTGTGCAATTAATATAGTTCTTATAACCAAACCAATATTAATCTGAGTTCTAATTCAGCAGGGGTAGAAACAGGGCCACCTGATTCCTTAGATGTTTTACTTTGTTCTTACTTTCTGTTTGCAATGTTTGTCAGCGCAATCTCACGACCACTTGATATTGATCTGCTAGCGACATTCTCACCAGAACAAGTGATGTCTTTGCATTCAACGTCTTATATATATATATATATATATATATATATATATATATATATATATATATATATATATATATATATATATATATATATATATATATATATATATATATATATATATATATATATATATATATATATATATATATATATATATATATATATATATACAATGTGGATCCATTTCCGAATAAAAGCAATGTCTTTACTTGGTTTGATTTATTTTTCTATGCGTAAAACAGGACCAACAAGTACGTAATGACAAATGTCTATTTGAATCAAGGGAAACAATCTAAATGATAAATTATTATTAAAAGGTCGTAATTTACAACTCTACGTTTTTTTTATTTTATATTGCCATTTAAATTATGTAAACAAACACTAATACTTTTGTATTTAAATTATTATTACTGTTTATATCAAACGTAATTACATTTTATCAAGCGGTGTCTTTCTATTTAGCAAATATTACATAGATTTTCAAAGCGTAAAGATTCTTAACTGAAACAGACCGCACCATCTTTTATAGAAGAAAAGGGTCTTCTATAATTGGAGATGTGCCAATATTAAACGGGGTGCGCTTCATCAAAATAAGGCAACATTTAATGTTTATGTTTTTTTTTTAATTTTTGGTGCTGAAGACAAAGAAATTACCTCAAAGCTAAACAATACACCAGAACGAAAGATCTTCTTAATTTAGACATGTGTCCTAATATAACAGGCGTTATCCGTATGTCTAGATTGAATAGGTCGTGTCTCACCGAAAAAAGAAATTTTAGTTAAAAAATACAGCTCAGCACAATCACAATGCCTTTTATATTTGAAGTATGTATGATAGAAAATAATAATCATGTTTTCTTTTTGAACGTGCTACGAAAAACAGTAGTAAGAACGTTAGCGAAATCTCTCTTCTGGTGGAACCATAAGAAATAACATTATTTTGCGCGACTTGCATTTGCAATTACTGTAACAAGGCACGAGGATAAAGCGGTAGTCATTAACTTAAATGAAAATTAATTTTCACTCGACATTTTATAAGTTTCCTAAACAGTTACTAGGAAAAAAATCAGGGTAAAGCTAGTATATTTAAATTTATTAATTCATGTTTAGCAGGAGCTTTTATCAAATTGCAACAAAGCTATCATTTCTCCTTGTGACGTATAATGGAAATATAGCCTACAGTATCTGACAGTCTCTCGTGACCTCGAAGCATTCTATGATTCGCTAGGAAAGCCATGCATTGACTGCCTACGTTTACTCATTTTTAATCCACGCCTCTTTTCCTTGAGACGTAAACAAACGAAGTTGTTTACCAACTTCCGCGACCTGCCAGTCATAACATGGAGCGAATCGGGTTTGTTTACCTGAGTTTCTCATGCGAGCTGATCTGTCAATCATCGGATATCAGACAAACCGCGCGTGAATAACACCGGACATTTGAAGTGAGACGCTCGGGTAGAATTATTTCCCCGTGTACCCTTTAATGTTCGTATACTCAGGGGGAGTTAACCCTTTGATCCCCAGAAGTGGGCTAAAATCTACGGAGAACCCGTTACACGGTTTTAAGTCTATGTTGTCGAGTAGCAACGCCCGACTGAGCGACCGTGAAAACCTTTTATCTTGGGAACTTAGGTTTCTGATTTCTCTGCTATGCACAATAGTGTGAAAATTAGTATCCTCTAGAGATCATAATACTTTGATGATATATAAACTGTGTCTTCCCAAACCAGATATCAGTTGTCGCTCAGAATTTTTCGGATAGTCTAAACACGTAGTCTAGAACCATTGTGGAAGATTTGTTAATAGCATTTCGTGGGGATTTCATTCGGATTTTCTGGTTATAGAAATTTGTGCTTAAGCGTTAAAGTGTTAAAGCTTTTACCATTTTAATTCACTGTGATTTTCTAGCTTTAAGACCAGTGAAATAATAACGAGTAGATTTTTTTTTAACCAGTTGTTCAGTTTAATGTTATTTTTACCGCCCGCTTTCTCACACAGGAAGAGACGTTTTAGTTGACAAATAATACACTAGGCGCGACTGATAAGTGACAGAAAAGAATTCACGTTCATTTCATTTTGGGTAGTTGTCAGACAAACTATCTATGCCATGGATTTCCTACCACAACATTTTCAACTTGGCTCGTACCACTAGAGGACGACCACATCATACAGTAGCTGACAATAATCGACTATAACACCTTTAACAGGTACGTTCCCTTTAATAATGCACTGCACGCAATGAAGCCCCACACGCTTATAATACAAATGGAATATACTGACTATACATGCCAATACAGCTTGCACTACTAGCAACTTAATAAATAAATATCATACCCACTGGAATGGCCATCCTGACTGAACATCACAATGACTTTCGCTCACCGGCGAAAGTTATGTACTAGTATTAGGCAAAAACTAAATCACAACTGACTTAACATCACCGATCTACAAAAAATGCCGCTAGAGAAAATACGTTAACATTCTTGCAAAATGCACTACATCCAAAGATCACATCAAGAAAAGGCAAGCACTAAATCAGAACCACAATGGCAAACGCTCTTCAGCAAAACGCTGACATGGAACAAAACGACCTCTCCCGGTTGATGGTCAGAAAAACACCTGACTTTTTGCCCCAGAATTTGTGCCCACTTCCTGTCCAGGTCACCTGACCAAACGGGTTTTTATTCTATCAGTGTCGCCACTCACAGCGTGACCAACTTAATATTTTGTCGAACATATATACTGTGACAGTAGTTATTATAAGTGACTATTATTTAATATCATACGACTAAACAAACAGACGCTGACAATCTAATAGCTATTAACGACAGACGATATTTGTTAAGTGCGCGTATGGATAATTAAATAATAATTGACATTGTGAGCTGATCGTTAACGAGCGCGCAAAGGGGCGGGAAAGGTTGCATACCTTCGTCCAACCTGAAAGTGCAGCGCGGTCGAAAAGCTGACCGTATAATTGTAAATAAAGTCACTGTGTGCCTTTTAACTTTAATCAGGACAGACGGAGTGGGAAAGAGGTCGTCTTGTCCCCGTCCGTGCATATATAGAATAGTAGCATTTTTTCATTAATGTCTGATTTATTTCTCGCAGACCTGACCAAGAGCGGCCAGCGGTCTATTTTTGTTCCTTTTCTTCATTTACTGAATAGTTAATGTTATCTTTTCTTTGCTTATGTGTCCCTAAGCTCATTTGTGAACAGGATTGGCCAAAGATATACCAGAAAACATTTAAATAGTAAATTCAACTGGACTTATCAATACTCAGATATTTTGTCCAATTTATCAGCCCACAGGGGTTGTGTATGAAATAATAACACTATCTAACTTTTGAAAGTCGTATCAGCGGATTTATCCAGAAAGTTACTCTGTTTCAAAATCGGCACTCACCACAGAGCCAGCCAAAAGGATTTAGCTTCATTAAACAATTGTAACAGTTTTTTTAACACCTAGACGTTTCCAAATACTGGAAGTATTTTTTCACTGTTTGCTGTGAACACAAGATCTCGGTTTCTACACTAACTATTCGTGGTGACATTTGTTCATCCAGGAATACACCACCAAATTTGGCGTCCCCCCCCCCTCATAAAATCTTACTTGTTATAGAGGATGGACTGGGGCCACCTTGGATAATACCCCTGACACTCTGTATATTCAGGAACGATTGTAATTCCAAAGGGATATCACCAAGAATAGGGTATGCGTGATTGAGTGGCCACTGTAAGACAGAGAGAGTATCAGAGTGAATATTTTTCTATGTTACAAGTACTGCACTAACTTTAATTGGCTTAAAATTGTTTACTTTACGGGGTAGCATTTTGTAGGAACTTTTTTTTCTTTACTGTCTCTTCTGTAACATAGTGCTAACCTTTCACCTTTGGGGTTATTAACTTGTTGGGTTCTTTTTCTCAATAAGGGGAGGGCACAAGTATTCTGTTATTTTCCTATGTATGTAATTCTGATTTTATTTGATTTGTCTTTAGATATTTGGTGTTGTCAAGTTTAATGATAATAAACAACAACAAGAAACTTAAGTTGTGTGTTGGTCAGACCCATACCCAATTTACTGTAGTTTTTCACGTTCGTGTGTCTTGTTATCACATAGTTGTATGTGCATTTAGTTAAACTTATATTTCTAGGTATAAGGAGGGGCAAGATTGTCTTGTACTGAAAGATAGTCGTATAAATAGGCTGGACTAGAGAAACTTCTCATTCCAGAGACAGATCTTTTCCTTAAACTATTCACTCGTGAAATCTATTTCTCACACCTTTATTTCTCACGTACTTATCACTATCCACTCTACTCAGGCGAGACCATAAATACCTTTCAAACCTATCAAATTTACGACAGTCCTTTGCAGCATTTCTTCTCCTTACCTTTGTCTCAGTGTATCTTCATACCCCCTTCCTTAAACCGTCACTTTACTTTCACTACACAAACACACATACACACACACACATATATATATATATATATATATATATATATATATATATATGGAGAGAGAGACAGATACAGACAGAGAGAAATATAGATAGAGAGAGAGAGAAAGAGAGATAGATAATGAAAGTGAATGACAAAATCATGTGCGTTAATTACAGGGTAATAATATCACTTACTTAAATTTGCTTCGAAAGAAACAGAACACACAAATATGCGGGAATGTGTTTGTAGAATATCTGGCATGTTTGGAGAGTCCCTTAAAAATTACTAAATATTTGTACGCAGAAACATTTTTTTTTATTAGATCTCGATGATCTCTAATGAGACAAAGAAATAAAATGCTTACGGTTTTCTCAGGCAACTCGAATGAGACTATTAACATAAATTTAAGGGGTCCAGTAAGAAGTATATATGGGTCAGTCCTTTGTACTTGATTGTCCAGGTGGCGACAATGGGTTGTCGCTGGAGTCTGGTGTAGCTGATACTGGTTCTCAGTGACGTCTTGACTGTTCCTTCTAGCGTCAGCAGTCAAATGGCTTTTGGGATAACGTTTGTTGCATGAGTAATTCTCACAAATGTTGCCGCTTCGAATGTCCTCTCATAGGTGCGGTCCAGAGCGGAGTACTAGTAACTAGTGTCAACAGCTGAAAGAAATATAAAATTGAATCTCCCGTAAATCTTTTGTCTCCTGGTGTAAGCATCAATAGCCTGTCCCTTTCCTCCATCATTTCATATTCCTTTGAATTTTCCTGACGTCTGTGAACGCGAAATCACAGGCTATCAATGCAGAACAAAGTGTGTTAGGAGAGCGAAAGAGTACAAATGAATCATACTACAATATACATCAGTCTGAAGTAGAGGTCTTGACATAGAACTAAATGTCCCATGATGTCATCATCATTCCCATATGCTCTGTGACGTATAATGGAAATATAGCCTACAGTAGTCGGACAGCCTTTGTAATCCCGTTAGCGTGCTATGGTTTGCTAGCAAAACCATGCATATTTCTGACTTTCTTACTCACACAATCTCAATTTTCATCCACGCCTCTTTTCCTTGAACATAAACAAACGAAGCGTTTTCATAATTTCGTGACCTGCCAGTCATAACAGGTAGCGAATGAGGTTTGTTTATTTAGTTTCTCACGCGAGCTGATCTATCAACCATCGGATACATGACAGACCGCACGTGAATAACAGCGGACCTTTTGAAGTAAACTCACTGGCAAAAATCTTTCCCCGAGTACCCTTTGAAGTTCGTACACAGAGGGAAAACCCCGAGCTTTGATCTTCAGATACGGGCAAAATCTTAGAGAACCCCGTTACACGGATGTAAGTATCTGATGTCGATTAGCAACGCCCGACAAAGCGACGGTAAAAACCTTTATTGTGGGAACTCTCAGAAGCATCTGATTCTCTGCTATACACTATCGTGTGAAAAGTAGCATTATCTATAGATCAGAGAACCATGATGATATATAAACTGTGCTTTCTTAAACCTGCTTTCAGTTGTCACTCAGAATTTTTCGGATAGTCTAAACACGTAGTCTAGAACCATTGTGGATGTGTTAAAAGCAATCGTGGGGATTGTCATTCTGATTTTCTGGTAATAGAAATTAGTGCTTACGTGTAAAAGTGTTAAAGCTTTTACAATTATAATTCACTTAGAGTTCTAGCTGTTAAAACCAGTGAAATAATATAACGGGTAGCTATTTTATACCAGTTGTTCAGTTAAAATATTAATTTCACCACCCGCATTCTCACCCAAGAAGAGACGGTTAGCTGACTGATTTATGCTAGGCGCGACTGATATTGACAGAAAAGAATTCAAATTTATTTCATTTTGTATATTTATAGTAAGTGACTAGTATTTAATACCATACGATGACCAACAGACGCCAACAATTTAATAGCTATTAATGACAGGCGATAATTATGTAAGTGCGCGTATGGATAATTAAATAATAATTGACATTGTACGCTAATCGCCACAGCGCGAGCAAGGGCGGGGAGGGTTGCATACCTTCATCCGACCTGTAATCTCAGCGTTGGCGACGTTCGATAGTTTAGGCATAAAGGAAAACACCTGTGCCGATTAACTTTAATCAGGACTGACAGAATGGATAAGAGATCGTCTTGTCCCCTTCCTTGTGCATATATGTAGCTATATAGAATAGTAGCATTTTTTCAGGAATGTTTTATTTTTAGCAGACATGATCACAAGGGCGTTGTGGTGGTTTAAGAAGTTTAAATAGCCAAAATGTGAATTTATGCAGATGTGAGGTCAAGCTGTGAAGGCCCCTGAGTCTAATAACTAAAAGGGTATGTATTTTCAGAGAACCTTTCTGCTACCACCCTACGACCTCAACCTGCGACGTATTTTCTCCTAAGTAAAATAATGGTGTATGTATGTTATCTGGCTAGTGTCTAGGGTAATGTAAAATGTGATGTAATAATATGACAACAAATACACCTAAATCTATAGGAAAAGTAATTAACAACACTCAGATTTAAGTTTAAAATGTGAATTATTTTTTTACAATTTATTGTTCCAGTATCACAATTTTGTGTATACTGGAATTGAAATTCAAAATGATCAATCAAAATATTTACATCAAAATGATTCAATTTATCACTGTATATATTACTATTCACAAATTTAATTACATGTGTCAATCTGGGACAATGTCACTGTACTATTGCTCCTATGAATGGGTACTGTTAGGAAGAACGTCTGAGTTCATCACAATCTGAATAATTTATTAAACACTGGGGAAATGAGAGTAATTTTTGGTTTGATCTACCAAATGCCTGCAGACACTGGCTTAACTTTGTGGCTTCGGATGTGCAGGATGAAGTATAGTCACACCACCAGCTTCCAACAACAAGTCAGGCTTCTGAACTTGAAATAACAAGGAGGCACACAGTTGATACTGCCTCACTTCTTTAGAGGCAAAAATATACAGATCTCAGTTGACCTGGGCTCACTTCGAGTCATAGATGAAACCCTGGAACAATATAAATGCGTCCTACATCACCCTCTGATATACTCTCTCTTTCCCTAACTAAACATTTTCAATTATATTCAGATTCAGCATGGTAACTACACAATTAGTTAACGTTCTTAATTGGTTTGTTACCCCACTCATGGTCAAATAAACTTCAAACTACAGTTTGACACTTTCCTTGACAAAGGAAACATTTTAAGTTAATAATATCAAGTCATTTACAAAGACGGTGAACTGCTGAAGATGACGGCCAGGGGTTTTCCTGGACTTATGTCACAATACTGTACAACAATTTTATTTTCTCCCAAAGTGTCAGAAAACCTGTCGGGCTTTTCTACAACCTGTTACTATATTTCTTAACAACTCTGTGAAACAACACAAAGTTTGATGTTGGCTTCACTCTAGATAATCTTTTCCCCACATAATTTTCATACATATTCAATAATACATACATCTTAATAATCATAATAATGATACAAAGGTTTTATTTCTTACCGCATCAAATGAAAATTTCCTACTAATAAGGTTAATTGCGATATATATGGTCAAATCCAGATCGCTTGCTTGTGCAGATCAGCAAAGCCATGACCGTACTATGATCTTGCTTTTAACACAACTTTATTGTAGAAACAATTTTCTAAAATGGCAACGAACGCCTTTCCCAAATGATTTTTATCACCCTCATAGTATATTTGACTCTAGCCAATCAGGACCTGTTTGGCATTCTAGCTTCTTATTTTCAAACTGAACTTAAATTTTCAAACCTTGGACTACCCTTACCCTTCCCCCACTATCTGTCAAGCTGAGAAAGAAGTAGTCTGTTCGTCCATCTGTCTTCTGTCAATATCTCCTTTATTTACTACTAGTTTATAATTCTGACAAGTAATTTGTGATCCTGTTGCTGGCTGTCACACAATGGTTACATTTTTATAAGTTTATTCATTATATTTACTATTATCGTTTTCCTACTATCTAACTTTATATGCTTTGCTTTTGGTTCAAATTCAAATTTCTGTAAACAACAAACTCGTGACACGACCACCATTCCCCATCTCTCTTACTATATATTTCTTTTAATAAAATTTCCACGTTACATCGTAATTTTTTCTTTTTCTTAACTGCCGGTCCATTCAGAACGAAACAGCGCTGTTTGTAGTACGTCACAAAAATTCTACAACGCGTTTTCTTTACGTTACCTTATAGTTAATTTTTTAGCCTGAAATACATTGTGTGTGTATATATATTCTGGCATGTCCAACAGGGTGGATATAGTAATAGAACCGCGTGTTGAGCGAAGAGGGGTTAGTACGGTGGCGTTAATCTTTGCGTTAAAACTTGCCGTAGTTTCGTGCCGCAGATCGGGAAATTGTCCGGATTGCTACAATTAGTGGCGTTAAAGTTAAAATATTACGTTAATTCAGACAGTAGTTTGGTGTCACAGTTCTGGCAGATCGTTAATTGTTAGTCTCAATGACGAAACTAGGAAACCGTGTTAGATTTAACTGCAGGATCATTGTCTACGCGTTACTACGATATAAAATACAGCGCTCTACTGGCGTTGGGGAAGCAGATAGGCAAACAACCACGGTCGGGTTTATATATTATCATAGAAGTACAATCTTACTGAATTTAGAGATTGTTTTCATAGATTTCGCTACACACCTCCCTTCCTAAAACATGCATACATTGCAGGTTATAATCTGTGAGACAACTAGCGAAAATTATATCCTATGTACTAAGCGTTTTCTGATTTTCCTCATAAGGATGCCTGCTCAAGAAATCCGCTCCTACATTCTGCGACCCCGGTATATATTCGATCGTAAACGAATAAGGTTGGATGAGTAATGACCACCTTAATAGACGTGCATTTTCATGCTTGGCCTGTGATAATAATACGAGATGTTGATGATCCGTTTGGTCCACAAATGTTCTACCATAGAGATAGATCTGGAACTTTTTTATAGCCCAGATTAGTGCAAGACATTCTTTTTCACTGGTGGAATAGTTTTGCTCCGCCTTATTCAACTTGCGGCTAACATAAGCAACTGGGTTTAATTCCCCATCAAGTGAATTGGACCTTTGCAACAATGTAGCCCTTAATCCGATGTTGCTTGCATCCGTTCTCACCACAAATTCTTGACTTAAATCAGGCAATTTCAATATCGGCTTGCTGGTGAGTTTTTCTTGTAACTCTTGGTAGGCTAATTCGCACTGTGCTGACCAAATAATCTTATCAGATTGTCCCTTACGAGTTAAATCTGTCAGAGGTGCACATATAGAGTTAAAGTTCTTGATATATTTCTGATAAAACCCACACAATGAGACAAAGGATCTCACATCTTTTTTTGTTTTGGGCCTCGGTGCTCTCTGCAGTTTCTCCAAGTTCTTGGGGTCAGGGGTCATGTTTCCATGATATACTGTGTGCCCCAAGAATTCCAACTCCTTACAACCCACACAACATTTGGTTGGTCTAACAGTCAAATTTGCTTCTTTGAGCCTACTGAATAGCATATTCAGAGACTTAATGTGTTCCTCGAATGCTTCAGTAGCAATAAGAATGTCATCCATGAAATTAGTTATACATGGATTGTTCAGTGGATCCAACAATTTTCTCATCATCCTAGAAAACACACTCGGGGCATTTTTCAACCCAAACGGCAACATGTTGAACTCATAATGGCCTTCCGAGGTGCTAAAGGCTAAATAAGGTCGAACCTCAGGCTTTACTGGAATTTGATAATAGCCTTTGCTAAGATCCACCTTAGAAAAATATTTTGCCTTGTTCAGCCTGGCAAACAGCTGATTTGTATCAGGTAATGGATCCACCTGACTTTCTGTGACAGCATTGAGTTTCCTGTAATCTATACACAGACGATGTTCCCCAGAGGTTTTTCTCAGCAATACCACACTGGAGCTGTAAGGAGATTCACTGTGAGAAATAATTCCCTCCTTCAAAAATAATCGATCTCCTTTTTCACTGCTTTCTCCTTAGCGAACGGAATCGTATAGGCTCTCATACAGATGGGTGTTGGGTCTATTAGCTTCATATCATATTCTAACAGGTTCGTGTGTCCCGGCTTATCCGTTAACACGTTTGTATGTTCAATCAGAACATTTTGAACCTGCTCTCTCTGAGCTTTAGTCAGATGCTTACTGATTTTCACCTCTTCTAACGTTTCACATGTTTTTAATGGGTACTCGTGAGAGTTGAGTGGTTCATTTTTCATACCCGTTGCTATCGACAAGGTCAGTATATGGGTTCCATCCTGGATTTCTCTGTCCAGGTACTTCTTTAAGAGGTTCACATGATAAATTTTCTCTTTCCCCTTTTTGTCTATTTTATAATTAGTTCTAGACACCTTCTCTATAACCGTATATGGACCTTGCCATCCAATTTGCAACTTGTTATTACTGCCGGGTAGTAGAAGGAACACCTTCACTCCCACAGCTAATTCTCTATCCTTCGCTTTCTTGTTAAAATAAGCAGCCTGTTTTTTCCAAGCTTTTCTGAGATTATCATTAGCAAGTCTCCAGCCAGTTTTGAGACGAGTAGTCAGCTCGTTCACATACTGATAAGATGAGGTAACAGTCTCTTCTGCCTTCTCATCTGTCCACGTCCTCAAGAAGGCTTCCATGGACCTTTTATTGGCCTCCCAAATAACAGGGTTGCCTACATATGTTTCATGGCACCGGCAATTTTCAGGTAATTGGAAGTGTGGTGGTGGTGACTTTTCTTCCCTTTGTCATCACATAAGAACCTTCCACTGCCAATTCTTTTCTGGGGTTTTTCTCCCCACTTTAATTGCATTGTGAGAGATCTTCCCTCTCTTTTGTCTTCCTCCAGTTCACATAATTCCGACCGAGGGATTGTCGGCTTATTCTGGGGGAAAACCACTTTTTGTACTCGACACAGAGTTGCCATATTAATACATTCAATTGAAGACTGTGTGTGAAAAGGGGGTTCCCATTGCACTGTGTCTACTTTATTATATTTATTTTTGTTTTTAGGCCTACGTTTGCCCCGTGGCGTTTCTAGGTCCTGATTATTATTTTCCCCACTTGTGGGTGTTCCCTCATGAAATATTCCGCAGGCTTCTACAAAATTCTCAGTAACTATCTTTACATCTGGCCAATAATATTTTTGTGAAACCTTTTGGCAGATGGTACCTACTTTCTCGTGGTCCCCATCTTTTCCAACATGTAAACTTCTTATTAAGCCTGCCCTATACATCTTGGGAAGTACCAGTTGTCCATAACCAGTGGATCCAGTTCCAGCCTTCCTATAGATCAGTTTATTCTTCATATAGTAGTCTCCTTTGCTTGGAGGTGTATGGCATTTAGGCAATTTTTTAAAGCACGGCTTGAGTGACCTATCCTCCGCCTGTGCTTTCCTCATCTCCTCTGGATGAGTATTTATAGGTTCATCCACCTCCTTCCTTGACTGTGACCTGGTCTGCACTGTTGCCATGATCACAGGTTTCTTGGGATTCCCCAAGAAAACATATGTACACCCCAATATAAGAGGGTAGATTGGTTCATTAATCACTGCTGCTCTAATCACTCCTTCCACATAGCGAGTATTTTCAGTTATCCTTGCAATGGGAAGTGTCATGGTTGCTACGTCCTTGGTTGCGGCTTGGATCTCCACTGTTTCTGGGGTGTATTGATCTGCTCGCACCAGGTGAGAGCTCACGACTGAGTCATAATCTAAACCTGTATCATAGATTCACCTAATGGTGACCCCATTACATTTAACATCCGCACAAACTGGGGGGTGATAAGGTTCCTGCTGTCCAGTAGGTTTCACCTTTAATCCCTTGTTTACCGTTTTTATGGCAGCGAAGGAAGAAGGTTTCTTAGTAAACACTTTGGTGTCATGAGTGTTCCTCTTACACCATTTACACCATTTATTTCCCTGAAGGAAAGTTTTTCTTTCACTGAATTGCGGGTTTCTATCACGTTGGTCAAAACTGGGCTTGTCATAATAAGCTTTACCTTTATTAAATTTATCCCTATGTTCAAATTTTGGTTGGTTTTGGTTTTGAAGAACTTTAGGATGGTCCATAGGCTTCTTCTTCATGCCTGCTATCTCAGACTGGGCTGACTGATATCTTTCAGCCACATTTAAGATCTCCCCCAGTCTCTCAGCACTCTGTTCTTTGAGAAATTTTCTCAGGTCTGGAGCCATGGACTCTCTTAACTGCTCAGTCATTATCATTTCCCTTAAATCTTGGGTTTTACCCAGAGCAGTCCATTTCTCCAGGTATGTCTCCAGGCGTGCAGAGAACTGGTGATAAGTCTCCCCAGTCAGCAGTTTGGCATTTCTAAACTTTTTCCTATAAAATTCACTGTTCTTCTCATACCTAACTAGAAGAGCTTGCTTAAGAATGTCATAGTCGTCTTGGTCGTCTTTGCTCAGCTTGGCAAATACCTCATAAGAGGTTCCCCTAAGCCCCTGTAATACCTTCATACTCCATCTTTCTTTCTCTAGCCCATACATGGTAGCTAGTCTTTCAAATCTAGATAAGAATGATTCAATATCATCATCTTTCTCCACAAATGGGTCTAAATGAAACCCCATGGCTGAGTTGGAGGCAACCTGGCTTGCAGGATCGTCGGAGGTGGATGGGCTAGTTACATTTTCAGGAGCATGGCCTTGTAATTCTAACTCCCTTAGTCGTAGCTCATGTTCCCTTTGAAGTCTTTTATCTTCAGCCTCCCGTTCTGCAGCCAATCTATTGTCTTCCCTTTCAGCCTCCAACCTCTTAGCTTCAGCCTCAAGTTTCTTTGCCTCAGCATCCGCCTCACATTTCCTCTCCTCTGACTGCAGCCTCTTGATCTCAGCCTCCCTCTCAGCCTCTAATTTCTTAGTCTCCCTAGCATCTTCTAATAAAATTCTTTTCTCCTCAACTAACCTCTTTTCTTCTCGGGCAATAAACTTATCACACTCTTCTGTTACATAGGCAATCACACCTTGACCTTCCATCCCCATGTCCCTTGGAGCCTGCACTGCAGCAGATCTGAATTTGGCTAAATCTGCCATTTTCTATGTTATCAAACTAACTTAACTAGTTAACCAACCTAAACACAAAACACTAAGCACTGATATCTCAAACCACTCTCAAATTATTTAAAATATTATATTTTAAAAGTTCTGGACAAAACGACACAATATAATTACTAGGAGAAGTTTAAAAATCCCGGGAGCGAGCTACCCAATATAAATGGTACTAGGAGAAGTTCAAATCCCCGACAAGCTTACCAATATATGTGGTGGTTTAAGAAGTTTAAATAGCCAAAATGTGAATTTATGCAGATGTGAGGTCAAGCTGTGAAGGCCCCTGAGTCTAATAACTAATAAGGTATGTATTTTCAGAGAACCTTTCTGCTACCACCTTACGACCTCAACCTGGGACGTATTTTCTCCTAAGTAAAATAATGGTGCCCAATGGGCTGATCACCCGTTGGCTTGTCACACCGATTACGGAAACAACGGCAGATGGATCTATTTGTTGTTGCACTAAAGACGCCGCTAGGCGTGATGGGAAACTACAACAGAGAAAATCAATCTGCTGTTGCCCTTAAGACGCCACAAGGCGTGATGGCCTCTGACTGCTTGGTCGGTCTTTGGCTAAGGACGGAAGAAGAAGAAGAAGAAAATAATGGTGTATGTATGTTATCTGGCTAGTGTCTAGGGTAATGTAAAATGTGATGTAATAATATGACAACAAATATACCTAAGTCTATAGGAAAAGTAATTAATTACACCCAGAGTTAAGTTTAAAATGTGAATTATTTTTTTACAATTTATTGTTCCAGTATCACAATTTTGTGTATACTGGAATTGAAATTCAAAATGATCAATCAAAATATTTACATCAAAATGATTCAATTTATCACTGTATATATTATTATATTATATATATCCTCAGCAAGAAAGAGGTTGGTAAGAAAACGAAGATGGCTGTATACCGCTCCACCTATGTCCCAGTCTTGACATATGGATGCGAGTCATGGGCAATGACTACAACTCACAAAAGCCAGATCCAAACCTCAGAAATGAGGTATCTGGGGAAGGTGGCTGAAGTAACAAGAAGAGACATGGTCCGCAACCAGACGATACGTCAAGGCCTAAAATCCACCCCGCTGCAGACCCAAATAGAACAGTCCCAACTAAGATGGTTTGGTCATGTCTGCAGAATGGGAGAATATCGGCTACGACAACAATGCATGGGAAACAAAGAGCCAGGGATCCAGACCTCCAGGACGACCCAGAGTCCGCTGGGAGGACAACATTAGACAATCTTTGAAGGACCGAGGACTAGAATGGAACCAGGACAGGAAGAAGACAGCTGATAGAATAGTCTGGCGCTCTCTCTTCCAAACCTCTACACCTCACGGTAGAAGGGGAACGACTAAGTAAGTAAGTATATATTATTATTCACAAATTTAATTACATGTGTCAATCTGGGACAATGTCACTGTACTATTGCTCCTATGAATGGGTACTGTTAGGAAGAAAAGTTCATCACAATCTGAATAATTTATTAAACACTGGGGAAATGAGAGTAATTTTTGGTTTGATCTATCAAATGCCTGCAGACACTGGCTTAACTTTGTGGCTTCGGATGTGCAGGATGAAGTATAGTCACACCACCAGCTTCCAACAACAAGTCAGGCTTCTGAACGTGAAATAACAAGGAGGCACACAGTTGATACTGCCTCACTTCTTTAGAGGCAAAAATATACAGATCTCAGTTGACCTGGGCTCACTTCGAGTCATAGAAGAAACCCTGGAACAATATAAATGCGTCCTACATCACCCTCTGATATACTCTCTCTTTCCCTAACTAAACATTTTCAATTATATTCAGATTCAGCATGGTAACTACACAGTTAGTTAACGTTCTTAATTGGTTTGTTACCCCACTCATGGTCAAATAAACTTCAAACTACAGTTTGACACTTTCCTTGACAAAGGAAACATTTTAAGTTAATAATATTGTAGCAGTAATATTTTGTAGTCACCAAAGTGTAGTGGTAATATTACTACTGTAGACACCAGGGGATGTTGAAGGCTGTATGGAAGGGTGTCTCGTGTCTGGTAGGTTGTCTGATGTGTTGATAGAATATGAAGGTCCACACATGACTACAGTACACAGGTCACAAGGACGTCACTTTGACTCACAACGAGGAAGTCAAGTAATGGTAACAGAAGGTGATGTTTTATCATGGATTTATTCACGATACAGGACAGTAGACGTTCATCATCATATAAATAGTCAGTACGATACTTGACGGCATACAGCATAGCAATGGTGAATAATATAATTGGCTTCAATGCATCATAAACGACTGTAGATATATTCAGGTGCTGAAACCATCATCATTTTCTAGCTACAGCCAAGATATATAGATGTAGGAGATTAAATCAACTCTCCCTTTCTGACCCCCAGTAAGACAGACATATCTTCTGGAGTACATCAGGCAATGTCCTGTAAGTTCCTTTAATAGCAAAGGTGTCAAACCTTGACCGATGTGATACCGCCGGAGCAACAGAGTTCAACCAACAGACAGCCCTTGGGGCATGCACCAACCCGATGCATAAAAGACATGGTGATTCGTGAGCTGAAACTTCTCATGACAGTAGGTCTCTTTCCCGTCCAGTGGGAAAGTTAGTAAGCAGACTGCAAAAATGTCAATCATAAAAGCTGGCGACAAATAATAATCATATGAAGAGCAATTACCTTTCTTCAGAAATAAAAACCACAACTCACACGCCTCCAGGCGCTTAGAATCACAAGGGGAAATCATCTGTAGATAAACTAACAACACAAGAGGACTTCCTTTTTCCCCGTCAAAATGAACACGGACGCTGAAACGCGTCTCACTCTGCTCGAAATCTCTCCTGACTCCTGGAACCGAAGTCTTTCTCAAACAACCCTAAATTCGACACATGCGCAGTAGCGCTTGACCCCTGAGTTAACTCAAACGGGACGATGTTGGACACATACCAAGCAAAGATACTGACCAAATCGAGCCTTATATGGTCAGAGAATAAACATCAACTCAGTTTGCAAACATTCCAAGAAAAGCTGACCTATTCGAGCCATATAAGGATAACAACATGACATAGATCTAATTATAGACCGCCAGGATAAGACACAAGAGAAGGTAACAACCATTGTAAAAATGTAACCTCAGCTAACCAAGAGTTATGCACCTTAGATTACAAAAAATTAAAGTGTACAATCAAGACAGGTAAATGAATATATTGACTCAGAAAAATCAGTGCGTAACAGTTTACCGCACCCCCCGGGAAAAAAATGAAACATTTTTGGTTCGAATCCAAGAGCAAGATCAAACAGGCTCCTAACGCACGAATGATGCGCGGATAAACGTATCACCAAAAAATATAATGCCTAATGTGAGGCAAGCTCGACGCATGGAGCGTCAGGTGAGACTATATTTCAGATCCTTAGAGAAAGCATTTCCCTAAGTATACATAAATTCCAGGGAGGTGCCACCAACATACACTACAGTGCTGGCAACATTATAATGCAAGCAAATTATACACATACAAATTTATCTGACATTAAATATATTATCATAGGATTAAACAATGGAATGTCATCAAAACAGCGGTGTCATATCATAATATACCGCATTATAGAGATATACAAATCTTAATAACCAAATACCACATTATGTAAGCATGTAATAATATTATGATACAATGCATTATACATAATGCTAATTAAGTTGATGATCCCAGAAGACGTGGACATAAATTAAGAGGGCACATCTACAGAATCGTTCCAAGGTAAGTTAGTACTTCGCTATACTTCATGGTTGACACAATTTACAGCATCTCGCACACATCAATGATTTGCTGCGAAAATATAAATAACACAATTCTATATGATAAATGTTAGATTTTTAAATACAGTAATCAAAATACATTCTTGACTATAAATTGTGGCCATGAGGACTGTTGTCCCTTATATTGCTAACTTAGCCTTCTTCCGTTATACCAAAATCGGTAACAAAAAAAGGAAATCATACAGTTCAATGTTATAGATTCCCATAAAGTGAGAACAGATGTGCTGATATATAATTATAGTAGAGACCTGTTATAAATCTCGACGTCTATCAGGAAATATAGGACTGAAAAGTCAAGTGGAATCATGTGGGCATCTGGACAAAATGTCTGCCATCACATTATCCGAACCTCGGATAGCCCGCACTGTGAAATGAAATGGTTGATGAGCAATGGCATAGCGAGTGGACCTCGAGCTCTTCAAGTTTTTACTCTGAATAGCAGTAAGAGCTTTCTGGTCGGTTTCCACAATGAAATGCGCGCCCAAAAGGAATCTTTGTAACTTGAGAATTGACCAAACCATAGCCAACAATTCACGGCATAAAACCGAGTAATTCCTCTCTGCCGCATTTAGTTTCCTAGAGATATACATCACCGGATGCAGAGTATCTGAATACTCCTGCATTAGTGCTGCCCCAATCCCAGTGGATGAGGCGTCACTTTGAAGAACAAAAGTCTTCTCAATAGTAGGTAACCTTAAGATAGGTGGAGATGAAAATAAAGTTTTAATCTGGTCCAATGAGGATTGGCATTCTTGAGACCAGCGGATCAGATTAGGCGATCCTTTCTTCAACAAGGTTGAAAGAGGTGCCATAATGGAGGACAGATTCGGAATGAATCGTCCGTAAAATTGAATCAAACTTAAGAGACTACGTACTTGTTTTTTCGTCTTAGGAACAGAAATGTTTAGTATTTTGGAAATATTGTGGTCCTCTGTTTTTAAGAGACCATGACCAACACGGTGACCCAGGAAAGAAATTTCACTAAATCCTATAAAGGCTTTAGAGGGTTTTGCAGTCAAATTATGCTCGCGAAGAGTAGACAGCAATTCGTATAAACCCAAATAGTGATCTTCCCAGGAATCACTGAAGAGACAGATATCGTCTAAGTATGCTATGACATCTGTACGATATGAGAGAATTCGACGCATCATGCGTAAGAACGTAGCAGGGGCGTTCATAAGGCCGAAAGGCATGACATTCCATTGAAATAAACCCCTGGGTGTAGAAAAAACAGTAAGAGGTTTGGCACGTTCGGTTAAAGGAACTTGCCAATAACCTTTCAATAAGTCGAGTTTGGTAAAGAATCTAGAATTAGAAAGTTTGTTTAGTAGCTCTTCTAATGAAGGCATAGGTTCAGCATCGAACTTCGTAACTTGGTTCAATTTGCGATAATCAACGCAAAGGCGTATGTTATTGTCTTTCTTTCGAACAATAACCATTGACGAAGAGTATGCTGAAGTGGATGGTTCAATTATTTTCAATTGTATCATTTCATCCAATTCTTTTTCGACTTGTGATTGAAAATGGATAGGTATAGGATAGGGTCTGACTCTAAATGATTATGGCCAGTAAGTATTATGTCATGTTCAATGACATGTGTGTGTCCAGGAATGTCGATAAGGACATCCTGAAACGCTTGTAACATCGAAGAAACTTGTCGGTGTTCCTCGGCGGAAAGACTAGGAGAAACTGTAACGTTTTTCCAAGATTCCGTAGAATGAAGTGGGATCACAGGAAGAGGAAGATTGACATCTGAGAAAGTAGTTTCCTCATCCTGTATAACCGACAGGGATGAGTAATGACCATGAGGTACTGGAGAATCGTCCGTCGCCTGGAAAATAGACTTCAAATAGTCCGGTCGTTCAAGAAATTCCGTGAGCATATTTATATGGAAAGTTTTATGCTTCCCATCAATATCGACAACATAGTCGACATCGGAAATTTTTGAGACTATCGTATACGGACCTTTCCATGCAATAAGAAGTCTGTTCTCCCTAGAAGGGAGTAGAACGAGTGCTTTGTCACCCGGACAAAGTTGTCGAAGACATCTATTCTTATTTGCAAATTGCCTTGCCTTTTCTTTAGCAAATTCAGAAGAAGAAGATGCTAGTTTGCATGCCTCGATGATCTTTTGCCTTAGAGCAATGACATACTCATATGAAGATTGTGTGTCATCGCTAATATTATCAGCAGTGATAAGATCGTGGTGAAAAGACATAGGGCCGCGCGGTCGCGCGCCGAAGACAAGTTAACAAGGAGAAAACCCTGTGTGTTCATTGGGAACCTCTATATAAGCAAAGAGAGCCGCGGGTAAAACCCTGTCCCAATCCTGAGGATGATCCTCAGTTATCTTCCCAAGTAAAGTCTTGAGTGTTCTATTCAAACGCTCAACTAACCCATTCGACATGGGGTGATAAATACTGCTGAGAGACCTTTCTTCAGAAATAAACACCACAACTCACACGCCTCCAGGCGCTTAGAATCACAAGGGGAAAATCATCTGTAGATAAACTAGCAACACAAGAGGACTTCCTTTTTCCCCGTCAAAAAGAACACGGACGGGGAAACGCGTCTCACTCTGCTCGAAATCTCTCCTGACTCCTGGAACGGAAGTCTTTCTCAAACAACCCTAAATTCGACACGTGCGCAGTAGCGCTTGACCCCTGAGTTAACTCAAACGGGACGATGTTGGACACATACCAAGCAAAGATACTGACCAAATCGAGCCTTATATGGTCAGGGAATAAACATCAACTCAGTTTGCAAACATTCCAAGAAAAGCTGACCTATTCGAGCCATATAAGGATAACAACCAGACATAGATCTAATAATAGACCGCCAGGATAAGACACAAGAGAAGGTAACAACCATTGTAAAAATGTCACCTCAGCTAACCAAGAGTTATGCACCTTAGATTACAAAAAATTAAAGTGTAAAATCAAGACAGGTAAATATATATATATTGACTCAGAAAAATCTGTGCGTAACAAATATCAAGTCATGTACAAAGACGGTGACTTGCGGAAGAAGACGGCCAGCGGTTTTCCTGGATTTATGTCACAATACTGTACAACAATTTTATTTTCTCCCAAAGTGTCAGAAAACCTGTTGGGCTTTTCTACAACCTGTTACTATATTTCTTAACAACTATGTGAAACAACACAAAGTTTAGTGTTTGCTTCACTCTAGATAATCTTTTCCCCACATAATTTTCATACATATTCAATAATACATACATCTTAATAATCATAATAATGATACAAAGGTTTTGTTTCTTACCGCATCAAATGAAAATTTCCTACTAATAAGGTTAATTGCGATATATATGGTCAGATCCAGATCGCTTGCTGGTACAGATCAGCAAAGCCAAGACCGTACTATGATTTTGCTTTTAACACAACTTTATTGTAGAAACAATTTTCTAAAGTGGCAACGAACGCCTTTCCCAAATGATTTGTATCACCCTCATAGTATATTTGACTCCAGCCAATCAGGACCTGTTTGGCATTCTATCGTCTTATTTTCAAACTGAATTCAAATTTTCAAATCTTGAACTACCCTTACCCTTCCCCCACTATCTGTCAAACTGAGAAAGAAGTAGTCTGTTCGTCCATCTGTCTTATGTCAATATCTCCTTTATTTACTACTAGTTTATAATTCTGACAAGTAGTTTGTGATCCTGTTGCTGGCTGTCACACAATGGTTACATTTTTATAAATTTATTCATTATATTTACTATTATCGTTTTCCTACTATCTAACTTTATATGCTTTGCTTTTGGTTCAAATTCAAATTTCTGTAAACAACAAACTCGTGACACGACCACCAATGCTCCATTCCCCATCTCTCTTACTATATATTTCTTTAAAAAAAATTTCCACGTTACATCGTAATTTTTTTCTTTTTCTCATTCAGAACGAAACAGCGCCGTTTGTAGTACGTCACAAAAATTCTGCAACGCGTTTTCTTTACGTTACCTTATAGTTAATTTTTTAGCCTGAAATACACTGTGTGTGTGTATATATATTCTGGCATGTCCAACAGGGTGGATATAGTAATAGAACCGCGTGTTGAGCGAAGAGGGGTTAGTACGGTGGCGTTAATCTTTGCGTTAAAACTTGCCGTAGTTTCGTGCCGCAGATCGGGAAATTGTCAGGATTGCTACAATTAGTGGCGTTAAAGTTAAAATATTACGTTAATTCAGACGGTAGTTTGGTGTCACAGTTCTGGCAGATCGTTAATTGTTACTCTCAATGACGAAACTAGGAAAGCGTGTTAGATTTAACTGCAGGATCATTGTCTACGCGTTACTACGATATAAAATACAGCGCTCTACTGGCGTTGGGGAAGCAGATAGGTAAACAATTACGGTCGGGTTCATATATTATCATAGAAGTACAATCTTACTGAATTTAGCGATTGTTTTCACAGATTTCGCTACAGGCGTCCAGCGGTCTTTTCCATCGTTTTTTTTTTTCTTCATTTACTGATGGATTAATTTGTGAACCAACGATAAACAAGAAACATTTTTAACTTGTAAATTTTAACTGGACTTACAAAACCCAGAAATCTTTTGTTCAATTTTATCAGCCCACTGGGTTGTGAAACCAATAACATTACTCCCGACTTTTGACAGTCGTATCCATGCGAATTTTATCCAGAAGAGTTACGCTGTTTCAGAATCGGCACAACCTAGAGCCAGCCGATAAGATTACCATTATTTATAAATTGTAACAGTTTTCAGCAATCATATGTTTCCCAATACTGGAAGTATTTTCCTCTGTTTACTGTGAACCTCAAGATCTCGGTTTCTAAACTAACTATTCGAAGTTACATTTGATCATCCAGGAATAAACCACCAAATTCGGCGTCCACCTCCTTAATCTTATTTGCTAAAGGATGGACTGGGGTCAATTTTGAAGATAAAAACACTGGCAATTTTATATTCAGGATAATTGTGTTTCCAAGGGATATCAGCAAGAGTAGGTAAGGAGTGATTGAGTGGCCACGTATGACACAGAGAGTAAATATATTTTTTGTTACAGGAATTGTATCAACCCTGGATTTTGCTTAAAAAATTGTTTACTTTACTGAGTAGCATTTAGTAGGAACTTTGTTTTCCTTACTGTCTATTCTGTAACATAGTTCTAACCTTTGACCTTTTGGTTATTAACTTTTTGGGTTCTTTCTTCTCAATAAGGGGAGGGCACATTTATTCTATTATTTTCCTATGTGTGTAAATCTGATTTTATTTCATCTTTCTTTAGATACTTATTGTTGTCAAGTTTAAATGATAATAAACAACAAAAGAACTTAACTTTGTGTGTTGGTCAAACCCATACCCAATTAACCGTAGTTTTTCACGTTTTGTGTATCTTGTTGTCACATAGCTGTGTGTGTGTGTGTAGTTAAACTTATATTTACATGTATGAGGAGGGAAAGATTGTCGTGTACTAAATTATTGTCGTATAGATAGGCTGGACTAGAGAAACTTACTCATTCCAGAGACATATCTTCTCCTTAAACTATTCACCCGTGAAATCTATTTCTCACACCTTCTTCTCACGAATTTATCACTATCCACTCTACTCAGACGCGACCATAAATAACTTCCGAACCTATCGGTACGACATGCTCCCTGTAGAGCATTAAGCTACCTCTGTTACTGGTTCCTTGCTTAAAAAAAACCGGACGAATGGTTCACCAGTCTTGCAGTGGTTGTTTATGAGGCAATATATTTTACATAATGAGGCTGCCAGCCTCATACACAGCTTTTCATAAATAAGCATTTCTATAATTGTAAATAAATATATAAAAATAAGAACACATACATTTGAAGACTTACACTTTCGTCGAATGGCAGGTATTCAGAGACGTTATTACACAGATTAGTCGATAGTATTTCATTGCAGCCATAGAGGTGCAACCTTCTCATGTGAGCTAATGATAACTACTAATTTAAAACTCCTAGATTTATCACTTGAGGAAGATTAATCGGAATTGTGATTCTAATTATTTTCATAGTAGTTTTACAGTGTTAATTTTACAAATTACTACTTAATTTATATCACGTCCTACAAGAAAGTCGTTTACTCTCGTCAGGCGTCTAATCCTCTCTGTATGACGACAATGGAATTAGTGACGAATCTTAAGACTATCGAATCTTATAGTCGAAAATTCACCCACACGAAATTTTAATGTCGCTTACTTTATATTGCTCAAATCAATTGCAATTTCGGCTAGATTATTTTATTTCTTTTTCAATCACGCATCCTTTATTATTTGGGATGAGGAGTCCTTCGAAATAGCTCGGTAGTGTTGCCAATTATTATTAGATATGACATGTCCTAATTCCCCAACCAAAAGGATAAACATGCCATGAGTGGCTTCAGTCTTGAACCATGGATTTTATCTGAGAGAAGTCAACCAGGACTAAAAGATCATTACCGGTAAATACTGACGTAGGGAAATATAGTAAAAGATAGACAGAACAAATGAACATGCGTCTAGACGACGTATGTTACAAATAATACACAGAGACATAAATAAAGCCTATAAGATCAAACAGTTAATTAAGAATGAAAGACACCAAACATGAAGATGGCAGATGCGAAACAGAAATCATTTAGAGAACAGGAATGGCCAAACAACAACATGAGGTAAATATTAACATGTAAATAATTAACTTACCAATTCCTGAAGGAGAATCATCAAATACTTATATATATATATATATATATATATATATATATATATATATATATATATATATATATATATATATATATATATATATATATATATTCATTGTTACTGCAACGTGTAGAAACATGGACAATAAACAGGCAGTTCAAAGATACCTTGTATGAGGTCTCTGAGGTATGGATATATAGAAGAATGGGGCCCGTATCATAGAAAGAGAAGCAAACCATTAAATATATCCAAGAAAACATTGGAATGACAAAAATGTGTGAATGAGATCAAAGTTAAACATCTAAAATATTTTGGCCTGGTTAAAAGACTTAACATCTTACTGAAGACAATAGTAGAAAGCAGCGTTGAAAGCAAACATGCAATATGAAGACAGCTCTGTCGTAGATTTTTGATAGGGGAATTAAGACTTGGGTTGGTCTCTTCTGAATAGATTTGAATAAGTGATAGTCACAGTGAGAGACAGTCATAGCAATATAGTTCCACGAGTGAGATTAAAGACTGTGATAGAGGCTGTCTCTGAAATCGAGAAATCTTCTCTCTTTACCTGTCTTCTACGACAGATTTAGAGGAGTCAGACAGTCTAAACACACACACACACACACACATATATATATATATATATATATATATATATATATATATATATATATATAGTTCTATCCACTCACGTGCACGCACATACAAGACGACAGTTAGACGTACAGACGTGGGAAAACTATTACAAATGATTATATAGATATTCTAGAACGAGCTGACCAACACGCTGATTAAGTTTAAGGGCAGTTTAATTATCAATATAAACTTCCACCACCACAACATCCAAAATTTACATCAAATATGTATATATATAAATAAGCATCAAGTCAATGAATTGCTACCAAAAAAAAAGTTATAGACCCGCTGGTATGATCTTCCCTCGATTTTTTGCCCACAGTCCCGTTAGGAGAAAGATGATAGCCCCAAAGAGTCACGGATACATATGATTTGGTCTAATATTTCCCTTTTTTAAGGAAAACAGACTTAATATCTCTGATCTATTCTAAGGAAAAATATGGTTAGCAATACTTGCATAAAGAAAGTTAAGACAGCAAAATGGGTGCCAAATTACAACAATAAAGAGACACTCAGACCTGCATTCACTCTATTTACTCAGCCGTGGCCACGTGCTCTCTTGCATACTTACAGCTTTGTTAACAGCATCTGGAAACATAATTTTTAGGACATTCACATACAGAATCGTCGATGACAGTCTTTGACCAAGAAATCCCCAGTTCCAAAAAGACGGGTTGAATTCTCTGCTTCAGGGAACGATTCCTTGGGTGTTCTTATTTTTCGGATGTCTGTTTAGGTCACATTAAAATTGTCCAGGCACGAACATTAACAACGAGCACAGTGTCAATAGCTTAGGTTTCTAGAAATGAGGAATGTCAGATCGGTGTCTACTTTCAGGAAAGGACTGTATTTGGTCACCACACCACTAGTCAAAACTCCGTCGGAATGTTACTGACTTTAATATGTTACTTGCCGCACGGGCTAAAATTGTACTTGATGTTTTTATCTGGAAGAATCAACTCAGGCTCGATGGGCCCGTTACTTCTTTAAAATCTTTAAAGTTCTTGTAAAGGTTATGGACCAAGACTTTAAGGAAAGAATGTTTTTGTTCTTCACAGATATTACTCTGTACTTAACGCTGGCAAAGTTTGCGCTAACCCCAGTACTCACCGAATAAAGGAAAAACACATATAAAATAATTATACATACTAGGTACTCCTGATAACTTACATTTAAACTGCAAGCGGAAAGCTTGACTTATCGTTTAAAACTTCCCGTGAAATAAGTTATATTCATAAAATCATCAATCATCATGAATTAGGAATACATACGTATTCCGTTAACACTCATGAGGCATCTAGCATTTATAAGTTAGTTTTAAAATATTCTCGACTGGGTATTTAGCAGTTAAATTAAGTTCATTAATAGCCGACTGAGTTTAAGCTAGAAATTATAGTTTATTCTGTTTTCCACTGTAACTTGTCGACTAGAGAATATAACAGACTTATAAATTATTCACTCTGCACACCAGAAACTATGGAAAAAAATAAGCGATTTAACGCTTAATCACTCACAAAATACTAGATATTATATATTTACCTCAACACAGAACTACAAGTGATCGCACACTTTAAAATTATACGCTGATATATTTATTTGAAGTCTAGAAGCTCGGCAAATTTTCGAACAAATTAAGAGCTTCGCTATACAGCTTATTCTATTCACGAGCCACCTGTCTACTGCGAATTTAGGAGTAAGAATGTAAATCTAGTTTCAAACTCTGGTTAATATCTATGAAACGGACAAAGATGTGCGCTATTTCCAAAACCACACAATAGCCTCCCCTTTCCCTAACACTTACGTCTGCTTAGACGCTAGCTCATAACTGCCAAACGTGCGTCTTCGCACCTTACGCCAAAAACTGGCCGTGAGTGTGAGTGTCATGGAAAAACCTAGACTATATGTCTCCTCATCATGTCTGACAGAGTGAATTCTCACACGTTTATGTCGAGAATCTAGCCCAAGAGCGCTGTGTCATGAGAGAAGTATAGACACCTGTCTGCTTTCTGTGTCTGACCAGATGAATATTTCACAGTTTCTTGTCTGACTGACATCTACGTAATAGAATGCGTATCAGTATGAGAAAGAAAACGGTAAAGTGAGAATGGGAAGAAAATATTTTTCGCAAACGAACGAATGCAAAAAATACAGGAAAAGGATAAAAGAGCGATAATAAAATAGAGGACACGGGTAGAAAGAAGAAGAGAATATAGAAAATTTATTGATCATAAAACTCTCTGTGACAAGCTCTATAAGTGGAGAGATAACAACCAGAGATGGATAGAAAAGAGTCGATCATAGTGCACCATCACAACAAGAGACAGAAGACTTTGAGATCCATTGCAGCCGACCTTCGATGCGGAGATGACTGCTGATAATAATGACTGGACAATGAGTCTATTGTCGGTCGCAACAAGTCTAAAACAAGCTGATGCACTGTCTCGAGTGCAATATGGCTTTGGAAAACGTCTTCGTAAACTTTACAGTGAAAGAAACAGTTTGGACTGACGGGCGACTATGAAGACGACATGAAGCAATGTTTCTGAAGAATCAGAGAGAACCCTTAAAGCATTAGAAGACAGACTATATAATTGGGTCTAGAGAGAACTAGGGCAGCAGGAACAGACGTATAAAAAAAAAATTAAATGATCTTCAAGATGGTAACATCTGTTTGGTGTTTGGACACAGTATTGAACAGCAGCAACACTTTTCATTAAGAACTGCACAGCAGGACACGGGTCGATAACGAGTCCTTTACTACATGCACGATAGGATATCGACGAAGATGCAGAGCTATAGGAAAGATGAAATATTTAATGCTTATTACCCACAGAAACTCAGGAAAATAACCATATATAGCACTTATTGCCCATGATGGAAACGAATAGGATTTATTTCCCATAATGACAAATATAACACGTGTTTCCCACAATGGGCACATGTAAAACTTATTATAGATTGCATACATATAGTACACATTACTCACAGTGGACACATATAGCACTAATCACACACAGTTCACATGAACATGTACATCTGGAACTTCAAATCCACAGTATCGCACTTTAGTGCATACATATATACAAGGGTATATATATATATATATATATATATATATATATATATATATATATATATATATATATATATATATATATATATATATATATATATATATATATATATATCACTTAATAACCCCTTTTACGCTGGAAAATAGACGTATCTAGCATTCACTACTCACAGCACAACGCCACCCAGGTGCAAGAAGCTTGAAAGGCCTTAAAGTAGCACAAGTATATATATATATATATATATATATATATATATATATATATATATATATATATATATATATATATATATATATATATATATATATATATATATATATATATATATATATTAATATATAACACAATGTTTAGAATAACGTATGGTGGAATCAAAGGTAATGAATGGAGAAAAATACAAACAAGGAAATGCATCACCTTCATAGATCGCTACCAACAGATAACATCACTACATCGAACAGGCTGAAATGGCTTGGAGAGGGAACGACGAAGACATGCAGATAACTAAACAATTTTATGACAAAATATCAAGAAGATGTTCAGGCAATAAATGGATTTACAATAAAGAAGTGTGGTCATGGCAGTTTTGACAAAAGGTATCCCCCTAGTAGATGCTGCCATAGGGGAGCGAAGTGTTAGATACTTCTCTAATTTATGGCCAGTTTTATGGGATGGGGAGATAAGTTCATTTCCTTGCTGCCTTTGTCTTCCTTCACCAAAGAGCAGAGTCAGGTTTCCGTTTACAGCAGGGCAGATTGGAATATAACAATATCAGGTTTCGAGCCTGGAACCCGGTAAATTTGCCGCGAGAGGCGGGTATTCTAACCACTCTGATAATGGTTAGAGAAAATAGAATACGAATTGGTTTTCCGCGAAGAGATCGGGCAATTGAAGATAAACTAAGAAGTAGTTCAATGAACCCGGACACACAAACACTGCGACTGTATAAGGTGTGCGTTGTTTCTTACGACAATAATTGATTTTTGTATTTTATTCTTCAGTCCTCACCATTGTCCCTCTTAGCGGCCGGCTTCCACTGTCCGCGGCTTCCTCCCACAACGCCTGTCAGCCCGCATCGGCCACCTCATTAACAGTATAACTCGGGGACCGCGTCGAAAGTTTATCTTTCTAATGTCAGTTTTGGTTACTCGCTAGTTACAGTGGTCCACGAACGAGGGCAAACTTAGCCGATTGTGAGTGCTGCTATCAATTCTGCGTGCGCTGCCATAATTTTGTACTCAAACATAGCTATGAAGACAAAGAAAATATCGAATATCTAGACTGATTGCTTTGATTTTCTTCTGGACATAGCATTATAGCCAACAGTAAAATCAACACGGAGTTATTTATTTAGTAGTATCAGGTACCCACTCGTACTGTGGTTGTGAGAAACACAATTTTTAATCTATTGCAGACTTCTGTTTAGCGTGTTACAGATAGCTTTATTCAATAACTTTCTTGCTTTGTCTGTACAACAGAGAAGTAATAAATTATGTTTGAAGAGTGACACTGGGACGAATTGCCATGCTTTACCTAATAAATGCCTTACCATTGCTTAATGAAGGCTAGTGTAGCTTGCGCACGATCCTTGAGAAGGAACCATAACTGCTTTCTATCGATCAATATCACGTATCGCCAAGCCTGGAGGAACGTGAGACAGAGATAAAGACTCTCTCAATTTATGTGTTGAGCCTCTATGGCTATTTACCAATGTCATTCTAGTGATACTTAAAAAATAAAAAGCAGCTGACAGAATACTTTCCAAGATGGCAATGATAGACCTCCATCTGGATTTTCAGTTTAAGGCTATACCACCTGTGGAATCAATGGATATTTGTCGAGATCGCTTCGGCTGGTTTAACGTGACATTTTTCCATATATGGGCATGTTCTCAGTGTTACAGTTACCTCTTCCCTGACTATGGGGAGGCAGTTACGACGCCGACTAAAAGGGTCGAAGAGCTGATGAAAATCGAGGGAACCATGATCTCACCTGGTACCATTGTCTATCCTGAACTGTTTGAGGGCGCCACCATCAAAGATAGAAAACTGTGTACGTCTTTAGGACAAGACAAATGTCAACGTCTGACATCCTGCTGCAGAGCTGCCATTGAGTAAGTAGACATATGTCATCATCAGCATAATCAACATCATCATCACCACAATCCTTTAGTTCACTATTATGTATTGGCCTGTAACAAATTAATGCCACGCCTACTTGCCTTGTGCCACCTGTTCAAGCTCTAGGCATGTTTTATTTATTCACTTCTTTTATGTATCCACTTCTCTTCTCAATATGGTTCTGGGTCTTTCTCTACTTTCCTAACCCCCACTCCGGCGGATTCCAGAACGTATATAATTTCCAGACAGCAACTTTGGTGGGAAAATTGTGTGACGTTCGTGACGGTCTGTGACGCGTAAGGAAATTACATAGTTGTCGCAGATTATTTAGAGATATAGTAAGGAATATGTGTCTGAAGCATATATACCATTAGCAATGCTATGGACACCTGAAGGAAATCTAAAGAGAGATCGACCAAAAACACTATGGAGGCCGAGATGCAAAGAATGAACCAGAGCTGGGGCACTGCACGAAGGATGACCGCCAACCGAGCAAAGTGGAAGCAGTTTGTTGCTGCCCTACAAGACCCCACTAGGCGTGATGGCCACTGACTGCATCAACAATCGGCGGCTATGTATCAAAGAAGAATAGAAGACATAGGACCATTAGACACTAGTGTTCATAAAAGTGAGCTAGTGTTGAGTGAAAGAGTTAACGGGCACAGCCTTTCATACTACCAACTATTGTATTTTTCTGGCGACGAATAAACTCTTTCTTACACATTCTTTCTAGAAAAGTAGAAGTTAACAAGTAATACAGGGAGGGAGAGTGGGTTTTTCTGAACAGAATATACAATCTGCTAAGTAAAAGGGAAACAATTATACGAAAACCAAGAAAATCACAATAAAATGTATGTAGATTTTGAAACACTATTAATATATGTTTTTTTTTTATAATTATTATTTGAAATATAACCGCAAATTTATTGCTAAAAACGGACGCGTTTTTTTAATTGTCGTGCAGTTTAGTGCAAATTACATAAATGCACAACGTTTAAATAATTTCCAGTCTGCAACTTTTGTGGGAAAACGTTAATGATAGCTTTTTTTTAAAACAAGGGACATAATTTATCCTCTTCCCTGTCAAAGGGAAATAATCAAAGGTCAAAATAATTATCACAAAATAATATAATTTAATATGTGTTTTCTATTTACTATTTAGAATAATACTGCAATTTTTGTGGGGACAAAGATGCGCGCTATATAAACGTCGTGCAGTTTAATGCAAAGACAAGAAGCGCACGACTTTTATATAATTTTCAGACTGCAGCTTTGGTTGGAAAATGTTTGTGTGTGACTCTCGAGACGGACGCCTAAGAGAATTATAAAGTATAATAATATTACATTACTGTAACTGTTTAAGGGTACACACATTGTTACTTCTGTTAATAAAATAACTACCTCATTGTCAGTTGTATTTTTTCTTAATTGTACTGGGTCAGTTAGAAACATTTCTTTTTCTGGCCCTGAAAGAAGCAAAGGTAAATAAACCACAAGACCATTCCACATTTAAGTGGTCCAATAGAAGACCGGACACTAAGGTGATTACTATGTCGTCACAACCAGGCAATGCACAAGGTTTGTTGGACTAATTTTCGTGTGTCCGGCCTAGCAGATTTATTGAATCGACATGATATTTTAAATGTGAGCCAGCTGAGATCCTATGCTCCTGCATGTTTCATGTGTGCTCCTGAAGATGACCACACACATTTTCATTTGTCGTGTGTACCTTCTTTATTGAATCGGAGTAACGTTCCTATTGTCGGGCAGGCAAGATTCCGTGCTGTTGTATGTTCAATTAATGCGGAGGTCAAACTGTTGCCCATGCAGTATCCCTCCGAAGCCGGTGGGTCCAGTGGAACTGCGGTAGCTGATACAGTTGACACCAGAACACATATATATGATATAACTCATGTCTGTAGATACATATACTATGTCTCATGTCCGTAGACAGTTCTAGGATCGAAAGCATCGACCTGCCCGAGAACGTCATCCGAGCGACATACGCATCTCTGCCTCATCATCCGAGCTGGGAGGCCCCCGTGTCCGAGAACATCTCACACAGACTTGTGAGGAAGTGATCGCCTTATTAAGTGTGTCCTAAAGATAGACATAAAGCCTTAGAGATTCATTAAAATTAACGTATGATGTAGAGATGGTACTCTATCTGCCTTACATAGTTTTGCTAATCTTCCGTGCGCCTTTATCAACTAGCGCGCAAGCTAGTTTTTTATAACATCATGTGTGTATTTTAGATGTATGTGTGAGTTCGTACGTAATTGCTTGAATACATGTGCTGTAGTATGTATAGTGAATTAGGGCTTACGTGAATAAAACATTGACAAGCCAGTCGATCGAATGAGCTTCCGTTTATCTGTGGCGCCACTTTTGAAGAAACATTAGGAAACTACACAGAATTTGAGGGAAGGGGGTGGTGAACGTTCAAAGCATGATCAGGTTAGGGAGACAGCATCCGCCTCTGGCTAGAAGAGAGTAAATTGGTTTGAAAATAACATCGACGGCGGATTGTAACCGGAAGGAAAAATATTACGCTTTTGTTTCATCTCTATTTATGAGGTATACTTTTTCTTCTTTTGTTTCATCTTTTTTGTCACTTCTACTTATTTCCCTTTTGTCTCGTCTCTTTTTGTCACTTGTACTTATTTCCCTTTTGTTTCATCTTTTTTTTGTCACTTGTACTTATTTCCCTTTGTTTCATCCTTTTTTTTTGGTCACTTGTACTTATTTCCCTTTTGTCTCGTCTCTTTTTTGTCACTTGTACTTATTTCCCTTTTGTTTCATCTCTTTTTGTCACTTGTACTTATTTCCCTTTTGTTTCATCTTTATTTGTCACTTGTAATTATTTCCATTTTGTCTCGTCTCTTTTTATCACTTGTATTTATTTCCCTTTTGTTTTATCTCTGGTACGTGTACTTTTTCTCTCTCTGTGTCATCTCTTTATTGTTTTAATTGTACTTTTTTCACCTTTTGTTTCATTTCTATTTGTTACGTGTGTCATTTGTACTTTGTATTGTTTTGTTTGATCTCTATTTTTACGTGTACTGTATCTTTTTTTTCTTCTTTTGTTTCCTTTCATCTCTAGTTATTATTTGTACTGTTTCTTTGTTTTTCATTGTCTGTTTATATCGGTTGCCCGTTCTTCCAGAGGCGGCTTATCCTTTTTCTTGTTTATCGAGTGTCCTGAGTACAAAACCACTTGGAGCTGTGTGTGTGTGTTTGTGTTTCCATTTGGTGTCTTGAATGCTGTTTTAGATATAGTGTTTGTGAAATAATGTACTGTAAATTAGTTGTTTTTTTTAGACTTGACAAACATTTTTACCACAAAGTGTTTCCTGCTCTGCAAATGCTTAAGCCTCGTGCAGTTTCCGGGGTGTCTCGGACGAGACAAAGAAAGAATATGAATACTAATCTCTCAAGCATGTCGTACAAGGTGACTAATATGAAGCTGTGCATGGGACTGACAATATAATCATGTAAAACATACTGACACAGAAATAACCAATTGTCACGGGTTGTCTCCCCTGCTCAGCAGTGGTAGTCCAAGAATAGCCAAAATTAAGAGTATAAACTGAGGGATTTTAAGAATTATTTTGTTTCGGACAGATTAAAATCACTTAAATGGCCAGATGTTGGACTGGTTTGCTGACTGCTCCGCCAATTGTCGACTTCTATTGTGAGGGCAAGTTTCAGGCGTAGTTGCAGGGGTAATCGCTCCTAACGTCAAGGCACGAATCTTCACAACCCGTCGACTCGTATCACGCTGGTATCACCCACTTGTACCACAAACTTGTATCTCCACTTTGTACTACAAACTTTAGACAAAAATAAATGCCTCTGCTAAGTATTGAGTTCCTGACACTTAGCCAGGCGCCTTCCGTGCTGTCTGTTCCACCGCCAATTCCCTAATTTTTCACTCCCTGAGCACCAATGATAAACCAAGTGGATAGGATGAAAAAGCATCGTTAACCTCAGGTAATCTGAAAGTTAAAAAATGGCTTGACAGCTGAAAACGACTTATGCCTGTTTTAAGCATGTTTCAATATACATATGAACTTATTGAAATGATAATATAATAAATATATACACCATGATTTCATAAATACATATGAATTTATTAAAATGATAATATAATAAATATGTACACCATGATATTATCATCAACGCCTTGCTCTACTTGGAGCCTGGGGCTACCTCTGCAGTTGTTTTCCTGTGAGAGAACCAGCATGAAGCAGTCACCAGTGCGTGCTTTGGTTGTTCATGACCACCTTTGAGTTAAACATGTCAAATGTAAAATGATAAAATGTATGTTACAACTCACCCCGTATTGGGTTATATTTTTCTACTGACGTATGGCACAGGAAAACTTCCGAATAATGTCGAGCTATAGTCTTTGAGGCCATCTTACAGGTAGTCGAGAATTACTATAATGATAATCCCACTATTACCGTTTAAAAGTTTGGAGGACTTTGTGGTTTCCAGTAATATAAAGTCGAGTTTTCTTGCTGGTTAATTTCAGAAGATCCTCAATACTTGGTCCAATCCTCTTTAAATCAATCTATGTTTCTTCCTTCCTAGATAGTCTGAAGGTGTCGCCTTAACTCAATGGAACGCAGTGCTGGAGTCTGAAAATGTGTTACATTATATAGGGCCTTTCGCCCACGCTTCCCACGCTTTCTACGCGGTAAAAGCCGCCAATCAATCGTCGTGTAGTTAATACATTTTGGCTAGACCAAGCAAATTTAACTTTAGTTATATATCTGCTCCCCCTTCTCTCGTGACATTCTGCAGGACACAAGTAATTTCAAACTCCACTGATATAAGTTATTGACACTTGTAATTTCTAGCAAACCCATCAGTTTTATTTATTATTATAGTTGTTGACAAACTCGAGTGTCCATCCTCCGGTAGGTTATGTAACTCTCCTGCCGGAAAATTTGCGTTAATTTTCCGATAGTCAATACAAGAAGTATGGGCGCCCGGCCGGGCACGCGACAGAAATCAGCGCCTGTGTGTGTTTAAATATAGGCAAGTGTTACGGGTGAATTTGCTGGTGTTTTGAATGCATGTCGTGGGTTCATAGATTGATGATAACACATAACATGCACACACTGTAACATCGTAAAATTGGAATCAAGAATGCAGAGAAGATTGTCCAACGTTCAAATATTTATTAACGACTTCTTTACAAATTGACGATGTGCTCCACATCTTAAAATAATGATAAGTGAGGGTTTTATACATACACTGTCTTTGGTCCGTCCTTAGGCTTTTATATTCAGGCAGATTTGCCGATAATCTTACTCATAGTCCACGCAGCTTATACGATACATCGTCACAGTCTTGACGGAATTTAATTAATAAATTATGTTCCAATACTTCTCTTAGAATGCCGTCCAACACTGGCATGTAAATATCAAATAGCAATCATCATCAGATCGAAGAACACTTTTGTGGACTTTAAAATATCTCCATATTATCTGAGCACATAAAAGATACGTCCACACACTCCGACGTACGCCAGCCAAAGAGCGGTGAAAGTTAACCGTTATGTTCCAAAGCAGACGATGCTTACGTCATACCTTTATTACAATATACGTCATAGATAAAATAAATGGTGCTCGTTTTCAACATCAGTGCGTTATGTATCATCTCATCGCTATATCTGTGACGATACGGTTGTGCGATCTCAAGTCCACTCCGTCAGGATTGCATTACATTCCCGTGCGAGTGATATTTTCTTATTTTTCTCTCCCCTGTCATTATTATGTAGCATATTTTATGCACCATTATTTACTCTTTACGTTGGATCAGTAGAGTTAAGTCTCTAACACTTCACTCCTCTACTGTTTGTCCTATGCCAGGTTTATTGACCCGGGCAGCGATAATATTTTATCACGTATTATCAAGCTGACCATCTTTTCAAATCGACTGTGCCTGTTTATTCAAGCTTGCATTGTGCACGGTCTATGAATAGAACCCCATATTGTGTGGCTAATCTGGCGGAGATCCGTCTAGCGAAACACAGGTGATAATGCGTAATTGGTTTCCGCTTAGACCATCCCTGTGTGTAATTATCTCAGATAATCTGTCTGGAAACTCAAGATTTGTAGACGGTACGTCAGGAACACATGGTCACAATATGGTGAGAGACAGACAGGTGCAGCCGGAAGTCTTACGCAACGATATGACATCACTGAAAAGGTCACGCGTGGATATTAAATTTAATATTTTGAAACACGCGAGGGAATACTTTAAAATGAAACACCCTACCCAGTGCTAGAGAGATTTGATTGGTTCATTGTGAGGAGCTGAAATATACAATGTATTTTACTGGCACACTAGTCGGAAGTGCAATCTGAGATTTTCACTAAGAATTGAGAATATAGTGTGATGAAAACACAGACACAGAACACACAGAGAGACTGCAGCGTACAAGTCATATCAGCAACTCCTAAAAGCCAGAAAGAAAAAGGAGACATTGGACTTAGAAATTCCACAACTATAAGTAACAGATCGAGTATTGGGCAACTTTGGAATTCACACGTAAACCCGCATTTTTAATACAAGACTGGAAACTTAAAGGGGCCAAACACTCTAATTAACAAGACTGGAATCCTAGGAATTTGATCACAAGTCATAGAGGAATTTAACAAAAGTTTTCCCAGGCCTTCACAAAACACCCACCGTCAGAGGAATTAACTCTAATTTCCCAGACCAAGTCATAGAGGAATTAAACAAAAGTTTTCCCAGGACAAATAATTTTGCGTAAGTTATGAACATTTATTTACTAATATAAATTCTACAGGTTTCTTGCTAAGTGGTTATATACAAGGCTGGCAACCGCAACATATGAAAATAGTATATGCATGAACCACTACTGCAAGAGCTGGTGATTCTTTCTGACTAGTCGTGCGGGAAACCCGACAGCAGAGCGACCCCAGACTCCGACGGGAGTAGTGATGAGTAATAAGTGACGATTACCTCACATGTGCCTAACTGTAACATATTATCTTGTGAGGTTTATGTACCTTTTTAAATTGTAATGGAGGTAAATCATTATTCACGCACTCCAGATGCAAGTTCCTAGTTAACACCTAGAAGGATATTGGTGAATTTTCATCATTTTCTCTGAGTTACACTGTGTGTTCCGGAATTTAATTCTTCTGAGAGGTTAACATTGCGGCGAACAAATGTACTTAGCAGGCATTTGTTTCTTTCTGTTTGTCTGAAGTTCGTGGTTACAAGCCATCAGACAATTTGTGGTATTCACGCCGCTATTGTGAGGGAAAAGCATCCACCTTAACCGCCTACAATGGAAGAGAGGTGGAGAACGCTTCCGTCATCACAGAATTGATGAACCACAGCTGCAGGACTCCCTTATAAAAGTTAAGTGCTTGTAAAAATGCACCAGCAAAAAGGACTTTTATATCCTCATCCTAAATCGCAGTGAAGAGAAAATATGATTCCTATATAAAATTCACCAGCATTTTATTTATTTTATACTGTTAATACTAATTGATTATTAAATTTGTTACCTGTTGTTTTAAAACCTAAACAATCATAGTCGATTCAGTGTTTTAATATGTTTGAAAGCAAACGTATGAGCCAGAATATTTAATATATATATAAATACCTAGACATATATTTACCTCTAAACAGAGCTATACCTTATAAGAGGGATTTCGTTGGATTACACCAACTGGGGGCTTGAACGGGCTAAACCATTGCTTAAATCCTTCACAAGAGGCGACGGACCAGATATAATGCTTTAACAATTGTTCAGCCCAATGCAACATTGTTCGTGACTTCTGGAAATATCGTGTGAATACTCTTTGAGGTAGAAGTGTCATTAATCTTATATCTTCATCTCTGCCAAGAGTAATCTTTCACGCAGGTAGATACCTTTGAAGCCAATATTAGATACTCTTGAGTTTTGGTCACTGTTGGACCACTACTGCAAAGAGGGGAGGCAATCCGTGACAATATCTTCCTAAAGAACACATGCCTGTGTGCAAGAATGAGGTGTAACAGCAAGGCAGACCCATCTGTTTGCTCCCAGCTGGCTTGCTTACGTTATCTCTACCTAGGATAGATGACGAGAAATAACAACGTGAAACCTGAGTCATCCGTTCAAACATGAGAGAAAATACGGGTTGGAAAGAAATAAAACTAAGGTACAATGTGTGATGAAACAGGTAGAACGCGATAAAATGAATAGCACGGTCATTGTGTGACATCATTGTAAGAGCAAGTGACTGCTTGGTGCAGGTTTCTTGCATGGGGACCAGCAGCAGTGGTGGTTCCATGCTTCGTAAGAAGCGCAAAGGAAAATTTTGATGATGGTGAAGATGACGATAATGACGTATGTTATGGTATTGACAAGTAATAACCAGATACATGAATAGACCGACAGATCATTTCAGTTTAGGAAAAAATGCTCCATAGTAGTTGAACATCCTCAGTTTTGAACGCCAGTCACTAGCGGATTTAAAGTCTTGGGTGCTCTTGTCACTGACCTATCAAATACTTTTTTGATCCACTGGCAACTACAACTCATTCAAGGCCGTGCTTTCCGTCCTAAGCTAAGAACAGAAACCACTGCCACAGAGTAATCTGGAGACAGAAGTTAATACCTCCTGATATTGGCTAATGGTTAACTACACACAGGAAGGATCTGCGACAATATGAATATGACAAAAACAGAAAATCGCTCACACCGTTTGTACCGCAGGAGTCGCTTTCTGATGCTGACAATTAACCGCAAAACACTGAATCATTATTTAAGGGGTGTGGCTACAGTGAAATGCTACTTTCGTTATTAGTCACAGGTTTTCAATGACAATGCATGGACTTAAACTTACAATAATCATAGGTATGCATAATAAAAAGTTTGATGGCATTGCATCATTGGTTGCCATGGAAACTGCGGCCATATTGAATTATATTGTTCTACTTCAATTTGTTAAGGCTTTTTTTAATTTATTAAAATATCAGTACCAAATTTAAACAGAATATTTATCATTATATATTAAAACTATTTTTAGATTGGATTTTTGATAACTTAATTAAGTTCTGAGATATAGAACTTTAAAGTTTGTATGAACAAATAGTAACCATTTTTTTCAAAATGTTGCAGCTTTATTTGCAATAAATCAAAAATTTGATAAGATTTCAAAAGTTCGATCTGAAAAAACTTTTATTATCCTATGGAAAGTATTTGTGTCAAATCTTATATTGATTGACTGTAAAATGCGCAAAGTTATAAGAACATTGGTGAAGTAAATCAAGGTTCTGAGGAAATCTTGATTTATTTATAGGAAAACTAGAATTTTTGAAGAAAATATTATTTACAAAATCAACATATACCTACTTAGAATGTGTTTTGGCTAATTATTTTCACATATTTAGATTCAGGGGAATATGCATTATCCGAATATAGACTAATCCCAGTTGTCATGTTCGTGCTATTTTGACTTAAAATGCGTTGTAGCCCCACCCCTTAAATGTTTTTTTTTTAAATAACCGCTATTTTGATTAATTGCATAAGTGAAATTTAATAATATTTCTATTTGTATTTTCAGGTTTGTGTAATTTCATAAGTTATTCTTCTTTTCTCCTTTTGCCATTTCCAATTTCACCTACTACGGTCCTGTTTCTCCCCACTTTGGATTGTCTTTGAACATTTGGCACCGTACTCTTTCATCCCCCAGCATACATATAAATATGGCTATGTTGTATGCGGAAATGGACTATCAAAATACTGTAACCTTATTCAAGAATGCTTACAAATTTTGACTCCAAGAAAAAATTCCTCATTTCGTCAAATTAGTGTACCTTTTCTCCCCGGCGCACCCGACTAAGGTCAAGACAGTCATATAGGAAATAATGCCGTAGGTGAGTGTTAACAAGACTACAGTATACCAGACCTCAGCTTTAGGAGGTGGAGTGACTGGTTGCCATCGTCGCTGCCTTTGCCTTTCCTACTTCAAGAACAAAGTCAGGTACCTATTGACAGCTGGGTAAATTGGAGAGAGGTTGGTTTCGAACACTGTTATTTCTCCTTGAGAAACAAGCTCTAATCACTTTACCATTCGACGGTCTAAAATTAATAATAGTTGCATAAAATACGCCTCAGTACACTACTGGACTATTACGTCTTTTGTTTATTAGATATGCGCCCTGATATAACCGAGGGACCTAGCAGCTAGGTTGAACTGGAAGCGGATCGCCAAAACAGGGCAACATTTAACAAAAACCTCAAATCTTGACAAGATCTTTGGAGCCAACACTTGTCTCTTCGCTCAGTTTCGCACATGTAAAATTCATATGCGCAGCTGTACATGTCTAATTCTATAGATTATTTTCCCGAGCATCTGTATGAAATAACCGAAATTTTTTTGATTGCCATCCATCCTGATAATTCATTTACCATGTACTTAAAATGATCACTAATGTGAAACTGATGGAAAGAACTAGACAAACTTTAGTGGAACAAGAGATGAGGATAAGATTCTGGTGTTGGAAAGGACACACATTGAGAAAGCCAGCTGACAGTATTATATGACAGGAGCTGCTCTTGAATCCCCAGAGTAAGAGAAAAACAGGGAGATCAAAAACATGCGGAGAAGAGAGCTAGAGACATGTAGGACTAGCATAAAGAAGAATGGAAAGACTTTATACGGATGGCACAAGACGCGAAGGCTCGCCATGATTTTGTTACAGACCTATACTCTACGTCAGGGTTTCTCAACCTTTTTTATGTCATTGACCCCTTTGACTGCCCTATGGAGATTATTGACCTTTCTTCAAAAGAAAAATGGGCATAACTGCATCTTAAAAAACTTTACATTCTAAATTGTAGATTATGTACACGTAGAATCAATTTTGGGACCACCATAGGGTATGTGGACTACAGGTTAAGAGACCCTGTTCTACGGGAAAGTGATTATATTTAGGATGATAATGAGGATGAAGGAGCCGCGGTAGCGCAGTGGTTAGTGCACTGGCTACCTAGCTCGGTGGTCCAAGGTTCTATCCCTAGTTGAGGTGGGATTTTTTAGACCGCAAACGGCTCAGGGGTCGACACAGCCTCATGAATTTGGTACCAGAGCAACTCTGGGAAGGTTAAGGCGGCCGGCGTGATGCTGACCACATCACTCCTAGTGTGCCGATGGTCGAGAACATATGGGCCTAACACCAAATTCCCAATATGCCTCAATGGGCGTGTAACGGGATCTTTTACTTTACCTGGTGGAGCGGGAGACAATTTTCAGTCAAAACAGCAGAAACATGAAAATTGGGATTAGTCTATACTCGTATAATTTATATTTCCCTTAATCTAAATCTGTAAAAATTATTTGTCAGAACACATTCTAAGTAGGTATATTTTGATTTGGTAAATAGTATTTTCTTCAGAAATGATGCTTTTCCTATGAAGAAAATCTAGATTTTCTCAGAACCTTGTTTTACGCTACTAATGATCTTATAACTTCCGTATTATTTTGTAAATCAATATCAGATTTGGCACAAATACTTTCCATAGGATAATAAACCTTAAGTCAGATCCAATTTTTGATATCTTATTAACATTTTGATTTATTGCAAATAATGTTGTAAAATTTTGAAAAAATGGTGATTATTTATAGATACAAATTGTAAAATTATATATCTCAAAATCTACTTATGGTATCAAACATCCAATCTGATAAAATTTTTAAAATATAATGATAAACATTTTGTTTAAATGTGGTAATGATAGATTAATAAATAAAAAAAAGCCTTAGGAAATTGAAATAGAACAATAAAATCCAATATGGCGGCCGTTTGGGAGCCGCGGTAGCATAGTGGTTAGTGCACTGGCTTCCTAGCTCAGTGGTCTATGGTTCGATCCCCAGATGAGGTGGGATTTTTTTAGGCCGCAAACGGCTCCTAGGTTGACCCAGCCCCAACTGGGTACCAGAGCAACTTCTGGGAAGGTTAAGGCGGCCGGCGTGGTGCTGACCACATCACTCCTAGTGTGCCGATGGTCAAGAAAATATGGGCCTAACACCATATTCCCAATATGCCTCAATGGGCGTGTAACGGGATCCTTTACCTTTACCTATGGCGGCCGTTTCCATGACAACCGATAATGTAATACCATCAAACTCTTCATCATGCGTATCTATGATTGATGTAGGTTAATGTGGTGGGGCGCTGTTTGAATATATTGTGGGTTCGTTTTTATTATTTCAGATAAATTGCTACCCCTGTCCACAGTTCAAGTACATGTTGATTATGTTAATGTATATTTGATTACTCCTGCTGTTGTTTCATAATAATGCTCGTTATTCTGTTACGTCCAGGGTGACCCAACGATTATAGTTTTATTCCATACTCAACAACATACATGTGGGTTCTTTAACTGACCCAATCACCAATGACGAACTAAAACAGTCTTCCTTTTTAACGAACTGCAGTTAAAATATGTGGCAACAACTTGTGAGCAACATATTAATGCTACGAAAATATCGCTATATAATCTACCTATCAATTGATTATGAACATAAATAATGTTTGTTGTCACTTCCTGTACCCAGGACAGTTACGTATTTCAATGTATTACTCTCGACAGAGTATCAGCGATTACATTATTATGTCCTTCTATATGGACGATATCAAAGTCATACGCTTGCAACTGCAATGCGAATCTCGTAAGTCTTGCACTTGGTGATTTACAGGTTTGGAGATATGTTAACGCTCTCTGATCTGTCATTATAGTAAAAATGCGTACCTACCACATACTTTTGAAGTTTATTCAAAGTCCATACTATACCCAAAAGTTCTCTGTCGAAAATAGAGTATTTAGATTCGGCTTCCGACAGTTTCCTACTCAAGTAGTAAATCGGATGAAACTTGCCATCAAAACTTTGTCCCAAACACCCGCCTATTGCATGGAGCGAAGCATCTGTTACAACAGTAAATGATCTTTTTAAATCTGGCAGTCTTAATATAGGATACTGTGAAAAATGAGTCTTAATGTTTTGTAATGCATGGTTACATTGTTCTGTCCAAACTACTTTGTTAGGCATACCTCTTTTAGTTAGATCAGATAAGACAGCAGTCAAAGACGAGAACCTTGGAATAAACTTGTGGTAAAAATTCACCAATCCTAATAGACTCCGTACTTGCTTCTTTGTAGTTGGAATTGTAAGATCAAGTATGCGTTTTAAATTAGATTCATCAGGCTGTATTACATGTCTGCCAATTTTGTGTCCTAGAAATGAAATTTCATTGAATCCAATTTCTATTTTGGATGGACGGGCTGTGAGATTGTGTATTCTTAGTGTCAGGAGTAAAGATTGTATACCATCTACATGCTCTTCCCATGTGTCATGAAACATGCAAATATCATCTATATAAGATATTAGGTCATAACGGCTCCCAAATACTCGACGCATCATCCGTACAAAAGTTGCAGGCGCATTTTTGAGCCCAAAACACATGACATTGTATTGGAACAAACCCTTCGATGTTGCAAATGCCGTCAATGGTTTACATTCTTCGGTCAAAGGGATCTGCCAATACCCTTTTGATAAATCGAATTTGCTAAAGAAAGTAGCAGAAGCTAAATGAGGTAGCAAGTCCTCCAGCACAGGCATTGGTTCAGAATCTGATATCGTGACTTTATTTAGTCGATGGAAATCAATGCATATACGAATGGATTTGTCTTTCTTCCGTACTGCCACCATCGGAAAACAAAATGGAGAATCTGATGGAGAGATTATCCCCATTTTCAACATATTGTCGACCTCGCTGTCAACCTGCTCTCTGATATGCAAAGGAATTGCATACGGTCGTAACTTAATAGGAGTGGGATCCGATAATTTTATTTCGTGAGACATAATGTTAGTTCGTCCAGGCAGATCAGACAACACATCTTCAAAAGATTTCAATAGATTGAGAATCTGATTCTTCTGATCTGAAGGTAAATCGTTACAAATGATTACATCCTTCCAAGTTTCAGAGGCTTGGATAGGTACCACAGGAAAATCAAGCGGTACATCCGCGAAACTAGTTGCTTCTTCATCAACTAAAGCAATAGATGCCAGATGCGGAGATTGATTTGTGATAGATTCCCAAATATGTTTGAGTGGAAGAGGTCGAGAAATGTACGGTTGTAACATGTTAGTGTGGAATGTTTTTCTTTTACCCCTAATGTCGATGATGTAATCTACGTCGGTTTTCTTACCCACAACTTTAAAAGGACCTTGCCACGTAACCAACAAATGATCACCTTTAAGTGGCAAGAGAACAAAAACTTCATCGTTAATCGATAATGATGTTAATCTTCTATCACGATTAATACGCGACCGAGTCTTATATTTTGCTAATTCTGATGCTTCAGTCGCGATTTCACATGCGTCCACAATGCATTGGCGTAGATCTGTGACATATTGGTGACTAGATTTCGTAATCGTATTATCATCATTTGTTATCACCAAATCATGTAAGATAGACATTGGTCCTCTTGGATTAGCCCCGAAAACTAATTGAAATGGTGAGAATCCGGTTTGACGATTAGGAACTTCTCTATACGCAAAGAGAACCGCTGGTATCAACCGGTCCCAATCATGGGGAAACATTGTTGTTACTTTGCCCAACATCTGTTTTAATGTAGAATTCCAGCGTTCTACAACTCCGTTTGATTGCGGATTTAATCTGGCACTCAATGTATGACGGATGTGAAGCACATCACAAATTTCCGAGAACATACCTGAAGTGAATTGCGTGCCATGATCTGACAGAAGCTCTTCAGGAAATCCGATACGTGAAAATATCGATAATAATGCATCAGTCACCGACATTGTTGTTATGGACTTAACAGGTATGGCTTCAGGCCATCTGGTGCATAGATCGATACACGTTAAGATGAAGCGGAATCCTCTGGATGATAACACCGGAAGAGGCCCGATTATGTCGACAGCCATCTTATAAAAAGGACGCACAGAGATATCTGTGGTCTGTAGGGGTGCAAACTGATGCGCACCCTTCCGTGCAACTCCCTGACAAACAGTGCATGATTTACAAAACGTTGCGACGTCCTTATGAACCCCTGGCCAAAAAAAAAATGTGCCATCAATCTATAAGCTGTGCGGGCAATCCCCATATGACCCGCAAAAGGAACATCATGTGCATTAGATAAAACTAGTGATCGAAATGACGTAGGTACTACAATTTGTCTGAGTACTGAAGAATAATTGTCAAAACAACGTATCAAAATATTGTCATGAAATTGATACCAATGTCTGGCATTATTTGTCTGTGTAATAGTTTTAGCCGTAGCTAAAGTGAATAAACGTCCCAAAGAAGAGTCATCTTTTTGTTGGTTAATGAATGCATTTTTATCTATGTAATGACTTGTTGTCATGTGTGGGATATTATTGCTATCATTAAGTTCATTTGCTTCTGCAACCAACTGTGCTCTAGTAGTCACAGCATTGGATAAAGAAAGATATTCTCTTTCCCATGCAGAAATTTCATCAGTAGAACATTCTTTTATACCCTTTATGTTTCCCAAAATCAAGTCACAGCAAGGCTGGTTGAGAACACATACACGAACTTTCCCAGTAAAGAATGGCGTGGTAATTGTTACGTCGGCCATGGGATATACCTCTACCGTGCCTCCGAAAGTTATGCATTTCACTGACGTTCCAGTGAAACACGACGGAGGGATTAACGACCTTCTTATCCCGACAGTTGTGCAACCCGTGTCCCTTAAAATTTTAATTGGAGTGTTAAACAAAAACCCATTATGTAAAGTGAGAGTACCAACACCGTCATAAGATGACAACACTGGTAAGACATGTCCACATTTAAGCCGTGGTGTAGCTCCAGGTTGAAATAACATCTTACATTCTGTACAATTATTAGAATTTTCTAAATCCACGTTACACGCATTGGCGTGATTATTGGTTGAATGAATATCATTACTGACATTTCTATCTACCGTCTGACAAGCATTGGCTTGTGAGCGTGCTCTATTATGACTTCTAACGAAGTGAGATCTTCTGCGATCTGAAAAATTGTCTGAATGAGAATGTCCATTGTTGTCCCTGTCATAATGGCCACCCCGCGGTGACAAATTATGATTGTCAGTATATTTGTTGTGTGAATACTGGTTATTTCGATACCATTGGTTATTGTTATAATTGTTGAAATTATGCCTGTCTCTACCCCGTGAAGGTGAGCGATTATGGTAAAAATTATATTTACCCCTATAGGATGTGTGATTATTTTCTCTATGATTATATCGTCTATCTAAACTACGAGTGCGCGATCTCCCGTGCGTCGCAGCACACGCAGTAGATGAGTCCAAGACTTTTGCTCTGCTCAATGACAAGTTTGGATGAGCAACGGAAAATTGTTGACCTAATTTTTCCATTTCCTCGATACTAGTCGGATTACGTTCTTGTAAAAATGATACAATATCCTGGTTTACCGAAGAAACAATTTTATCTCTTAATAAGAGATCACATAATCCTTCAAAAGTTTTAGGGATAGAAGCCTGTTCAACCCATCTTTGGAGACATAGTTTTATGGAGGAAACAAAATCCTCAAAATTTTTACCCTCTACCGGCAACATGGATCGAAACTTTTGTCTATAGCCTTCCTGATCCAGACCATATCTGCGTATAAATGCTGCCTTTACGACCTGAAAATCATGTCTTTTATCTTGGTCTATACCCAGATAGACCCCAACTGCATCACCTGTGAGGAGACCCGAAAAAACACCAGACCACGAATCTTTATCAATATTTAAGCAAGAGACTCTTTCCTGAAATCTTAATAAATAAAAACTTATATCGTCGTGAGGAGGAGAAAAGGGTGGTAGTCTTAAATTAAAATTAGGGGTTGTGATTGCCTTCTTCGATGAACCATTACTATCAGAATCATGGGAAACATGATGTTTGTTGAAAACGAAGTTTCTCAACCTCAAAAGCTTTCTCCCTTTCAAATTTTGCCTCCTCGGCAGCAATTTCAGCTAAACGAATTGCCTTTTCATGTTCCATTTTCTCTCGTTCCGCAGCGATTTCTGCCATACGAATTCTTTCTTCCTTATTTGCTTTTTCTTGCGCCATAGAAAATTCCCTTTCTTCTCTTTCTTTTTTTCTCTTTCTTTTTTCTCATCATTTCTTTCTCTTTCTTCTTTTGCCTCTGCTTTTTCATATGCAGTCAAAGCAAAATTTTTTAAAATATCACCTTCCATACTCAGTGCCTTTCCTTGTTTAATAAAATAGTCAAGAGTCGCCATAGTATACTAAGAAGTATAACTTTTATAAACAATAAATCAATATCTATGTTATCCTCTGCCTTACTTAGTCCATCACACTATGGGATAGTGTGTCTGATTGGTGTAGTCACAATGTGAATATATATATATATATATATATATATATATATATATATATATATATATATATATATATATATATATATATATATATATAACTATATCACCTGCACAACTCACTTAGACGTGATATAATTATCGTGTATGATTATGCTTCTTGTTATCCACAAGAATCGTAGGATATATAACAAGCAATATTATTGTATTATATATTTGATCAATAAATAATGAATCATATGTATGCTGCAAAGGAAAATTATCACATGCCATGAATAACGAAAGACATGGATGGAAACAAAATAAGGAAACGACAAAATTGTAAATAGTCAAAAATTCTAAGACAAAAAAAAAATTAAAGTTTCCACCAGTAATAAACGAGACAAAACGACAAATCACTTTTACCATTAATGTAAATTTTACAAAAGATAGCCAGGAAAGACCCACGCCAGACTAAATTTCCAAACAAAATTGAAATTTAAAAAAATACGACAAATCACAGCACAGCTAACACGCATGAAAGCCTTAATTTCAAACAGAGCGGTAATCACTACAGCACTAAATTCTGAATCCCTGAAAGAAATTAATGCAATCAACCTATAGAAATACGACACTGAAACGTAAAATGCCTCCTAAACAGTCGCCCGCAAGAGACAAAGAAAAGAAACATATAACACAAAAGAAGCGAGATTTGCCCAACAATGATAGGACCAACAACCATGACGTTACAAAAACATCAATTATCTGAATCGACCATGAGTATCCACTCCACGATGTAACTCCAATGCATCGTTCTACGCAATATCACATTGAATCGTTCACTAATTATTCAGTTAACTAGGACTCTTGGACATGAATTCAACGTCGAAAATGTCCGACCTTCACTCGTGTGAGACACATTGCAGAGATAGTGTCAATATATAATGATAGAGACGAAATGTTAATTTCCAACGAGTGACCGAATAAACTGATGAGGTGACCTTATCAATGTCCTAATGGTTTGATCTAGTACTTCCGAGTCCACTTGTCCAGCGAAACGACCTCCTCGTAAAATCCCAGATTCATATTTCTCCCGTGAAGCTATTCGTCAGATTGGTATAGCATCCCTCTCATGGTAAATAAGCGTGAACGATTTCGTCATGGATATAATGTTTTTTTCTGATCCTCAAGTAAGGTACCAGGTCTGGGCATGACCTAGTATACGAATATTGTAAATTTCATGTCTGCACAAAGTTGCATTCCAACAGCTGTCTCTGCATAAAATGTTCATTGTTGAACAGCGATAGATTGATCAAACTTCCCGATATTGTCCCAACAAAGGACTCTGTCTGCCAATAACTTGAGCAACCTTCAAATGTCCTTCAAATCCAACGGACGACAGCCTCCCATATCTGTGGTGGGGCGCTGTTTGAATATATTGTGGGTTCGTTTTTTATTATTTCAGATAAATTGCTACCCCTGTCCACAGTTCAAGTACATGTTGATTATGTTAATGTATATTTGATTACTCCTGCTGTTGTTTCATAATAATGCTCGTTATTCTGTTACGTCCAGGGTGACCCAACGATTATAGTTTTATTCCATACTCAACAACATACATGTGGGTTCTTTAACTGACCCAATCACCAATGACGAACTAAAACAGTCTTCCTTTTTGACGAACTCAACATCCTTTAATAACGTATATTCCTTGTAGCATACAGAGGCGTTCGTCAAGATTAATCCTTAATTACCAAACCTTATCAATACAGTATTAATCATATGCCAAGAGTATTCCTCCTCTTGTACAAACCACATCCATTTAGAAAGGTGAACACTTCGCAATATGTTCCCAATGGAACTTACAAGAAAACACAGCGGCCACAAAGCTCAAGGTTTTTTTCTTAACACCTTGGCCATACACATTATAAACATCTCTGTGTCATTTTTCCGGTGCCTTATTTTCAATATCCCAAATAGTGCCGCATTTATCAGCACTAACTCAAACTCAATAAATCTAACATGTGGTGTGCATGGGCAGACACCACATATTAGTATGTGCATTTTCACTGAAATCATGTGATTAATAACGAAAACAGCATTTCAATGTAGCTCCTCCCCTTAAAGAGAATATAAGGATAATCCGTACAAAGTTTGCTTCCAATCGAGTTTAAGGTAAATGAATATGTGTATGTGTGTACGGTTTATTTCTTTGACTTTCTTGCAATTATGACCAGATATGTTTTTTTAAACATTTCCTACAATCATATGATAGCGTCCACATGGCTAGAAAGCGCTCTCCTCTCGAGGTACGGTTTCCAGGTTTCGAGATCGAATCATTGTAGCATCATGCTCCAGCGTGCCTAGCTGTAAATGGGTATCAGATTCTGGTCGTGAGTTAGGGAAGGCAAAGACAGAGAGGAAGGAACAGGTCACAGCACCACAATAAAACTGGACCTATATTGTGAAGTCTCTAACTTATCACAGTTTCTGCTATTGGACTACCTTTACTGTTACAGTCATATGCTACCACCTTAGTCCTGTCAACGCTGTGTCTATCGATATTACCCATATTTACACTTCACTAAATAACTCTTCATTTATAATTCCTCTCTTCTTTTTTTCACCTTTCAACTCCCCAAGAGGCATAATCCATCAACACACGTACGCCAAGTCTTCCTGTCAAGTGTCATCAACACACGTACGCCAAGTCTTCCTGTCAAGTGTCATCAACACACGCACGCCAAGTCTTCCTGTCAAGTGTCATCAGCACATTGTCTTTCCATTTCTTCTTCATCCTCTTCACGTCTGTCCTCAATTCTCTTCTCCATGTGGCTTTGTTTTCTTAATCTTCCTCTACCTTTCTGGGGATTCCAGAACATGGACTATCCAGTAGTTCTACCCAGAGATGTCCTCAATGTTTGTCTTATCCATCTCCAGCATCTTCGTCTCATCTCTTGTTCCAATTACTCTTGTCTAGTTCTTGTCGCCGGCTCCACATTAGTGATCTTGTCATACCACTTCAATCATTTTATTCTACGCAAGATTCCATTTATGACAGCCTGTAGTTGTTTTTTTGTTTTTTTTTTGTTCTCCGTGTTTCAGAGCCAAACAATACGACTGAGACGTTTGATTTGAAAATTATGATTTTTATTGTTGGACCTGATTTATTTTGATCACCATAAATTTCGCAAAGCAATGAAAGCTTCTCTATCCTCTTGTATTTTTATTTTGATATTATTTTCTGTCCCTCCAACAGTGGCTATATTGCTGCCAAAGTATATCAATGATATATATCTTGTAGTGCTGTTTCTTCCCGTACAATCTTGTTATCCTTTCCTGAATTTATCCTCAGTGTTCTTCCCTGTGTATTTTCCATGTGTCATATATAATTGAGTGTTTATATTTTCTTTCCTTGATATGCCCAAAAGTAAATAGAATAATATTAATTTGGCAGCATATTTTCTTAATTTTCTTGAACTGGAATAAAAAAAATCCGTGCTTCACGTTTTTCTGGACTCACAAATTGTTTCACGCGAACACCTGACAGGAAATCATCATTTTATTTTTAGCTCTCTATGGAGCAAAGAACCATCCCTTGCAGGAAGCCTGCACAAAGCACCCCATGCTCATGCAGAAGTTGGTTTCTGTAGCAATTTATTTTACAGGATGAGGTTACCAACCAGGTGCATGACTTCATATTACTCGGTTCGTACGACATGACTCAGGGAGGGAGCAGCAGTAGTACTCTTATTTTGTCTCATGAACAACCCCCAGGAACTACAATGAAGGGAAATGTATTCTGAGCACAGTGTGTTATCACTTGGGCTAGGATTTTGATGATTTCGCACCTTTTTTTTTTTAGGGCATAACAGAAACGTTGCTCTGTTGAATATAAATGTGTTTCATTAAAATAAAATAAAACTTATAAGAGCAGATTCAGATACTTAAAATCTTATGGTAATTCGTGCAACAAACCCATTTGTGTGTTGAACATATTTTGAAAGCTAAAACCAAACATACACTGATTTCCTGTAACTCGTTACAAACGCTTGACAGGCGACCCCGATAATACACGAAATAGGCGTTCCATACGTGTTATACTGAATTGTAGCGGTAGACAACCTGGTAGTTGTGGCGATCTACTTTAGAAACAATTAAGGGGTTTCTGGGTCACTCCGCTCCACAGCTTGAGCACAGGGCCTGTACTAGGTATTTAGTGCCTCTGACAAACAGCTCGTTTGGCGCTAATATAGTTTATATTAAATGCACACAAACACATTATCAAATGCAAGAAACATGCATATAAATGTACTAAAATAAGTATGTGTATACACGCTTATTTAGGATAGTGTAGAACACGAGTACGCCACTCAGGAGCTGTAGAGACTAACTTTAAAAACACTGAGCTCTCTTAAGATCTACCTTGATAAAATCAGGTCTACTTTAGGTTTTAAGTTTTTAGAGTTACAGCTTCCGGGTCCCTCCGTGCACTGGAAATTTCACTTAAGGATCATTTCTCTCCCGTCTCACTTCGCTTCCAGGTCACTTCGCGCCTGGGTCCTGTCGCGCCCGGGCCATTTCGCGTTCGAGTCATCTCGCTATTGGCGCCTGAATCTTCTCTCGGGTCCGGCTTTCTTCGCGTCCGGGCCATTACGTGTCTGGGACATTCGTGTCCTGGTCATTTCGTGTATAAGTCATTTTGCGATGACATCATAAAGACAGCTGCTGCAAAAGCATGTGGTGAAGTCCGACTTGTGAACAAGAGAAAGAGGACACCTTGGTGGACAGAGAAAGTCAAAGAGAGAATAAGAGAGAAGAAAATGGCGTGGAAACAATACTTAGGAGCTAAAAACACATCAGGACAAATAGAGAAATATAGAGAATATGTGATACTTAGAACAGAAGCAAAGAACAAGGTGCTAGCAGCAAAACAGAAGTCCTGGGAAGAATTTGGAGAAAAGCTAGATAAAGATGAGCAAGAAAACCAGAAATTGTTCTATGTTGTTGTTGTTGTTGTTGTCGATATCCCATAGCTGCTGAGCATGTCTACTCTTGGCAGCCCAATGCCATTCTTAAAAAAGTGCAGGTTTTCTGCAGTTGTTTTAACGTTCCATATAGTGAGTTGGTGACTGTCAGAGGTGTCTGTAAAAGTTTTTTCCTAGCGTTTGTGAGTGATGGACACTCCATGAGGAGGTGTCTGGTTGTTTCATAGGGATGAGAGCAGTGTCTACACATGGGTAGGTGCTGAGGGTTGATACGGTTTAGATGGCTATTGACTCTGGCGTGTCCTGTTCGGAACTGAAAGATAAGACTTTGATTTCTCCTGCTGAGTCTGTTTATGTTGTCGTTGTCTTTTGGGCAGGTCATTTCATTAAAGACATTTCGGCCAGTCGGCCCGTTCGCCCATCTGTTCAGCCAGATTTCCCTTGTGTTGTTTCTGAGAATCTGTTTAACTGTTCTCATGCTGCAGGGTCTGTCCTTTTGTTGTTTAGAGGCTCCTGCTTTTGCAAGTCTATCAGCTGTCTCATTTCTAGTTAGATCACTGTGTCCAGGGATCCACTGTAGGGTTACACTGATGGAGTAGGCTGTGATCAAGTTGTGAACCGCTCTTCCTATAAGAAAAATGTCTTTGTTTTCATATGGAGTCTGTTTAAGTGCTTCCAGAACAGACATGGAGTCACTGAAGATCACTATATCTGATAGCTTTCGTTCCATAAGGTCAAACTGTTGGTGTAGTAATTCAATGGCTGTCTTGATGGCCTCAGCCTCCGCTTCATAATTTGAACAATTCTCACCACAGGAGTCGCAGAACTCATAAGAGGATCCATCCAGGTACCATATGCAGACACCGTATCCTGCAAAAGAGATGGTCTTGAAAGCTGAACCATCTGTGTAGGCCTGTATTGCTGACGTTGGGTAGCTGTTTATGGTCTCCAAGGCACACGTCTTCAAGATTGTCGGTAGTGTTTCCTTGTTGGCCGTTTCATCTATCAGTTGTGTTTTGACAGTTGGTTGATGGAAGTTTTCCCAAGGGGGCGGTCCAAAGTATTTCGTTTTCCAATTCTCTCTCTTGCGGGAGATGGTGTTTATCATTTTCCTCTTTGGCTATGTCCAGGAGAGATAGTTGTTTCAGTCTTCGTGTTTGTTTCCAAGTGTCAATAAGTACTTTGTTTGGGTGGTCTTTCTCTTGTCTCCTGTATCTTTCTACAGCTTCAGTCAATGCCCTTTTACGCCTGATATCCAGCGGCTCTATATTGGCATCTATCTCACATACGGCTGTGGGTGTTGATCTCATCCCTCCGCAAATTAACCTGAGAGCTTGGTTCTGCACACGGTCCAGAGCTGAGATGGTATTAGTACTCACAATTGTCTGGAGGGGGAGGTTATAGTCTATCGCTGATCTCACATAGCCAAGATATAGTTGACGAAGGGTTTGTTTATCCGCTCCCCAATTTGTACTAGCTAGCCGTTTGATGAGGTTTAGGCGCTTACATGCTTTTTCCCTGAGGTTGTGGATGTGTCCATCTAGTTTCAATTGTCTGTCCAGTTTTACTCCTAGATAGACTGGGTACTCTTCTTTTGTTAGTGTTTCCCCACTCAGTTTGATGTTGATGTGTCTTTTTGCTATTTTGTGGCTGCGGGAGAAAGTGGTGTAAACAGTTTTCTGCGTATTGATTTTAAGTTTCCACAGCTCACAATATACTGACATTGTAAGGAGAGCTCTGTTGATCTTGGCTTTTGCCAGGATGGGATATTTGTCAGTAGTCCAGATGGCAAGGTCATCAGCAAACAGCGCCTTCGACACATTCAGATGTTTGGCAAGGTCATTAATGAAGATGAGGAAAAGGGTGCAACTTAAAGGAGAGCCTTGAGGCAGTCCTTCTTCCAGCGTTCTTTTCCGTGAAATTGCACCGGCATAGTTGGTAGCTATGGTTCTATTTGTTAGGAAGGCCTGTATCCATCTAATCATTTTCCCTCCTATTCCCATTCTTCTCATCTTTAGCAAAAGTCCCTTTCTCCAAACTCTGTCGTAGGCTTGCTCAAGGTCGATGAACACAGCTATTGTGCTTTTTCCCTCTTGAAAGCCATCCATCACATTCTGTGTAAACCTGAAGAGGGGGTCATCTGTGCGACACTTACGTCTGAAGCCTGCCTGGTTGTTGTCCAGAAGGTTCCAGCTTTCCAACCACCAGTATAGTCTGTTGTTTACCATTCTCTCGACCAGCTTGCCCAAGCATGAAGTGAGGGATATGGGCCTATAGCTTTTTGGTGTTCCTAGTTGTCACGTAGGTCTTTATATCATTAAATTGCCTACATCTTCTTCCTATTCTCTCACCCGCATCCTTTATTTTATTATCTTTCCTTACTTGTTTTTTCCTGTATTTTTCGCATCACTCGTTTGCGAAAAATATTTTCTTCAGTATTCTCAAACTTTACCTTGTGTTTTTCTCATACTGGGATACGTAATTCTATTACGTAGATGTCAGAGGACGAAACTGTGATTGTGCTTCATACTTAGAAATAGGGCCGACTTATCGTCTGCAAATTTCACCTGTCAAAGGCGTTTTCCCAGGCTGAATTCCTCGGCGAAGTGTAAAATCGCTACCTGACACGGCACTCACTGTTGGTCATTCTAAACGTAGGTGCTAAAACTGCCAACACGCTTTCGCCCAGTGCAGACGGTTGTCTGAGATTTGCAACTGACACGCGCTTTTCCCGGTCAGTTTGTTAACGAAGGTGCGAAATCGCACCGGTGACAGTTACGACATGCTTCTAAGTGAAACGTAGGTGTTATGAGAAGGGGAGAGATCAGGGTTGGGGAAATAGTTCATCCTTTGTCTGTTTCAGATATTAAACCTAGTTTGAAACTTTATTTTCATTCTTTCTCAATAAATCGCGAAGAGTAGAGCTGTATAAGCGAAGTTTCTTAGTTTGTTGCGACAATTTGTCGAACTTCTAGACTTCCATAAATATAAGCGTATAATTCTTAATTGTGCGATATCCTGTAGTGCTGTGTTTGAGGTAAATATATTATTATCTAGTATTTTGTGAAGTGATTAAGTGTTAACTTGCCGATTTGATTTCACTAGTTAGATTTTGTGCAGAGTGCTAAATTTATCTAGTCTTTATTTTTCTAGTGACGCATACAGTGGAAAGCAGAATAAATTATATCTTTAGCTTACTAAACAAGTAGCTATAAGGAATTTAATTTAACTGCTAAATACTCAGTCGAGAATATTTTATATCAAACTTATAAAATGCTAGATGCGACATCAGTGAATAGTGACGGAATACGCACCATATTCCTAATTCCTGATGATCGATTTTATATAACTTATTTCACCGGAAGTTTAAATAATAAGTCAAGCTGTAGGCTTGCTGTTTTAAATGTAAGTTATATTGAGTACATATATGTAAATTATTTGATATGTGTTCTTTCCATTTTTATATAGTGAAGCGGTGGTACCCAACTTTACCGGCGTTTAATAAGAGTTTCATATTTGTGAAGAAATAGACAGTCCTTATTTTGAACCACGTGGGTTTCTCAAGTAACACTGGCTTGTCAGTGCATATGCCAACAGAGTTAGACAGAAATACTATATCCCACTAACGGGTTTCAAAGACTGTAATGATCAATACGGGCCTTTGCGCCAGATCTTAAATTCTTTCATGAACTCTAATGTAAAATTGCTGACTGGCGGCGAGAGTAATTACAATCAATAACATTAACATTTTCCCGACATTTTTGTCGAAGAGTGAATAGTGAAACCAGGCTATCTGTTGAAAGAAGTTGTCCACTGGTCATTCTTTCCAAATTAAGGGAATCCTCGTGTTTCTGAACTCTGTGTGCCCGTTTAAACTTGCTTATCAAACCTGATTCAAGTGACATTAACAGTAAATCTAAAATTTAACTGGTGAAGTGAACGCTCCCCGAAAACAGTGGAATAAACCTGTAATTGTAGAGCTGGGATTCGCTTTATCCAAAGAATACAGATTCACTGTAGAGAAGTGTCCTACGGTTGCGCCAGACGGTGAACTACATCAAGTTTTTTATAGGTAAGAACGTGTGCCAGGGATCCCTGATGAATGAACCGAGTGAAAGTGACGGAAGGATGTTCGTTATTTAATGCACTCGCTTGTTGTATTAATTGTTCCTTTAGAATAGATACTGCTGTCAAAGTCAGTATATACCTTCTAAGGGGGACAATATTAGACCCTAACAATATGTATTTGTGACTCTTTGGGCCATCATCTGTCTCATAACGGGGCTGTGGGCTAAACCTAGAGTTAATATCATCACGGGGCTATCATCCTAGTAGTTTATTTTTCTTGAATTATATGACTATTTGTATATGTTTTTCCTTGATGAAATTTTTGGTGTTGTGAGAAGATTTTTTTTTGATGATAATAATAAAAATCTCTCTTGAACTAATCAGTGCGTTGGTCAGCTCGTTCAAATATATATATATAATCATTTGTTATAGATTTCCCACGTCTGTGTGTTTAACTGTCACCACGTGTATGTGCGTGCCTGTGATTAGATAGAAATATATGTAATATATATATATCTGTGTTTAAACTGTCTGACTACTTTAGATCTGTCGTAGAAGATAGGTGAGAGAGAGAGAAGATTTTCCGCTCTCAGAGACAGCATCTATCACTATTCTACCACCTCACTCGTGGAAGTCTATGTTTTATTTCCATCTCTCACTGTGACTATCACTCATTCCAACCTATTCAGAAGGGACCAAACCCAAGTCTTAATTCTCCTATCTAAAATCTACGACACTGGTGGTTTCCCTTTCTTCAATATAGGCAAGATGGTTGCTGTCAGCCATGCTGATGGTAGCTGTCCCTCGTTCCACGTTCTATTGATGAACCATAGAAGTGTCTCTTTTGCCTTTGGCCCTTGTTGACAAATCATGTCATTTTTAATTTTATCTGGTCCTGGAGCTTTATTTTTGGCCAGTTTCCGTAGCGCCATTCTCAGTTCTTGTGGGCGGAACAGATCATCAAACGCAGCCATATTGGTCTGATCTATGTTACGCGTGGATGTGTTCTTTAGGAGCATTTTGTCTAGTTTCTTTCTCTGTTCTATAAGACCCTAAACAACACGAGGAAGGACAAACAGTGCCCTCTCAAATTTATAAAAGGACAAGCAAAGCAAATTGCTTCCTGCCCCGAAGGAAGTATTTGGAAAGATGAAAAGAATATTTCTCAGAACTCCTTGATGGTGAGCAAGGTCAAGCATCAGAAATGATAACTACTAGCACAGAAGAGGAAACCAATAGTGATGAAGATGACATAAAGATGGAAGAACTGAAGGCAGCACTGGATAAAATCAAGATGGGCAAAGCAGCAGGGCATGATGGTATAAGACCAGAAATGGTTTGGTACATGGGAGCATCAGGCGACCTTATACTCTTAAGGGTCCTACAGGCAGCGTGGTGCAACAAGATCATACCAAAAGATTGGGAGATTGCCATCATAACACCAATTTTCAAAAAGGGTGACAATCGACAATGTGGAAACCATAGAGGCATATACCTTCTCAGTGTCCCTGGTAAAATCTACTCTAGAATCCTAGAGCAGAGACTCCGACGTCTAGCTGAGCCACAATTGGATGAAGTTCAGTGCGGATTCCGAGCTAACCGAAGTACTCAAGACCTAATCTTCACACTCTGACAGCTGAGTGAAAAGGCCCTTGAGTATAAGAGTGAGATCCATCTTTGTTTCATAGATCTGGAAAAGGCATTTGACAGGTCCCCTGGAGCAAATTTTGGGACTGTTTGGCAAGGAAGAACGTTCCAGCACCTCTGATTAATGCTATACAGAGCTTCTACAAGTCTTGCAGAAATTATGTGAGGACAGCAAACCATAAGTCAGAAGAGTTCAGGACCACCACTGATGTAAGACAAGGTGATATCCTGTCACCTTATCTTTTCATACTCCTCATGGATGATGTCATCAAGGCATGTAAGGAGAGAACAAGAAAGTATTTAGTGGGGTCTGTATTTCAGAGCTGGCATTTGCTGATGATGTTGCCCTGATTGCTAAATCAGAGGCACATCTCCAATCCAACCTGCAAGTCTGGAAGGAAGAGCTGGAAAAGAGAGGGATGGTCATAAGCAGCTCTAAAACAAACTCCATGGTGATATCACGAGAAGAAAGAAGACACCAGATTAAGCTGGGAGAACATGTCCTGGAGCAGGTCGACCACTTTAAATACCTCGGAGCTGTTATAGACCGAAAGGGAGGCGTTAAAGAAGAGTTGGGCAAACGAAAAGCAGCAGCTGGGAGACTTTTTCAGGCCATAAATCGAGGATTCCTCATCAAGAAAGAGGTTGGTAAGAAAACGAAGATGGCTGTATACCGCTCCACCTATGTCCCAGTCTTGACATATATGGATGTGAGTCATGGGCAATGACTACAACCCACAAAAGTCAGATCCAAACCTCAGAAATGAGGTATCTGAGGAAGGTGGTTGAAGTAACAAGAAGAGACATGGTCCGCAACCAGACGATAAGTCAAGGCCTAAGATCCCACCGCCTGCAGACCCAAGTAGAAAAGTCCCAACTAAGATGGTTTGGCCACGTCTGCAAAATGGGAGAAGATCGGCTACCACGACAAGCATGGGAAACAAAGAGCCAGGGATCCAGACCCCCAGGACGACCCAGAGTCCGCTGGGAGGGCAACATTAGACAATCTTTGAAGGACCGAGGACTAGAATCGAACAAGGCCAGGAGGAAGACAGCCGATAGGATAGTCTGGAGCTCTCTTTTCCAAACCTCTTCACCTCACGGTAGAAGGGGAACAACTAAGTAAGTAAGTAAGTAAGTCATTTTGCGTCCAGCCCATTTGTAATCCATTTCTAAGGCTGTTTTGCGCACTTGAAATTGTGCGTCTGGACTATTTCATGTTAGGGTCATTTCGCGTCCGGGCAATGTCGTGCGAAGGCCACCTTGCGTCCGGGGCATGTCGTATCATGGGAATGTCGCGTCCGGTTACTTTGCGCACTGGAAATTTCACTTCTGGGTAACTTCGCGTCCTGTTCATGGCGAGCCCATCCCATTTCACTTCCAGTCGATTTCGCGGCCGGCGTATTTCGCGTCCGTGCCATTCCATGTACGCGCAATTCCGTATCGGGGCCATTTCATACCCACACATTTCACATCCTGGCCTTATCGCAACCGGGCCATTTTGTGTGCGGGCTGTTTCGCATCCGGACCATTTCGCGTCCAGACCATGTCGTGCCCGAGCCATTTCGTGTCGGGCTATTTCGTGTCCGGGCCATTCCGTGTCGGGGCCAATTCGTGTCGGGGCCAATTCGTGTCCGGGCCATTTCGTAGCCGTGCTATTTCACGTCTGGCACATTTTACATTTGGCTATTTTGCGTCCGGGTCATTTCGGGTTCGGCCATTTCGCCTCACGGATATTTCATGCCCGGGTCACCTAACGTCCAGGACATTTCGCATCATGAGCATTTCGCGTCCGGGTCACTACGCGCACTGGAAATTTCACTTCTGGGTCCCTCCCACGGTTGTTTACCCGCTATTAAAAGTCGATACTTAAGTTTTGAGCCTGTCTGGTTGACCCAATTTCTCGCCAGCGAGGTCACAGTTTTTTCTGCAGCGGGAAATACCAGTTGATTTTATTGTATGAAAAGTGTGAAATTTAAACCATCGTATGCACATTCCTGTTACTTAAAGCACTAAAATAATTTTTTTACAAAATTACATCGTACAGTGCACTATCTATGTGTAGACTTTCATTACTTTATATTAATATTTAACTATGTAATAGGCGTTATGAAACAACATCATACTATTCTTTAATTTGTGACATACATCGTGTATATTTATTATTAATTATCTCAAAATCTATGAGGCAGATTCGGTTTACAATTACCAAAATATCACAAGGAGACGTGAAAGATTATCTCCACCAAATTTTATTGCTGCAGCTCTGTCCTTTAACGTAGAGTAGTCAATTATATAAATTGTTATAACATTCAGATAGGCTCTTACGTAGTTCAAGAGAGAAAACATTGTTTAGTTACCATATTTCGTAATCCACAGTGTTTTTCTTTTTTTTTAATGGTTTCGTATGACAGTACTGTGACTGGGACTGTTTTATTTGTAAAGATAGATAGAATTTTGTTTAATCATCAGATTTAAGTATTTTAGTTTCTCTCGCTCGCTCTCTCTCTCCCTCTGCCTACTTTTCTTAGCATGTAAGTCAGGAACCTATTCAGAATAAATGATACCGTGGGAAGTATTAGAAAAACACTCCAAATATTGGATCATAACCCAAGATTGTTTTGAAATGAGCACGCGGAGACAGTTCTTATACATTAAACAATTTCCAAGATTTAAAGATGGACAGGCGGTATGTGAAATACAATTTCACAATTAAAAGTGCAAATAAAAACTAATTTGTTGCAAATTTCTCAATCTTTAATGTGCAAATCTTTCGCTGGAAAAAAATAATGCATAAATGATAGAGTGTATGTCAGAAATAATGGAACAAATTAAGATAATGACATTACATGCGGTGTGTTGATGTATTTAAAATATTTTATGTATCGATATTCTCAATTTTTGAGTACTTTGTACCCACGCGCGCGCACACACACATCATTATACTATTTCAACACAATATTTTACATATGTTTTACAACATACAGTATTAACAATACTATTTTCTGTATTTTTCAGTAGTAATTCATACTCATGTACAATGTATAGTACAAGTGGTAGACATACAACCATATCCAATAATTTCTCAGTTAATCTTTCAATAATCCATTTTTAAAGCATGATGTTAAAGAATCCAGCGATGTTCATTTTTCTATGACAAGCCCACTTTAGATACGTGCACAAGCTAAATACAATACTACTGGATGTAATGGTCATTAGCATGTTTTTTCGCACGTGCAACCTACGGTACAAGTAGTATAAGTATATAATCAAAATTAAGTACTTGACAATTTAGTTTTCCATAATTTATATTTGAAGCCTGCTGCACAAAAATTTCAACAGTGTCAATTTATTGTGCGTGACATGTTTAGTAAAAGGCGAAAGATTTATACGTTGTGAAGAGAAACCAGAGTTAGCTGTGACATGTTTCGAGGCAGCGCCACTTCTTGTCCGGGCCATTACTAGTCCGGGGTAATTTGTGTCGTGGTCATTTCGTGTATGTGTCATTTCGCGTCCCGGCCATTTGTGATGAAATGGACGACCTCTATCGATCTTTGGTTCTCTCCAGCAGTATCTGTACATTTGTGGTGCTGATTTTTATTATGTGCTGTTAATTATCGCACTTTTCTTTTCTCTTTCTTTATTTCCTCGTTATTCTCTGCTAAGTAGCAGATTTTTTATGCAAATGTTTTCCATGTAGGAAATATTTTGAAAGTGCCACACCCGACATGTTTGAAATGATTGGATCTTTCTGATTAGATTCATAACAGCATTGAGGGGGAATATAGGCTGACCATTTCGCAGTTTTATCTCACTGTGAATTTCAAGCTCGCCAAGACAACATTAGACCTCGCCAAAGTGAAGAATAGATTCATAATTCCTATTTGTTAACCGGACCTTTTATTGGAGAACCAAATACGACTTTTAAAAGCACAGGAAATCTCTTTCAAATTTTAATAAGGAACACCGGGACTAGGAAACTGAAAAAACATGAAGTCAGAAGGGGCAATCTATTGTAAAATTAAAGACATCCCAGGTGCGTGTAAGAGAACAATTCGTCTCTTTGATTCATCTGAGCAAACAAGTCTGTAGCCAGGATTGGCGTAAGTTGTGATTTACATTTCATATTTTATTACTAACATGTGAACTAACATAAATATGTATATATTACCATGTGAAGTTTAATGTGTGAAACTCGTTATTGGATGTCAAAGTCATTTGGGGATGGCAACCTCAGTATCTAGAATGATAATTCATGAACCACAACTGCAGGGGCTGGTGATTGCTTTATTGATAGTTTCGTAAAGAGAACTAAAAGCATAAAGTAGTTCCAGATTCCCTATGGAGCAGGGAGAGAAAGATGAAAGAAATGATGTACATTCTAAGAACAATACTTACATTTTCAAAGCAGTGGAAATGTCTCTTTAAACATATTCACTTTAAAATTGACGTAAGTTTTCAAGCTTTAGACCAGTGTAAATGTCTATGTGAAAATATTCATTTTAAATAAATAGAAGTTTCAAACTTTTCCATAAGTGTAAATATAAATGAAACATAAATGAATTTATATTGTGAACACTTTTCAAACAGTGGAAATGTAAATGTAAAACATATTATATCTGTACGTTTAACCTTTTCCTTTAAATGTAATGTAAAGCTAAAGCTATTCAGTGTAATCGTAAAGGAAGTTTTATCACGAGGGATTAAATTTAATTCTCATCGAGAGTAAATTCTGACATGGGATGGTGATATGGGAAGACAGGAACCCATAACTATGGGTTGGAAAACGCCATACTCAGAAGAGCGGTTCGTTTCTATTTCTATTACCAGTTATTGGTGGTACCAGCAGAAAGTACTATCTCTGGAACCAAGTGAAGGTAGAAGTGGACTGACGTTTTGCGAGACGCCATCAAAAGGGGGTCTTATAGACAGACGCAGAACCAATTTAGCCTTTACTCCTTGAACGTTCTGGGAACGTGCGGCGCCTGAAATTTGATCAGAGACGAGCGAGAGCAGAGTGGAAAGGAACTGACCCAGCGGGAGAAGAAACTACCATTGGCAGCTAAGTGACAATATCCGCTGCCAAAAGTGACCTCCTTTATTCAGTTAAATCCCATTCAAGTGATGAAACCTTTTCCATAACTATTCAATTAATTTTCCAACTGTTAAAACTTAAAGTGATTATTAAATGTTGTTATTTCTAATGTTACAAATTTAACTTCGATTCAATCCTTTTTTTAAATGTACTACATGTTTGTCTAGTCAAAGTTACTAAACACACACTCTAAACAGAGCTATGTATATATATTATAATACTAATTCCACTGATTAACACAGCTTAACGAGCTAGAATAAACCATTGCTAAATTCTTCATAAAAGTGTCGGCAGATTATAGAATTAACGTGCTCACGACAGCCAGCATTGTTTTCGCTTATCTGAATATCTTATGAAGACTCCCATGTGATAGAAGCTTTACTACTCTTCTATCGACATTTCTGCCAAGAGTAATCTTGTGTAAAAATAGACTCCATTGAAGCCTATAATAGATGCTCTTGCGTTTTGGCCACTGTTGGACCACTACTGCAAAGCAGGTGAGGCAATACCGTCACCCCATTTGTTCCGATCTCTCTCTCACTACGGTAGTATTCAGTTACATTTTTGTACTGATTTTATTGTGACTTTTTCCGAGTCGCACCATTTTCTTTCTCTGTCCACTGCAGCAGATATTTTTTATCTACATTCTTTCACTCCTCTCAGAGATAAGTCACCACCTCTATTTGTTACCCGTCATTTCCCTAAATCTTTGCAAGAAGCGGCATAGATAATATTAACAACAGGCAGGTTGGTAAAATTCCCTTGTACCAAACCTTGGCCGCTACCGATTAACACGGAAACCGCCATCGTATTTGTCTAAATTCTGATACGGCGAAGGTGTGCGACAGATAAGAGATTACTTTGTCTGGGTGACACATTTTGGACAGACAAGGATGACCTAATCACTTCCTGTCTGACTTTCACGTACAAGGTTACTTTAGATAGTAATAATATGTTACATCTGAAACACATTGCCGTATGAGTTTACAGATATGTTGGGGAGTTCGCCTGCCAGGGATCGAAAATTTTCATGTCATATACGGAAGATTTGACTCCTACATTACGTTCAAAATTTCTCCATGTCAAGAATATTTTAAAATCGATACTCTCTCTCCCCGCCCCCCCCCCCCCTCCAAACCAGCATGTTTGAAATGAATGGAGCTTTTACTTAGCTTCATAACAAACCGATGCTGCGGTGAACAGTGAATATAACATGACACGTTTCAGTGTTAAGATGCTCTGAAGATCGCTTGATAAGACGACACAACCAGACCTTGCCAGAGTGAAGCTTAGAATTCAGAATACCATTTTATCAGACCGGACGTTTTATTGGAGTATTTATCAGGACTTACAAAACAGTCCAGGAAATCTCTATCATGTTAAATAGGGAAATGCGGAATATCTGAAGAAACTGAACACACGGAGTCAGAGAGAGAATTAAAGTAAAATTAACGACCTCAAATACACGTGTAAAAAGGCATCGGCTAGTGCCTTAACTTCATTCATCTGAGCAAACACTCTGTGAGACAGGATTGGCGTAAGTTGTCATTTTACATTCTATCTTTTCATAACTAACATGTGAACTAATATGTATATATTACCAAGTGAATATTAATATGTGAAAATCGATAGTGGATGTCCCAGTCATTTGAGGCTGGTAACCTCAGCGCATAGAATGATGATTTCATGAACAACCACTGCACGGGCTGGTGACTGCTTTATTGCTAGTTTCTTACAGAGAACTAAAAGCTTAAAGAAGTCCCAAGCTCCATATTCAGCAGGGAGGGAAAGATGAAAGAAATTATATACATTTTAATTATAATACTTACAGTTTCAAACTAGTTTAAATGTCGATGTTAACGTATTCACTTTAAAATTAATGGAAGTTTCAAACTTTTCAAATCAGTGTAAACATACATGAAAACATATTCAATTTATATTGTGAACACTTTTCAATCAGTGGAAATGTAAATGTAAACATATTCTATCTGTACTATTAACCTTTTTATTTAAATGTAAAGTAACTATAAAAGCTATTCAATTTAAATGTAAAGAAAGTTTTCTCTCGAGGGATTAAAGTTAATTCTCATCGAGGGTAAATTCTGAGGTAGAGGGATGCTGGAATAGGAGTAGAGGACACATCAGTATGTGTCGGGAAACGCAATACTCAGTAGAGCGTTTCGTTTCTATTCTTTTATCATAGTTGGTGGTGGTACCAGTTGAAGGGTACTATCTCTGGAACAAAAAGGAAACAGTGGCCTAAGCTTTAAGACGAGGGATCAGCTTTGTAGACTCTCCCTGACACTCCTGGGAAAGAGCTGCACCCTACATCCTTGACCAATGACGAGCGTTATCAGTGATCAGTCCATCAAGAACAAACCCATCGGGAGCAGAAACAACCACAGGCAGCTAAGTGCAATATATAAGCTGCCAAAGTGAACTTTTTCATAGAACCTACTATCAATCAATGATGAACCTTTTCTGTTAAACTATGCAATTATTTTCAACCTGTTAAAACTCAAGTGATTATTAAATTTTATTATTTGTAATTTTACAAATTTAACTTCGAATTAATCATTTTAAATGTACTGCATGTTTGTCTCAGTCAATTTACTAAACCCACTCTAAACAGATCTATACCAGAATAATAAGAATTCCACTGAGTAAATCAGAGGTGGGGGCTTGAACGAGGTAACATTAATCATTGCTTAATTCTTCACAAAAGTTGTCAGCAGATTCTAGAATTAACGTGCTCAGCCAATGCAGCATTATTTTCGCTTATCTGAATATCTTGTGAATACTCCATTGAGATAGAAGAGTCATTACCCTTCTATTTACAAAGCTTCCAAGAGTAATCTTGTGCGAAGGTAGACATCTTTGAAGCCCATATTAGATACTCTTGAGTTTTGGCCACTGTTGGACTACCACTGCAAAGCAGGGGAGGCAATACCGTCACACCCATTTCTAGCCAAGGCTGTTTCGCGAAAGGGAAATTTTGCGAATGGACCATTTCATATTTGGGTTACTTTGCGTCCGGGCCACTTCATGCCCAGGCCGCCTAGCGTCTGGGGCATTTCGTATCATTTGTATTTTACCGCAGGTCACTCCGAGCACTGGAAATTTCACTACTAGGTACCTTCACTTCCGGGGCACATGACGTCTGGTTCGTTTCGAGCCCATCCCATTTTATGTCCAGCCCATCTTGCGTCCGGGTCATTTTGCGTCCGGGTAATTTCGTGTCCGGCCATTCCTTATCGGGGCCGTGTATTGCCCGTAAATTTCGCGTCCGGGCCATTTTGAGTCCGGTTCATTTTGTGTCCTAGCCATTTCCAATCCGGGCCGCACTGCGTCCGAAACATTTCGCGTCCGGTTAATTTCGTATCCAGGCCATTTCGCATCCGAGCCATTTCTTGTCAGGGCAATTTCGTGAACGGGCCATTCCTTATTGGGGGCATTTCATACCCGTACATTTCGCACCCGGGCAATTTCGGTTCCGGGTCATTTCGTGTCCGGGGCATTTCCAATGTTCCCGCACCTCGTCCGGAATCTTCGCGTCAGGGCAATTTCGTATCCGGGACATTTCGTGTCCAGGTCATCTATCATGCAGACCTTTCATATTCCGAACCATTTAGCGTCCGGGCAAATTCGTGTCCGAGCCATTTGTGTCCGGGCTATTTCTTGTATGGGCTATTTCGTGTCCGGGTCATTTCGCGTCCGGCACATTTCGCGTATGGCCATTTTGCATCTGGGCATTTCCTTTCCATGCCACTTCGTGTCAGGGGTACCTAGCGTCCGGGGCATTTCGTATCACAGATATTTTGCGTCTGGGTTACTCCGCGCACTGGAAATTTCACCTCTTGGTCACTTAGCGCATACTGAACATGACGTGTAGTCATATTTTCTGACCTTGACGTGTTATCATATTTTCTAATCACGAAATGTTGTTATAATTTCCGATCACGACATGTTGTCATAATTTTAATTTGTCATAATTCCTGAATACAGCATCTTTTTATGTTACTGAACATGACGTATTGTCATATTTTCTTATCATGACATTTTATCATATTTTTCAATCGCGACGTGTTATCGTATTTTCTTATCCCGACATGTTATAATTTCTGATCACGACATGTTGTTATAATTTCTGTTCACGACGTATTGTTATAATTTCTGGTCACGACGTGTTGTTATAATCTCTGATCACAAGGTGTTATCATGTTACTGAACATGACGTGTCGTCATATTTTCTAATCACAATGTGTTGTCATATTTTCTTAATCGACTTATCAAATTTTTATTTTTATTTTTACTAAATACGACATATTTTCATAATGTTTCGCGCACAGGAAAGTTTGCGTCCGGACCATTTCAATTTTAGGGTCATATCATGTACAGGCCACATTGCGTCCGGGGCATTTCGTATCATCAGCATTTCGCCTCCGGTCACTCAGCGCTCTGGAAATTTTACTTCTGGGTACCTTCGTTTGGTGCACATCACGTCTGGTTCATTTCGAGCTCATCCCATTTTACGTCCAGCACATTTATCATCTGGGTCGTTTCGTGTCCTGGCCATTCCTTATCGGAGCCATGTAATAACCTTCTCTGATGTGCGCCCTTTCGCGTCCGGACTATTTTGTGTCCGGTGCCTTTTCGCCTCGGGCAAATTTCGCATTGTTGCGTTCCATTCTGATTATATGTTTGATATATCTATTGTGGTCAAGTTTATTGCGGGGTATAGTTTTCTTTCAGGCATTCAACGAATAACTGCAACAGCAAATTCAATAAGTATAGACGAATACTGCCGTCAGGGTCTCACAAAGTTTAATGAAATTCCAAAGAAACATGTAGCTCCATATTAATGATTTGATTCATAATTAATATATCCCAACGGGCCAACTACATTGGGCAGCTTGTGCAGTAATGAATAATATGTGCCGTCTGCAGAGTCTAAGTCCGCGCATCAATTATTTGCGAACATCATCGTCAGTTAATATAGTATAATCCCAAGCATACTTCTCTGTAAACATGTAGACACATCCTTGGCACTCAATACACTGAAATATCATATACAAATTGCAGGCACATCGGCGGACATTAATTACATAAACCGAAGCTTTTACACATACAGCTTCAGGCTCAAGAACACAGCCAAAAATAACTCTACTTCTGCTCTGCACGCGCTTCTACGTAATTGTTTAATGTGACGTCATTTTTTAATCAAGCGGCGCTCCATTTGTTGGTAGCGTTACCTGTCTATTATTTTTTATCAAGCGGCGCTCCATTTTGAGCACCGCGATGCTTCCAAAATCTTGAACGCACTGCGGTGCATAAAAAGAGGCGTAATATTATTAAACCCCCCCCCCCCCCCCCCCCCCCTCCTCAAGAGAAAACTGAAAGTTTTCTAAAGACAGACGGTCAAAAATGCACAACAAAAATAACGCGCGACAGTCAGTCATGTCACAGTTAGACTAATATGTGCAATAGTCAGTATCATAGTCAAATCATTTCAATCAAAGAAATAGTAAGTGAAATATATATATATATAATTTTAACAATGTTAATTTCACCAACTAAATTAAATTTCACTTGATACTTAAAGTGTTTAACTGTTAATAAGATTTGATATTAATGTTCGTGCTTCCGAAGCATAAGTAAGAAGGACAGTCTATACCACGATCCTAGAAAAATGATATTATAGTACAATGGCATATACAGTCATTGAAGGAGATCAATGTGCAGCCAAATGTCCTCGATGGATAAATCACATGCGTTTAACAATGTTCGTAATACGATTCTCCACCAATGTCACAGATGTACAAACTTGCTTGTAGTTCGTACTTTTGTAACTAAGATCTTGTAGTGATGTGTCCCAAAGAAGATCTATGGTTGGTAATGTCATTATAAAAAGTTCCAGAAAAGATGCAGACAAGATCTATGAATAGCAGCAGACACCAACATTAGAGTGCTAGCGTGAAAGTTCATTTAAGTGTCTTGGTTTGATGCATCTTGAAAGCGTGTCCGCCATGACATTCTTGTTCCCGTCAATTGGTTGTATATCATAGTTTTAGGACTGAAGGTTTATGGCGTAGCGGGCTACTCTTGGATTCGTTAAATTCGCCTTCTGCAGGAATGACAAAGCCTTCTGGTTAGTCTCTATTGTGAAATGATCACCGATGAGGTAACGTTGTAATTTGTTTACATTACAAACAGTAGCGAGTAGCTGAAGTTCAATAATAGGATATCTCGATTCGGTGCTACTCAATTTCTTGCTGACATAGAGGGCGGATGATAAATTCCGTCCACAAGCTGCACCAGGGAACCAGCGATTCTATCCAGAGATACATCAGCCCTGAGAACAAATGGTAAACGAGGATCAGGTAATTTCAAAATTGTTTCAGTGGAAAAAAAACTTTTTATGTAATTTATTGCTTTTTGCAGTCACTATTCCACACAATTTTATTAGATGAGTCCTTCTTGACCAACGAAGACAGAACTGAAGTGATAGACGAAAATTGTGGCATGCATTTATGGTAAAAGTTGATCAGTCCGAGAAGACTCCGAACTTGTTTCTTAGTCTTAGAAATAGCAAGATTTAGGATACGAGTGACAGTGGTATCTTCAGGTTTCAGACAACCATGACCGACTATGTGTGCCAAGAAAGAAATTTCTTGAAATCCTATCTGAATTTTAGATGGTCTAGCAGTAAGGTTATGTGATCGAAGAGTATGAAGTAATAATTTGAAACCAGAAATATGTTCATCCCACAAATCGTGAAACAAATAAATATGATCTTTGTATACGATGATACCAGATCTATCAGAGAAAATCTTTCTCATCATTCTAACGAAAGTAGCTGGAGCATTAACTAAGCCAAAGCACATATAGTTCCAATGAAAAAGTCCTTTTGGAGTAGAGAAAGCTGTAAAAGGGTTTGGACCTTTCAGTGATTGGAACGTGCCAATAACCTTTGGAAAGATCCAATTTGCTGAAGTATGTAGCATTGGACAGTTGAGACAATACGCCTTCAAGCAAAAGCATTGGTTCAGCGTCAGTAATTGTTATACTTTTGAGGTGACGAAAATCGATGCAAATTCTAATAGACTTATCTTTCTTCCTGATAATGACCATAGGAAACGAATAGGTGAATTCGAAGGAGAAATAATCTGATGACGAAGCATATCGTCCAGTTCTTTTTCTACTTCTGATCGAAAGTGTATTGGAAGTGGGTATGGTCTAAGACGGATATGTTGATCATCAATGAGTTGAATATCATGAGCAATGATTTTTGTATGACCAGGAATGTCAGTGAGAACATCGTGATAAGATTGTAAAAGACATCGAACCTGACTTTGTTGATCAGCTGACAGATTAGAACAGAAGGAGACATCAGTCCAAGATTCAGTAGATTGAAGACGTATAAGTGGAATATATAAAGGAATGTCAGGGAAAGAAGTTTGTTCTTCCTACATAACAGCTAACGAAGCATGACGATCAATAGGTTAGTCGATAGCATCAAAGACGAGTTGAAGATTATTCGGTCTAGGATGGAATTTTTGGAGCATATTAATGTGAGAAGTATTTTCTTTTCCTTTCACATCCAGAACATAATCTACATCAGTTATTCCAGAGACAATTTTGTATGGACCACTCCAAGAAATCAATAAACAATTGTCTTTGGATGGCAATAAAACATAGGCTTCATCTTCAGACAACATTTGTCTTAACTTTCGATGTCGGATTTGAAATATCCGTGCTTATTCTTTTGAAGATTGAGAAGATTCACAGCTATTTGACAAGCGTCAATCAATTTCTTACGAAGATTAACTACGTATTCGTATGAGGACTGCACATTAGTAGTCATATCTGAACCAACTAGTAATTGTTTAACGATAGACATAGGCCTACACGATTTTGCTCCGAAAATAATATCAAAATGAGAAAATCCTGTTTCTTCCTTCAGGACTTCCAGATACGCAAACAATACTGCGGGCACTACTCTATCCCAGTCTTGAGGATATTTAGCAGTCACTTTACCCAAAAGATTTTAGTGTCTTATTTAACAGTTCTACCATCCTATTCGACATCGGATCATAGACCGCACTGAAAGATCTATCAACTGAAAATAATTGCATGACTTGAGACATACATTCAGACACAAACTGTGTGCCTCTATCCGATAACATTGTATCTGGAAAACCCAGTTGACTGAAAATAAGAAAGAAAGCGGTGCCCATCTGTTGTTGAAATGTTTTTGAGCGGAATCGCTTCAGGCCAACGAGTGCACATGTCAATGCACGTTATTACATACCTTTGGCTTTTAGCTGAAACAGGTGGTAACGGACCGATTGAATCAACTGCCATCTTAGCAAAGGGGCGCATAGAGATATCTGTGGCCTGAATGGGTGCTATATGATAAGCGCCTTGGGTAGCAACTTGTTGACATATTTCACACGATCGACAAAATATTGCTATGTCTTCATTAACGCCTTGATATCTCTGTGCGCCCCTTTGATAAGATGGCAGTTGATTTAATCAGTCCGTTACCACTACAAGATGGGCAGAGCATTTCAAAGAAACTCTGAATAAGGAACCACCAGAGACACAATTGAATGTTTCTGAGGCTGAAAATGATCTAGATGTTAATACAGACATCCCACGAAAAGAATAAATCATCACAGCAATCAAAGGGTTAAAGAATGGAAAAGCTCCTGGTCATGATAACTTAAATGCAGAGCTATTTAAGACAGACCCTGAGCTAGCAGCAGAACTATTAGAACCACTATTTGCACAAGTCTGGAAAACAGAGACTACACCAGCAGAGTTGAGAAAAGGAATAATTATCAAATTGCCCAAGAAGGGAGATCTTGCAGACTTCAATAATTGGAGAGAAATAGATCTTCTCTCAGTTCCCAGCAAAATACTAGGCAGGATAATTATACAGAGAATCTCAAAAGCAGTAGACCACAAACTGAGGAAAGAACAAGCAGGATTTAGAAAGAACAGAAGATGTGTAGATCATATATTTACACTCAGGAACATTATAGAGCAGTGCTCAGAATGGCAAAGACAGCTGTACATTAATTTCGTTGATTTTGAAAAGGCTTTTGACAGTATACATAGGGACAGTTTATGGAAAATACTGAGGGCTTATGGAATTCCAAGCTGCATAGTGTCAATCATAAAAAGCCTTAATGCCAACTTTACGTGTAGCATTGGGCAGAGCAACCTAACCTTTGAAGTGAAGACAGGAGTACGACAGGGATGCCCCTTATCAACCACTCTATTTTTAACAGTCATAGACTGAGTGATGCGCCAGACAACAGAGGGCAATCCAAGAGGAATAAGATGGACTACATTTTCTACATTGGAAGATCTGGAATATGCAGATGACATTGCACTTCTAGCACATTCACATCAACACATCCAGGAAAAAACGGATAGACTTAATAAGTTTAGCCAGCAGGTGGGCTTGAACATCAACATAAAGAAGACAGAGGTCATGACGCTCAATGTGAGCAACCCTGAGTCCATATCAGTAAGGAATCAGCAACTGGAACAGACAGATGCCTTCACATACCTAGGATGCATAGTAACACCAGACGGCGGAGCAAGCAAAGACATCAACAACAGAATGAACAAAGCAAGAACAGCCTTTTTTAGTCTAAAGAACATCTGGAAGACCTCTCAGTACAGCACAAGCACAAAATTAGGATTATATCAGAGCTGTGTGCTTTCTGTGCTTCTCTATGGCGCGGAGAGCTAGAGAGTTACAGAGAAGGAAATGTCGAAATTGTCCTCTTTTCACACAACATGCCTAAGAAAAATTATCCGAATCTTTTGGCCGAATACCATCACCAACCAAGATCTGCTTACTCGGAGCAAGCAAGAGGACATGCACACCAGCATAGCTGGCAAACGCTGGAGCTGGGTTGGCCATGTCCTCAGAAGAGACCCAGATGCCATCACAAGAACAGCTATGCTATAGACCCCTGAAGGAAAACGAAAGAGAGGCCGACCAAAAACAACTTGGCGGAGGACTGTGGAGGCTGAGATGCAAAGAATGAACCAGAGTTGGGACACTGTACGAAGGATGGCCGCTGACCGAGCAAAGTGGAATCAATTTGTTGGAACCCTACAAGACGCCACCAGGCGTAATGGCCACTGACTGCTTTGACGGTCGGCAGCTAAGGATCATTAACGCCAGGCTAGTAAAAATGAGCCAAGATTCTATGTTTGGTTCTTGCAATACCCATATGGCCAGCACAGTTTGCAGCATGTGCATGTCTCAGGATCAAAGGTCTAAAATTAGTAGGAACAATAATTTGTTTACGCACTGATGTGGAATCCTTGAAATGACGAATAAGAATATCATTTTTAATGGTGTACCAATAACTTGAGTTTTCGGTGCATTTACTACTACCTGTAGTTGCCAAGGGAAAAATTTTTGTCAAAGAGTCATCAGTCTTTTGCATGGCAATAAATGGGTCTTTACTGATGAAGGTAATATGTGAGCAACCTGTGTCCCGTAAAACTGAAACAAGTTTGTTATTAACAAAAACTTTATTAAATGTTAATGACCCTCTGCCATCACGTGAGGCTAGTGCAGGTTCGCTTCCCAAGTTCAATAGTCGCCATTTTATGTGCATGCTCTAATTTCTTTTCTTCTAGAGCTAATCTGTCTCTTTTTTTCTTTCCTTCTGATTCAGCTAATCTTCTCTTCTCTTCAATTTCAGCCACTCTTCTCTACTCTTCTATTTCATCCAACCTTCTTTTTTCTTCTCTCTCAATTTCTTCTGTATTTCGTTTTTCTTCTCTCTCAATTTCTTCTGTTTTTCTTTTTTCTTCTTTTGCATACTCAGTAAGAGCAAACGTTTTCAAAGTTTCACCCTCCATACCAAGAGCCTTTCCTTGTTTAATAAAGCAGTCCAATGTAGAATTTATGTCCTTTTTTCAGTATACTTAGTCTGAATAATGAACAGCAATGTAGTTCAAATTCTGTTAATCCCCAAGGTCAATGAAACAAGTACAATTATTATAGAATCATTGCAAAATATGGAGCAGAACAATACAAACTGAGACAAAATTAGACAATAGTGTAAGCAAATAAAAGATAATGAGGGGAAAAGAATAATGAATGTGAAAAAAAAAAATAAATGCTTACAATTACAGAAATGACAAAACAATGACGCCGATCAACATTGATATATGAATCAAATAAAAGATAGCAAGGGTAGAGGAACAATGCACAAACAATAAAGCTGAAGATTTAAATAAAATAACAATGACAACAATTACAAACTACATTAAAGAATATAACAAAACAACTATACAAACAATGAATACAATAATTTCAGAGTGAGCGTTATATCACACAGCTCTGCTCGCCGGACCTCATTCTGAAAATAAATCATATGCAGGCCCTATAGAACGCCTTGATTTCGGGACCATTCGAAGAGGTATACCACGAAAACCAAGCTCCAACCAGCCGCTCACAAAGATAAACCTAAAAACATATAACACATATACAAACAAGGAGGATTCTACCACGTAAAATTACGTATATGATTGAGTTAGACCATGAGCATTAAAGCACCTATCTCAATAATATCATCCACGTAGGAATGTAGCTTCTATGTGGGAACATAATCTGTGCCCCCCCTCCTCCCCCCCATGCTGGACACGTTAACAGTGATAGAACAATCTCCTAAACTTGGTCATCTAATTAATGAATCGCCATCTTGACTTCTGCTTGCGTCGAACTTGCAGACTTGAAGGACATGAAATTCTTGCTTCTTAGCATAATAGATGAATACATTCACTTTCTGGCATACGGTTTCAGGCTGGACCTCAAGCTCTATTTTGAATTAAATAGCAGGCGAATAAAATGATCAGTAGAACTGCTGCACTTCATAAATGAATAAACAGTTTCTTGCCTGCCACAACTACTGACCTCTGGTGGTCACCAAAAGTCATAAACTAGAACAAACGAAAGTGTTCGTTGAATGTTATATTCGTACACTTTCTGTGTAGTAGACATTAATGTTCAAATTCCCGGCTCGGCCCCATGTTAAATATATTGCGTTCCATTCTGATTATATGTTTGATATATCTATTGTGGTCAAGTTTATTGCGGGGTATGATTTTCTTTCAGGCATTCAACGAATAACTGCAACAGCAAATTCAATAAGTGTAGACGAATACTGCCGTCAGCAAAGTTTAATGACATTCCAAAGAAACATGTAGCTCCATATTAATGATTTGATTCATAGTTAATATATCTCAACGGGCCAACTACATTGGGCCATCATAACTTATGCAGTAATGGATAATATGTGCCGTCTGCTAAGTCTAAGTCCGCGCATCAATTATTTGCGAACATCATCGTCAGTTAATATAGTATAATCACAAGCATACTTCTCTGTAAACATGCAGACACATCCTTGGTACTCAATACACTGAAATATCATATGAGAATTGCAGGCAGATCAGCGGACATCAATTACATAAACCAGAGCTTTTACGCATACAGCCTTCCAGCTCAAGAACACAGCCAAAAAGATCTCTACTTCTGCTCTCCATGCGCTTCTATGTAATTGTTTAATGTTACGTCATTTTTAATCAAGTGGCGCTCCATTTGTTGGTAGCGTTACCAGTCTATAACTTTTAATCAAGCGGCGCTTCATTTTGAGCACCGCGATGCTTCCGAAATCTTGAACGCATAGTGATGCACAAAAAGAGGCGTAACACGCATAAGGAAAATTTTAATCCTGGCATTTTGCATCCGTGACATTTCGTGTTCTGTGTACCTAACGTTCGGGACATTTCGTATTACAGCCATTTTGCGTCCGGGTTACTCCGTACCCTTAACATTTCACTTCTGGGTCATTTCGCGCATACTTAACATTTCGTGTTTTTGTCCGGGGCATTTCGTATCATCGGAATTTCGCCTCTGGTCACCCAGCGCACTGGGAATTTCACTTCTTGGTACCTTCGCTTCTGGTGCACATCACGTCTGGTTCATTTCAAGCCCATCTCATTTTACGTCCAGCACATTTTGCGTCTGGGTTATTCCTTGTCCAGGCCACTCCTTATCGGTGCCATTTAATATCCGTACATTTCGCATCCGGGCCATTTCGTGTCCGGGCCATCCCTGATGTGGAGTGTTTCGCATCATGGCCATGTCGCGTCCGGGCCATTTCTTTTCCGAGCTATTCCATGCCCGGGCATTCCTTATCGGGGCCATTTCACACCATTACATTTCGCAACCGGGCCATTTTGAGTCTGGGTCATGTCGTTGTCCTGGCCATTCCCAATCAGGATAGCAACGCGTCCAAAACATTTTGCGTCCGGGCAATTTCGTATCTGTGCCATTTCATGCAGACCTTTCCGCATACGGGCCATGTCGCGTCCGGGTCATTCCCTGTCCGGGCTAATTTGCATCTAGGCCATTTCACATCCGGCACATTTCAGTATGGAACGTTTTGCATCCTATCATTTCGCGTCCGTGCCATTTTGTGTCCGGGGTACCTAGCGTCCAGGGCATTTCGTATCATGGGCATTTTCATTCATTCATAAGCCTCCACTCCCAAAGGAGCATAGGCCTTCAACAAACACATGCCAAGTCCTCCTGTCACGTGCCATCATCTCAAAAACTTTCCACGTTCTCCTTATCATTTTCACCTCTGTTTCCAGCTCTCTTCTCCATGTGCTTCTTTGTCTACCTCTGCCTCTCTTGCCCTGCGGGTTCCAGAACAAGGACTGCCTTGTAATGCTATCAACAGGTTTCCTCAGTTTGTGTCCTATCCATCGCCATCGTCTTCTTCTCATCTCTTGTTCCACTGGCACTTGTCTAGTTCTTGTCCTCAGTTCCACGTCGGTAACCTTGTCATACCATTTTAATCCCTCTATTCTATGCAAGCACAAATTTATGAAAGTCTGTAGCTTTTTGGTTGTTGTATTTGTTGTTCTCCATGTCTCCGAGCCATACAATAGGACTGACTTCACATTTGAGTTGAAGATTCTTATTTTCGTGTTGGATCCGATTTCTCTTGATCTCCACGTATTTCCCAATGCAATGAAAGCTCCTCTTGCTTTTTGTATTCTTAGTTTGATATCACTGTCTGTCCCTCCAACTTTGTCTATATTGCTGCCAAGATATGTGTACGATTCTACATCTTGCATTGGTATTTCTTAAAGTTCAACCGTATTATCATTACCCGCATTTATTCTCATTATTTTTGTCTTTTCCCTGTGTATTTTCAGACCCAATTGGTGTGACCTCTCATCGAGTGTTTTCAATTTGTCCTGCATCTGATTACGGTTATGGGACAGAACAGCCAAGTCATCAGCAAAATCCAGATCATCCAACTGCTTAGTCAGAGTCCACTGGATTCCATTTCTGTTCTGTGTTGTCGATAATCTCATAACCAGTTTATTGCTAGTAAGAAAAGAAATGGAGACAAGAGGCATCCCTGTCGCACTCCTGTTCTTATCCCAAACGGTTCTGTAAGCTGTCCTTCATGAAGAACTCTGCATGTCATGTCTTCATATGTTTTCTTTATTAAATTAATGATCTTCAGGGGAACTCCATAATGCCTCATCAATTTCCAAAGTGATTCTCTGTCTACACTGTCAAATGCCTTTTCGTAGTCCACAAATCCGATGGATAGTGGTGAATTCCATTCCAGACTTTGTTCAACTATTATTCTCACAGTGGCTATCTGGTCTGTACATGATCTGTTTTGTCGAAAACCTGCTTGTTCATCTCTCAGTTTCTTGTCTATGGACTCGTTTAATCTCTCAAGGATAATCCTGTTTAATACTTCTTAGGCAACTTAACCAGATATCATTCCTTCCATTCTGCTGGTATCTCTTCCTTTTCCCAGACTTTACCAAGTAATTTATATAACATCTCTGTAGCCGTGTCGATATCTGCTTTGATGGCCTCTGCTGGAATGCCATCAGGTCCAGACGCTTTTCCATCTCTTAGAAGCTGTATGGCTTTCTTTATTTCTTCCTTCATTGGTCTTTTACCGTTAATTTGTTGCTCTTCTTCTGCTGGCTGGATGTCCGGGGGATTTTGTGGAGCTGGTCTATTGAGAAGGTCCTCAAAATTATTCTTTCCACCTCTTCATTTGCTCTTGTATATTGCTGAGCAGTTTCCCATTCTTGTCTTTTATGAGGCAACTTGTTTGCTTGTATTTCCCTGTTAGCTTCTTTGTGCTGCTATACAGTTCTCTCATATTTCCTTTGGCTGTAGTATCTTCTGCCTCTCTTACCAACTCCTCAATATACTTCCTCTTGTCTCTTTTGATACTTCTTTTTACTTCTTTGTTTGCTTCTGTATACACTTCTTGAGCTTTGGCTTTGGAACTTCTGGTTTTGCTTGTGTTAAATCTGCTTTCTTGTTTTTTTCTGTCTTTTATCTTATTGATGGTTTCAGTTGTTATCCATGCTTTTTGTTGTCGTTCCCTTTTCCCCAGTATTTCTTCACATGTCTCATTCCATACAGTTTTGATTTGCTGCCAATAGTCTTCTGTATTCTCTACATCTTCCAGCTGTTGGAGCACTTGGAATGTGTTGGATACTGTGACCGCAAATTTGTCTCTTGTTTCTTGAGTGTTACCGGGGCCCGAAAGGGGAGCAAAGAATAGTAACACTGTTCCCTGCCATGCATGTCGTAGAAAGCGACTAAGGAGGGTTGAGCATGGGGCTGGTTACCCCATCCTGTAAAAAAAATTAAACCACAAAAAACTTCAACAAACATGGACAAGTCAATTAAGGAAAATAAAACACAGCCATCCAAGACAGGGGAAGGTCCTCTTGCAGGAAGGCGTATGATGCAACACAGAGAAAGCCGAAAGGAGTCTGTGTTACTGACTAACCTTCTTTCTTCTAGGAGAACTTCCAGATTTGGCACCTGGAATGTTCGGACATTAAACGAACAAGGGAAAGTGGCACATGTAGCAGCAGAAATGAGGGAATATAAAATCGAGGTTCTGGGACTGTGTGAAACAAAGTGGAAGGGGGTAGACAAGAAGAAACTCATCAAAAGTGAATTGGTGCTGTCCTCAGGACACGAAGACGAAAGTTCACACCACAGTGAAGGGGTAGCTCTTATGTTATCTAAAGAAGCACAGAAAGCACTCATTGAATGGGAAGCTGTGGGACCCAGAATAATAACAGCTATTTTCAAAACAGCTAAATAGAAAATTCATGTCAATGTCATCCAATGTTATGCACCAACTAATGACAAAGAAGAGTCTGTGAAAGAAGCATTTTATACTAAACTGCAGGAAATTATGGATAAAGTAAAAAGAAGAGACATCACAATTTTGATGGGTGACATAAATGCAAAGATAGGTACAGTCAACACTGGCTTTGACGAAGTCATGGGAAAACATGGGCCAGGAATAATGAATGAAAATGGGGAACTATTCTCAAACTTCTGTGCTTCAAATCAACTGGCTATAGGAGGAAGCATGTTTCCACATAAGAGAATACACAAGGCAACATGGATATCACCAGACCATAGAACAGAAAATCAGATTGATCATCTATGCATAAACAAGAAGTTTAGATCATCATTGCAGGATGTAAAGGTAGATAGAGGAGCAGAAGTGGTATCAGATCACCACCTTCTGATAGCCAAAGTAAAAATGAAACTCAAGATATATGCAACAATGCAAAATTATAGACAACAATTTAATGTAGGACATCTAAGAAATCAATCATGGGCATTTTGCGTCCGAGTTATTCCGTCTTCTTCTTCTTCTTTGATCCTTAGCCGCCGACCGTCAAAGCAGTCAGTGGACATTACGCCTGGTGGCGTCTTGTAGGGTTCCAACAAATTGATTCCACTTTGCTCGGTCGGCGGCCATCCTTCGTACAGTGCCCCAACTCTGGTTCATTCTTTGCATCTCAGCCTCCACAGTCCTCCGCCAAGTTGTTTTTGGTCGGCCTCTCTTTCGTTTTCCTTCAGGGGTCTATAGCATAGCTGTTCTTGTGATGGTATCGTGGTCTTTTCTGAGGACATGGCCAACCCAGCTCCAGCGTCTGCCAGCTATGATGGTGTGCATGTCCTCTAGCTTGCTCCGAGTAAGCAGATCTTGGTTGGTGATGGTATTCGGCCAAAAGATTCGGATAATTTTTCTTAGGCATGTTGTGTGAAAAGAGGACAATTTCGACATTTCCTTCTTTGTAACTTTCCAGCTCTCCGCGCCATAGAGAAGCACAGAAAGCACACAGCTCTGAGATAATCCTAATTTTAAGCTTGTGCTGTACTGAGAGGTCTTCCAGATGTTGTTTAGACTAAAAATGGCTGTTCTTGCTTTGCTCATTCTGTTGTTGATGTCTCTGCTTGCTCCGCCGTCTGGGGTTACTATGCATCCTAGGTATGTGAAGACATCTGTCTGTTCCAGTTGCTGATTCCTTACTGATATGGACTCAGGGTTGCTCACATTGAGCGTCATGACCTCTGTCTTCTTTAGGTTGATGTTCAAGCCCACCTGCTGGCTATACTTATTAAGTCTATCCGTTTTTTCCTGGATGTGTTGATGTGAATGTGCTAGCAGTGCAATGTCATCTGCATATTCCTGATCTTCCAATGTAGAAAATGTAGTCCATCTTATTCCTCTTGGACTGCCCTCTGTTGTCTGGCGCATCACCAAGTCTATGACTGTTAAAAATAGAGTGGTTGATAAGGGGCATCCCTGTAGTACTCCTGTCTTCACTTGAAAGGTTAGGTTGCTCTGCCCAATGCTACACATAAAGTTGGCATAAAGGCTTTTTATGATTGAAACTATGCAGCTTGGAATTCCATAAGCCCTCAGTATTTTCCATAAACTGTCCCTATGTATACTGTCAAAAGCCTTTTCAAAATCAACGAATTTAATGTACAGCTGGAGTTGTCAGAAGGCCCTTCTCGCTACCACTACGACCTCACACTTATCTTTTTTTTTTTTCTAATGAATGTGGCTACGTTAAATGTCTAGGGTAATGATATGTAATGTGGTGTGATAGTTTATAGACACACACACAGATATTTACTAAGTCTAATAATATTAACAAATGTTATAATACACTGAACTAACTCAAGTGTGTAAAATTTTTGATAGAAATTTTTTACATTTATTTTCTTCTGGATCAAGTTTTATTTTGACCAGAACTTATAAAAGATTTAGAAATTATGAAAGAAATGCATGGAATATTACATAATAAATGCAAGAGTGTACATATGTAAGTACTAGACTATTTAGTTTTATTAATGTTTATACTAGTCATCTAATTGGGAGGATAGTTAATGGTTGTGCTGTTGGGGTGGCCTCATCACTCCAGTCTATATTGACTACACCTTGTCCAGAAATGGCAGGAATTTTATGGGATTGTTAGTAACTAAATGGAGTTGGTGAATTTCCAGCAGACCAGAGGCTCACTCAACTTTGAAGATGTAGCTCTGGTGCTGAGATCTGGTGGCCCCACCTCTCCGTGCTTGGGGGCAATAATAGTCTGCTCTGACACAACGTTACTGCACGGATCCACTCTGGTAAAATCACCAACTTAGTTTACACCGCCTTGGTGACAACTGAAACTCACAGCTCTGCAATCAAAGTATTGGCTATGTGTCAAAATTCCATTCTCTAACCATGTCTGGACACAACACTACACAACAACAACACCATATAGACAGGTCAGATCTCTCTGACCATACAGCACATTTTACCATGGTGGTTTCACATCAGATAGGTCCTCCCAGACTACAGATTCTGAAATATATTTATTAGTTTCCTGCCCTAACATAGGATAGGTAATATGTTTCATTGTTCTCAACACTTGATCTGTCCTTCCTAACCCTTGCTGGAGTTTATGTATATTGTTTGTCCCTAGACCCTGAACTAGGGCGGGGGGTCTAGAGCAAATCCCTACTTGTTTGTAAGGCTAGATTTCGATATGGCAGTATCAAATCACTCGAAACATTAAACAATATTCAAAATATGCAAAGAAATAATTTCAATCTTACCAGATTATGAATAAAAAACACAGAAATGCTAGCAAAACTCAGCTGAGCTGCTGGCTATAGTATGGCGTCCCTGAACTTATTTCATTTGGAAATCACCACACTTGAAATTTACTGTGTCTATCACTGGACAACTATTGAGGAATGGCAAAAAAGCTCGTCTGAGCGCGGATAATATGATTGTCTGTGGCCAATCAATGCCTTGGTTTTTTTAAATTCAAATTTCCTACACTAAAGTCATATTCAGTCATGCTTCAGTCAAGTATGGATTTTTATCTGTTAGTCCGTCCGTCTCTACTTGCGTTTTCACAAAAACGTACTTGTTTTTTTGAACCAACCTATTCCTCCCCTCTACACTTTTTGTCTGTAAAGTTATTTTTAGCCACAGCTTCCACCAATTCCCCTTCTCTTTCATTCTAACTAGATTTGGACACTTGAGTCTTCAAGGTCGCGATTTTTGTGCAAATAGTGACATGTTAGATTCAATGCAGTCTTTCGCTGATGTGAACAACACTGTCTTTTGTCATTATCTTCATTATTATCTATCCGTCTGTATAAATAAAAGCATATTATTTCACTGCTCAGAATGGGCCATCCGGCCAGCTAATTTTTATATTCCTAACATTAATATTAAGAAAAAGTTACTTTTTAAATTTTGTAATATTTCAAGCATCTGCGTTTAGCCGCTGAATTCAAATAAAAGGCTTGGTATCGCAAAAGCGTCCAATAAATGACTGTGGCGTATCATATCCAAGGTCCCTTCTGTCGAGTTCCTTACTTTATGTCAACTTGGGAAACGTGACTTTTTCTCCGTTCCCCTTCCAATTGCGTCTCCTTAGCCTTGCTAGTCTCACGCAATTTTTTCAGTCATATTTTTTTCCTTTTGATCCGCCGTTCTCATCCCGTTCAAATGGTAACCGTTTTGATTTCCCGTCTAGCAAGTCAATTTTTATGGAGGGTGATGACCCGCGGTCAGGGCGATCATGTACTATCAGCAGCTTACGCATTATGTTTTTATCCTTACATTTTATCCTTTGGAGATATTTTTACGTTGTATCACTTGTTAATTTTATGACAAACCTGGGAGACTTAGCTTCTATTTTCTTTCTTTTCATTTCTTTTCTCTTCGCTATGGTGTTTAGCGTATCTGGTGTTATCCAGTCTTGGCTCTTTCTTTCCTGGAATCCCAAGCATGACTTGCTGCTTTCCGTGTATATTGTTGAGATGGTGTTGAATCTCTGGTCAACATCATCGGTCTCTGTTCTTTCCTGGCTTTTGATAATCTCATATCTTCTCTTTACGTCGACCACGAAAGCTTTTCTGGTGAGGGGATCCTTCAGTTTCGTGATGTTGTATCTTTTCTGTTTGACTGCAACTGGTCCAGCAGCTCTGAGTTTCACTTTCAGTCTTGCTACTACTATGTGATGATCACTTCCCACATCTGCGCCTCTTCTTACTTTCACGTCTTGTAGTGCATGTCTCCATCTGCCATTGATCATTATGTGATCTATCTGGTTTCTGTCTCGTCCGTTTGGTGATTCCCATGTTAACTTGTGCACTTCCTTGTGTGGAAAGAGTGTTCCTCCAATGACCAGCTTGTTAATACTGCAGAAGCTTATTAATTTGTCCCCATTCTCATTTGCAGTTCCACTGCTGCATTTCCCCATTACTCTTTCGTTATAATTATTGTGTGCTCCCACTTTCGCATTTAGGTCTCCCATTACTATAATGAGATCGTACCTGGGTGTAGTTTCCATTTCTTTTTGTACCCGTTGATAGAACTCGTCCTTGATTTCTTCATCGCTGTCATTTGTTGGTGCATAGCATTGTATAATTGTGGTGTTGGTGAACCTCCCTCTCAGTCTTGCTCTTATCAATCTGTTGTTGATGGGTTTCCATTCCAGTAAATACCTTTCCATTCCTTTCTTCAGGATAATGGCTACACCTTCGTTGTGCTGACCATCCTCTCTGCCAGAATAAAGTACTGTTTCCCCTGTAGCTGTTTTTATTCTCCCCTTACCTGTCCATCTGCTCTCGCTTATTCCCAGGATATGTATCTTGTAGTTCCTCATCTCTGCTGTGATTTGTCTCAGCTTTCCTGCCTCATTCATAGTTCTGACGTCCCAAAAACCAATTCTGGTTTCGTGTTTTGCGGTCGGGGCATCCGTTTTCATGCCAGTGGCTTCCTTTCGGCTTTCACCACTGTCAGTCATACGAGCCTGAGATTCCGGATGTCCGTCCCATAGCAAAGTTTTTCCATTTATTGTTGTTTCCGTAACGTGCGATTTTTTTACATAGACAAGGGTGTCAGCTCTGTGCTAAAACCCCCATCCTGGAGGACCAGAGTACTAGCTTTTGTCTGACCCCTACCCACGCAGACCAGTCCAGCTTGGTTGAACCTACCAGGAGTAAATCTCCCACTGGCATAGCTCTGGGGATTGTCAGGGTACACAAGCCGCCATACCGCTACACGGTATAGGTACCATTGATGGCAGGGGTTATTCCGTGCACTGGAAATTTCACTTCTGGGTCACTTTGCGCATACTGAACATGACGTGTTGTCATATTTTCTGATCATGATGTGTTGTTATAATTTCTGATCTCGACGTGTTATCATAATTTCTAATCAAGGCTTGTTGTTATAATTTCTGATCACAACGTGTTGTTATAATTTCTGATCATGACGTGTTGTTACAGTTTCTGATCACGATGTGTTCTCATCATTTCTGGATGCAACATGTTATCATGTTACTGAACATGACGTGTCGTCATATATTCTTATCATGACGAGTTGTCATATGTTTTTTTAAATTTTTACTAAACAGCACATGTTTTCATAATGTTTCTCGCACGGGACATTTTGCGTCCGGACCATTACGTTTTTTTTGGAATTTCGTGTCCGGGCCATTTCATGTCCAGGGCACCTAGCGTCCAGGGCATTTCGTATCATCATAATTTCGCCTCCGGTCACTCGGCGCACTGGAAATTTCACTTCTGGGTTCCTTCGCTTTCGGGGCACATCATGTCTGGTTCATTTCGAGCCCATCCCATTTTACGTCCAGCACATTTAGCGTCTGGGACATTTCGTATCCGGGCCATTCTTTATCCGGGCAATTTAATACCCGTACATTTCGCGGCCGGACCATTTCTTGTCCTGGCGATTTCGTCACCGGGCCATTCATTATCGGGGCCAGTTCATAATCGTACATTTCGCATCCGGGCCATTTCGAGTCCGGGTCATTTCGTGTCCGGGCCATTCTCAAATCGGTCCGCACCGCTTCCGAAACATTTCACGTCAGGGTAATTTCGTATCAGGGTTATTTTGAGTCCGGGCCATCTCTCATGCTGACCTTTACGCGCAAGAACCATTTCTTGTCCGGGCTATTTCGTGTCCGGGCCATTTCGCATATGGAACATTTTGTATCCTGGCATTTCGCGTAGGTGCCATTTCGTGTCACGGGCATTTTGCGTCCGGGTTACTCCGAGCACTGGGAATTTCACTTCTGTGTCACTTCCCGCATTCTGAATATCACGTGTTGTCATATTTTCTAATCATGACGTGTTATCAAATTTTATAATCACGACGTGTTGTTATCATTTCTGATCTCGACGTGTTGTTATAATTTCTGAATGCAACTTGTTATCGTGTTACTGAACATGACGTGTTGTCATATTTTCTGATCATGACGTGTTATCATATTTTCTAATCACGACGTGTTATTATATTTTCAAATCACGACGTGTTATCGTATTTTCTTCTCACGACGTGTTGTTATCATTTCTGATCACGACGTGTTGTTATAATTTCTTTGTTATAACTTCTGATCACGACGTGTTGTTATAATTTCTGATCACGACGTCTTGTCATCATTTCTGAATGCAACATCTTATCATGGTATTGTACATGACGTGTCGTCATATTTTCTGATAACGCTGATAACGACGTGTTGTTATATTTTTAAATTTTTTACTAAACACGACATGTTGCCATATTTTCTGAACATGACGTACTGTGTTATTTTCTGAACACAACGGGTTATCGTGATTTTTTCAACACGGCGTATTATCGTGAGTTTTATCAACACGACGTATTAACGTGTTTTTTTTTAAACGACGTATTGTCATATTTAAAAGCAATGTAATGTTTCCCTTTTCTCTTTTAGTTCGCGCTCAATTAACACTGAGGTGACCAGTTAAACTAAATTGCAGGTAAAATGCATCAAAACTCTGCAGTATATTTGATTAGAAGTACACAATCGATCGTGCCTCGAAAGCTAAATATAATAACGATCTGAGTGAAGGTTACAGATGAAGTGTGAAAAACTTAATGAGAAACGTCGGAAAATAAACGAAGGCTTTTGCCACAGGTTAAGGTTAAAAAAAAAAAAGCTATTAGGGACCAACGTCCATCTTTTGCTGTACTTAATAAAATGTAAGCGAAATGTAGGACACAATTACGATGTGTTAATGTCCGTTCAAAACGCGGTACAATAAATGTTCTACTATGTTTAAAACAAAGGATCCACTTGTAGTCACGTGACCTCTCAGATGACCTAGTTGTTTGAAGTAAAACCTTAACTGAATCGGCACGTCAACTCTTACCATCCCTCATCCACCCCTTTTATATCTCAGTTAATTATTCCCCTTACTGTAATGAAGGTGTTTCCACTTTATTTAATAACTAGCTGTAAGGACCCGGCGTTGCCCGGATATTTCCTAGTACCTGTTTAGGAAACTTATGAAATGTCAAAATCAAACTATAATATTTTGATATTCGAGTGAAAATGAATTTTCATTTAAGTTAATGACTACCGCTTTAAATGACTATCCTGTTTACAGTGATTGCAAATGCAAGCCGCATTAAATACTGTAATTCCTTGTGACATCTCTTACTAAGTTAACTTTCTTAAACTTAGGATTGATTTTCCAATAGATTTTCTTTTCTTCGGTGGCATGTTAGAGCTATTTTTCTTTTTAAATCATACTGTGGCAGGCTAAGGAAATGTTCTTAAATTTCACCACGCAGTTTTAACAAAATAATTGCACTAAAAAAGAGACTATCAATTGAGTTTGGTTTTTATATATGTTGATACAGTTGTTTTACAATTTAAATTCGATCGACGACGTATTAAAAATTAAGTCGCGCTTCATGCTGTTTGGGGCTTTCCTTAGCCCTGGATTCGGCATCTCGAGTTCATTGTTTAGTAAGTCGCGCTTCATGCTGTTGAGGGCTTTCCACAGCCCAGGATTCGGCCACTCTAATTTGGTTTTTATTAAGCCGAGTTTCATGCTCTTGAAGAGTCTCAGTTTCTCTTACTTATTTAACTTTCTTAGAATTAGGATTGATTTTTCCAAAAGATTTTCTTTTCTTCGGTGGCATTTTAGAGCTATTTTTCTTTTTAAATCACACTGTGGCAGGCTAAGGAAATGTTTTTAAATTTCACCACGTAGTTTTAAAATACTGTAAGGGAATTTATAGAGAACATACAAACATACATTCAGATGGGTACTCACGTTTAACAATGGAAATATAAAAATTCAAATAAATCAACAGGAATCAAATTTGACGCAGCAGCAGCATCAGGCGTGGATAACCGGAAGTTATTTAAACAACCAGACTAAAGCCAGACATTTTCTAAATTTTAGTAATAATCGGCGACGTAGATTTAAAAATAAAATTCTGATGTACCGTCTTACCATAAGTGAACGCAGATGAATGCATAAATCTGCTTTGTCAATCAAAATAAATATACATTAACATGAATTGAATACATATTTTACAAAATCCTACCAGCTTATTTTTATTTATTTATTGTTTTAACCGAAGCGGTTGACACCGAATTATGTTACATGGCAACATGTGACAAAATTACTTCCATTTAAACAGTCCTTCAACGATTATAACTATTTAATAATTTTGTTTTCTGCAACAACTAAAGTTTTTACTATAAAATTGCATAAACATAATTGCACCGAAAAAAGAGACTACCGAGTGAGTTTGGTTTTTACATTGTTGATACAGTTGTTTTATAATTTAAATTCGTTTGACGACGTTTAAAAAAAAATTCTGAAGTACCGACATTCCATAAGTGAAAGCGAATGAATGCATCAATTTCAATCAAAATAAACATACATTCACATGAATTGAATACATATTTGGGTAATCCCGCAATGACAGTCGCCGTATATTCCGCAGTGAATATGTGTATTTATGGTTAATCTTAACCCTAATCCTAACTCTAAATGGTATGAAAATACACATATTCCCTGCGGAATATTCGGCGACTGTCATTGCGGCATTACCCATATTTGACAAAAAGCCACCAGCTTATTTTTATTAATTATTTTTTAACCAAAGCGGTTGACACCAAACTATGTTACCTGGCAACATGCGACAAAATTACTTCCATTTAAACGGTCCTTCAACGATTAAAACTATTTTTTACTATAAAATTATATAAAATTAATTGCGCCGAAAAAAGAGACTATTGAGTGAGTTTGGTTTTACAAATGTTGATACAGTTGTTTTACAATTTAAATTTGTGTGACGACGTATTTCAAAAATGCTGTAAAAAATAACTTTAAATAGATTTTCATTAAGACTAAACAAGCACGATGAATACTGATCCGCACAGAACATTCATTGGTTTTAATGAATGTATTGATACAGCTCCGATGCAATTTGAAACCGCGTGGCAAAATCAGTGCTTTTAAAATTACATAGTTAAAAAAAATGAAGTGCTACATAAAACTGGATTTTTTTCTATTTCCCATTAAATTAAAAGTTTGCAGTTAAACATTATTAATTATCTTGTAAAATAAGAAAACCTATGGGTATTAATTACAAACACAAAATAATAGTTTTAACATTTGTGTTACGTCCCTTGAAACCTCTCTGATATTTATTTATTTGATTATGGCCGCTGAGAATTAGATGGCTTGTTATACATTTTATACGAAAACTTTAAATTAAATCTATGTCATAATTACAATATTAAATTATGAAATAACTACATGGCGTTACCCGGCGGTAATTAAAGAGACTCTGTGCCAAAATTCATTAAGAAATAATAAGGCATGCGCATTTGTATTAAGAACATACAAGCAAACAACACGACACTGCCTTTTTATTATATAGATAATAAATATAGTAATAATGTAAAATCGGTTACGACAAATCCGGCTAAAATTACTAGATTAAAATATACCATGAACGAGAGCTGCGTGCACAGTTCCAGCTCTTTCTCTCTCTCTCTCTCTCTCTCTCTCTCTCTCTCTCTCTCTCTCTCTCTCTCTCTCTCTCTCTCTCTCTCTCTCTCTCTCTCTCTCTCTCTCTCTCTCTTTCTCTCTCTCTATCTCTCTCTCTCTTCCTCTCTCTCTGCTAAATATTTGCCTAGTTTTGGCCAGACGCACCCCGTTCAACTGAGCCTCAGCGTCCGTCGGTTATATTAGGCCGCATATCGAAATACAAAATACCGTGTGATCTTATTAATTATTTCTTTTTTAGCTGTCTACATGAGTGGAAGGAATGCTTTTTCAGTGTCAAAGATATTAAACACCACAAATATACAAACCGCATGTCGAGTTAAATAAAAGTGGGTAAAACAAAGATAATAACTGATAGAATAAAGAACTTTGACAGATATCAAACCATCAGGATTAGGAGAGACTGAACTAAAATCGTAACTACGAAAGAATGTTTACATTTTATCATGATTATTTCAATAGTCAGTCTAAGCCACTGTGAAGGAAGAGAGTTGTTAACAGTGATCTTTGTAAAATAATGAATAGTTCTTCCTTCATTTAAAACTGTGTTACGATTTAATAGAATTTGAAATATGAAAAAGTTTTAATAGTATAAATGTTGTTGTGATGTCTATAAAATTAGTTTTTGAGCCGAATATTTCAGTCACATTTCTGCAACATAACTTGTGTTACCAGAAATAAAGTACCTTCTACAAAGGATTTTAATTAAATTGTGCTATCTTATCGTCATCCGGTAAAGGTTAAGGATCACGTTGCACGCCCATTGAGGCGTATTGGTAATATGGTTTTAGACCCATATTTTCTTGACCATCGGTACATTAGGGGTGATGTGGTCAGCATCACGCCGGCCGCCTTAACCTTCCCAGAGTTGCTCTGGTACCCAATTCATGAGGCTGGGTCGACCCCGAAGCCGTTAGCTGTCTAAAAAATCCTACCTCAACTGGGGATCGAACCATGGACCACCGAGCTTGGAAGCCAGTGCACTAACCTCATCTGACAACATAAACACTTCAGACAAAACTCGTTTTGACAAGGTTTCACGGCTCGAAATCTCTTTAAAAAATTAACTAAAAAGAATTCCTTGATGCTGTGTAACGTGTGCTGAAAAATTAAGTTAAAAACAAATATGACGTCAGCAAGAGTCTAGATGTTGTCTAAGCAGTTAAACAAAAATAAAAATAATATTATTTTTGCGAGGTACTGTCTCCGATGAGTGTCTGTCTGCTGTAGCTACGAGTATGTTAAGTGCTGGAGAGAACTTAATTGAGTTTTCAGGTAACTCAAACAAAATGTGATAGAGAGTTGTGGGTCTCCGTAAGGATGGAGTGGGTGTTCCGTTTTAAAAAAAAAATAGATTGTTATTGACATTTGAACTTTTCCCTGTTCGACAAAGTAACTTTCTCCCATATTAATATTACTGGGGTATTCATCACCTTTGTCATTTTACTCAGCAAAGAGCAAAGGTAGTCCCATATCAGATACTGCCGTAGAGTAGTGAAGGGTTAGAGACTTCATTATATTAGGTCTAGCATCGAGAGGTAGGGGTCACTGACCGTTAATTCCTTTCCCTAACTCAAAGGCAGTCAGATTCTCATTTACAGCTGTGTAGACTGCAGCCAGCAGCATAGGCCTTCAAAAAATTCACACCTAGTCCTCCTACTCTGTGTCGTCCGCGCCGTGTGTTTCACTGTCTCCTTTATCCCTTTCATTTACGTTTCCAGTTCTATTCTCCGTGTATTTTATGTCCTCTCTTTCCCTCTCTTACTTGAGGGTTCCAGAATATAGACTGCCTTGTATCGTTATCACTAGCCATCGCCAGCGTTTGGTTTGGTTTTAAGGACTATCTTCATTGCACACGGACAACTTCATCAGTGCTCCGATCTCCTCCCTTAGATCACACAAGGAGGATCTCAGTACAGTACACGAACTCCATAGCACCGGTGAGAATCCCAGTTTCTGTATATAGGAATCACACATTCTATAAATATTTTTATTGTGGTATGCTTCTAATTTTTAAATTTGTTTCTCATCTCCTCTTCCTCCGGCACCTGTCTGTGTTCTTAGCATCAGATCCGCATTGGTGACCGTATTCGTACCATTTAAATCCTATTATTCTACGCATGCTCTTTTTTTGCGAAAATCTGAACTTCCTGATTCTTATTATTCTATTATGTTCTTAATATGTGTGGGGGAAAATGGCATCCATTTTTATATCTGGAAAATACCTAAAAACTACATGGAAACGAAAGAGTTAATAAAGAACATCATCTCGCACTCGCTGAAAACTGTTGATGCGTCAACCAGGATTTTTGGTTTGAATGTTTGTGTAGCGTGTTTGGAATTTTTTTTTTTCACTTTCAAAATTTTAATCTGGCAACACTGGAATGAGGCATACAAATCTGTCAGCACATTTTTGACGAGACACTGTTCTCCTGGTCATTATTAAATAATTACAACTAAAAACGGGATCCTTTACCTTTTAGCCAAAAACAGCCACACGTGAACAATAACATTGTCGCCGTTTGTTATTCTTGTGTTAAACTTGACGTGTTTAAATCATGCCAGACGTATTTATAATTAAGATTCCTGCTGTGATATGTGATATGTCAGACTTCAATTAGACAATTCTTAGCAAGTCGGCTTAGAAGGTGTTTGAGAGTTTCGTTGTAAAATTGAAGACAAAGAAAACAAAGAAATACTGACAAACTAGCTAACGAAACAATATTTATTTTTTACACAGGGTAAAGAAAGTAAGGATTAATCTTTTCGCAAACAAATTCATTTATTCATTTCCTGTTCCGTTTGAAAGAATGGAGTCGCTACTTTAGTTGAACTGCTTGCAGGAAGCTGGCACGACAAGCATTCGGATGCACTTGCTGGTGTGGTTTTTGTAGCAATTTCTTTTATATGATTAGGTTGTCAGCCACATACACAACCTCATAGTAGTAACCTCTTACGACTTGCAGGAGGTAGCATAAGTCCCATTCTTTCTTTATCTCACCAGAGAATCCGGTAGCTAACCAGGGCTCAAATACATTAATAGTTTATAGCAGATATAAATGGTACTATTGATTGTTAACCGTTTTATGTCTTGTAAACACACCAATAACAAATCTTTGCAATGTGAAAGCAGTATCAACTTTTATAACTTGAAGGAAATAGTATGTTGTGAGGTTTGAAAGTAATATTTTCAGATTCTGAGAAAAAAGAAAATATTCGAGAGAGGAAAAACAATGATCGAGAGACAGAAGAGAAGAAGAGGAAGGCGAAGAAGTGTCGATACACAGAGAAAGAAAGATACACATAAAAATAGAGCAACAGTGAAAGACCCGGAGAGACATCAGGGACAACGAGCTCGAGAGGGAGAGAAAAAAAGGAAGAAAGACAGAAAGAAAGACAGAAAGAAAGAGAGAAAGAAAGAAAGAAGAGAAGAAGAAGCGTCGATACAAAGAGAAAGAAAAATACAGATAAAAAGAGAGAAATAGTGAAAGACCCTGAGAGATAGAGATCAGGGAAAACAAGCTCCATAGTGAGAGAAAGGAAGAAAGCTTATTGGCAGTGAAATTCCTAAATAGATAGGTCGTCAGAGATTTAGGAGGTTCTCAAGAGAATTATTGAAATATGTAACGCTCATGAAATCAATCGAAATACAGAAATATGCTACGGTAAAGAATAATCAAAACTGAAAGAAAAAAATGAAAGATTAAGATAGAATGACGAAATACACTATGATCTGAAGAAAATAGAAGGCGTGAGATGGGAAGAGAATGAAAATGACAGAAAATATAACTTGGTGAGTGGAAATAATTCAACGTAAATTATTTACCGCGCCCTAAACAACAAAAATTAAAATTAAAAAAACGAAATAAAAGGATATGTCAGGGTATCGACCTCATAGATTTGAGCAAAAATTGTCCGCCAGGTTTCATGAGTTATTGTTGTTATCTTTGTGTCCTTGTTCAATTTTAATACGATCAGTTTTAGCTATCTGTAACCGTTCTTGCTTCACCTCCGACTTCCTGTTCGGTGCCGATACTGTCCAGAAATGCGGAGACGTCCGTTTTCTCAAATGATATCCTTCTTCATTGCTGGAGATGTTGCCGGCAGTGAAGATGCTGACAGACTGGCAAAGGAAAGTGGAAAGCTACCCCAGCTTGATACAAGTATAACTTTTGAAGAGGCAAACAGTTTTATCAGAAGCAGATACAGGAGCAAATGGGAAGCAGAACATCCAGGCCACACACAAAAATTATACATATTACCAGCTCAACAGAAGAGAACAAGTGATAATCTTCAGACTCCGCACGGGCCACAACAGATTGAGATACCATCTATTCAACAAACTAAAGATAGGAACTACCGATGCGTGTGACTGTGGCACTGATAAAACGACGGCTTCAAAGATGCCCAACATATGAGGAACAGAGAAAGCCCATGTGGCCATCACCAGTACCATTCGTGGAAAAGCTCTATGTGGATAGAAATAGTTTCAAGCTGACTACTGCTTTCTTTGAACATATTCAATTTGTCGTCTGAGAGTGTACAAAGAAGAAATGATTTCCTTAGTGAGGGGTGGGTGGACGGCAGAGGAAACATAGCTGCTTTAAATTCAGGCATATATCACCATGAACGTCATAATTTTCCTTTGCGATCCATATGAGGTGTGGGGCCACCAATGCAGCCGGTCCCGCGGGAAACATGCAAAAAGAAGTCACATACTCTTGCAGCAGTTGTTTCTGTTACAATTTGTTTTACATGATAAGGTTACCAGCCACACATACCACCTGATATTAGTGGTCTTGTACCAAATCCCTGAGTGTGCTGTTGTCATGTTCTTTTCATCTCTTCAGAGACCCCAGGAATCACGTGTGTGTCTGTCTGTGCGTGTGTGTGTGTGTGTATGTTAGTGGTACATGTTCATAGGAATATATATTTTTACTGCGTGTAAGACAAAAAATGGCATTCACTTTGGTGCGTGTGTTAAAATCTAATAACATAGAGTACAGACATAGGTAAGACGGTCTTCAATGCTCTCCTAATGTGTTTTGGTTCTCCATCTATTTCATGCATTCTGGACATTCCAGAAGAAGAACCAGCGTTTGAAGTATTAATAGACGCCTGGAAATGACATAATGAATCTGACAAATACCAGTGGACAGAGGCGGATCTAATATGAAGCTAATGAACCTTGAGATTCAGGTCCCCAAAGTCCAGTTTTCTCTAAAATATGTTTTGTTTCCCCACGACCTTAGCTTCTGCCCTCAGATCTCGATAAAGCAAATGCCCCCAACCTCATCTAAATGAAGGATTCTACCTATAGATATAGATACACGGACAGCACATGTGATACATTAACAAAGAAGGTAATCCTCAACTTGACTGTATAGGTTATTAGTTAAATTTATACACATATAGGGTTAGTAGAAAATAAGAAAGTGATGATAGTGAAAGACATTTCACACAACAGATGAGATGTAAATAATGTAGTTAGTTAAATATGAGAGTGAACCTATTGTGATGTGGTACTGTGATTTTATTTTTCAATAGGCCCCATTAGTCCTCTCTAGATAATTATTTATGTTGTTTAGAGACCATTCTTCTTCTCCCTGTAATTTTGTTCTGTAACTATTTGAGTTTAGTCTTCTTCTCTTGGTAATCTATTGAGTTTTTAGGAGGGATTACGGTCGGTTTAATTTTTAAGAGTTTCACCAGCTTTCTTTTCTCTAAAATAATTTCGATCTTGTAGGCTTATCTTGGTAATATATATTCGCGTTCATTTTATTTAGTAAGCAGTGAGCGCGTAGTTATTAGAGGGCTGAGCATTATCTCCTGACGAGTAGGAGATAATTCCGTACTCCCGTTATGTTTAAACGGGGGATGGTGGTTAGTAAGCACTTATAACATATAAGGAAGGGAAACCCTTCTTTATTTCTTACGAGTGCCTGAAAACATACCTTTATGTTTGTTTCCTATTAATTTAGTAAGCACTACCCAGTTACGTCGAACTTACGCTTAGAACGAATCCAAGTCGATTCTGCTCACGCGGGTGAAGTAACATGACGCAATTCGTTGCACGGGGCTACCTAAACATAGGTCGTTGGGTTACGCTTACTTGCTAAAAATACCGCATGAGCACGGGATATTTTTAGAAATTCTGGCATTTTTATTGCTTTCAGAGGGACGCTAAGCGAATGACGTAGCGGGGGTAGAGCGTGGTTTTTTTTAGGATACATACCAGAGTAAATCATTAGCGGGGCTCTTTTGGTTTCCAGAATTTCAGCCGTGCAGCTGTCAGAGGCGATTGCTTCTAGTAAGATATTCGACAACTGGGTATGTTCATATTTTAATTTAGTGTAGTAATTATAGTTGTTTCTTTAATTGAATCTTAGCCCGATTAAGGAAAGTTTTCTTCGGGGGAATTAATCAAAGTTAATTTAGCGCGTGGTGCCATCAATTACTATCTTAGCGAAAATGTAAACATGTAAGAGGTGCATATAATAATTTTTCTATGATAAGCTAGTTATATATTTGGTTGACGTGGCAGTTTGTGATATTATCTGTGTAAGTATAGCGTTTAGACACGCGGCCGCTCTGTCATAGATAATTGGTAGACTCTGAAAATCGCAATGCGATTATGATAGATTCAGAGTAGATACCCGGGCGTAATTGGGTATTTTTTTTTTTAAATTGGGATTACTTCGTTATGTAGTCAGAAGACACGGGTGTAATTAATATTTTCTTATCTTTTGATTTATAATATTGGCAGCGTAAATACGCTTGCGAAATTAATTGTATAAAGTTATGTCCGTAGGCAATATCCTACTGTAATCGTGAGGTCCGATATAGGTAGCCTCGATTTGATTATCATAATTTCAGTTTAAATACGCTAGCGTATTTTTTATATGTTATTTTGTTGTGTACCCAACAGGGAAGTGAGGGGTATTCATTTTCGGAGATGGGATTTCCTTTTGCTCAAGATATATATATATATATATATATATATATATATATATATATATATATATATATATATATATATATATATATATATATATATATATATATATATATATATATAGTGGGCTAATTAAATTTACTGAGTTGGTAGCAGATGGGGTGTATAATTTTGTAATTGATTGAACAGTCCTGAGACCGCCTGTATAATTAAGTTGGCTTAGTATTTAGTACAGGAGTGGGAGCCGCGCTAGCGTAGTGGTTACAACACCGCTCTGGCGACCGGGTGATACAGGATCAAACCCGGGCGACGGCATTTGAGGATTTTTCGTCGACCGGGATTTGGACTGGATTAACTCGAGACCTGGCGAGGACATTTGAAGGAGTGTCGTCGACCAGGGACTGGCGGCTCCTGAGCCGACCCAGCTGCAATGGGTACCTCCGAAATCGGCGAGTATTTGCCTGAATGGCGAGGGACACCTGTCTCTGTACAAGAAATAAAGGGATACTCACGTAAAATCAATGTCAGGTTAGACATAAAATAATAACCTGAGATTTCGCCTTGAGTATTAGCGGGCGAACGCAAAAAAAAAAAGAAAAAAAAAAAAAAAAAAAAGTACAGGTGGGAGGTATGTGTTAGAGATGAGATTATTTTAAAGTGTTGTACATTAGTGCTATTTCTTTGTCCACAGCTGTTTCACGGTGCAAAAAGGGGTGGGGGGGGGGTGAAACCGGCCCTTACAAGTTACCAACGGTAAATTTGTTTCATCTCAGGAGCCGAGTGCTCGAGATATCGCCAGTGGTGAAGGAACCGAGTCATTCCCTTTGCAGAGAAGAAACAAATCCTTCAGCGGGAACCAGTTCTAGAAATCAGGAGCTCTAAGCTCTCTAAAAGCACATCAGATAGGTGCGTCGCCTAGTTCTCATCAGAAAGGCCATAATAAAGCCTTGAATCTATTTAACGCCTTCGGATATCACATATAGTGGTAGTGAACCATACCCGCTATCAGTACAACAGAAAAGAAAATAGGGAAAACCTACTTTTCCACCCAGCCACGCATCAGATCCTCAGAACGTGACAGCAGCGTCAGAGAGTCACTGAGTCTTAAGCCTAAGTCATCAACAGCAGTGTTCGTAGGAGGAGAAAGGGTCAAAATTCCTTCTGAATGCTGTAGAGTGGAGAGACAGAAGCGATAAAGAGTTAGAAAAACCAGGTTTTATTGAAGAAGTCAGTTTGTGGACCAGATTCGTGATCTGCAGTGCAGGATCTGGAAAAATTCAAGGCAGAGTTGGAGTAGACAGTAGTTATTTCTACTGCTGGACAGTGGTAGTCAAATTTAATAAGTTAGAATAAGATAGTTAGGAGTGGCGGCTCGTGATTTGAGCCCCACCCATCTCATTGAGTATAATCCTTGACCCTTTTTTCTCTGGCAGGTTGAATGAGTGGGTGAAAGGTTTGAGTTTTGTTTTTGTTTGTATCTATCATTTTAACTTGGTTTTGTTCTTTTCAGGTGTGCGACCACGCACGTTATTTTTTTTTTATATGTACTTTATTTCATTGTGTAAATAAAATGATAAACTGTATACTGGATCAGTCTGTTTCTCTAACTATACTGTACGTATATATATATATATATATATATATATATATATATATATATATATATATATATATATATATATATATATATATATATATATATATATAATTGTCTGTATAGTGTGTCGGTGGACTTTAACTTAACCTTATCTTTTTTAGTAGTAGTCAGAGGTGGTGAGTCTATAGCTATCCAATACGTCAGAAGTGGCAAGGGAGAGTCAATCTCGGTTCTCACCCTTGAAGCCAATAGTCTCATCTGTCCACTTTCACTATCATTTCTCTTCTAAATCTATCTTCTCAGTCTTTCTCATACTAGGGTTTTGTCTACACACTCAGACACACTCTATTTCTAAATCCACTTCGAGTCACCTATGTGAATAGTGAAATGATGATGTGATATATTAAGGGTTACCGCAGTTATCTCTAATCTTCACTGCCTATGTGGGACCCAAAGACGCAGCAATAGAGAACGCAGTCAGTGACTCATAGCTTGACTGCCTGCGTCAGGACCAGCGAATCAGAGCTGGTCAAGACCGCACTCCACCTCCACGTGGTGGTCCTGGAAACAGTCTGCAGCAGTGCAGTCTGGCTGAGCGAGTGTGGATCGCAATGGGAAGGCAAACCCGGTCCTAAAAAATGCCTGCAGAAGTCGGATGTGTCGACCAAAAGGTGCAGATATCACAGCTTAGGCGTAAACAGACACAACGCAACCACCGTCCTTTTCAGGACGAACGAGGAAGAAGAAGAAGAAGACTGCCTATGTGTCGCTCAAATTTTCTTTACTATATGATTATACACAGGTATGCATAGATGGTCCAATGTAGGTGTATGGTATGTCATGTGGGTTATCTCCAAGACGAGGACATAATGATGAAAACCTTTGTAGTAATGAGAATTTGGAAGATATACTATTCTTCAGTGTTTGGAAATCTCTCTAGCCTTGACAAACCGTTGACCGTTGTCTCAGGAAAATGTCTGCTGTCTGATCTTGAAAAGGCACTGACTAGACTGGAGGTCTTCACGAAGTGAACTTATGGTAACCAGTGAGTTTCGTGATATGAAGCTGGTCTTAGTGAATGTATGTCATGCAATATACGATAGAAGTAGATAAATTCACCTCATGCACTGACGTAGTGAGTAGATGAAATTGGCGATTTGAGCTTGATATCTTGGCGAATCATCTTGTGACTAAGTGATCTCGGTATGTAGACTGATCAACTTGTGAGTATGTACTTTTGATTCAGGGAATATGCTTTTGAGTGAGTTGAACTTGATATGTGTGTATAGAATCAACTTGTGAGCACTTAATACACAAGTGAATAAGATGCTGAACAATTAACGTTTACAAACGCCGGCGCAGAAATCTTCCTTGTAACTTTGGAAGTGTAGGATGTCCTATCTTGTGAATTCTCTTATCAGGACGTAATCTTTGTCGCGCAACAGGAGAATTGTGAATGCTTTTAGTTGAAGGCTAATGCTCCTTGAGGAGTTGAAAGGTAATGATTCACTATCCTTTCATTTTTGTTCTGGAGCTTCTGGGTCGGAGAAAAATGAGAAAAGGGATCCCCCAAAAGCAGGACTGAAGTCAGAAAGAAAGAGCAGAAATATGTTCTTTGCATTGGATTTCGAAAAAGTGTTTGGAAACGTATTATTTTTAGAGCGAATAAAAGAGAGACGGGAAATATAGACAGAGTGACTCAAGTAGCAGCCAACTTTTAAAAATGATACATAAATCAACATGGTTTAAAAAGCTCTAAATAGATCCTAAAATGATTTGTCGACAAGAGAGACTATGAAATTAAAACCGGGGGCCTGGAGACACAACTAACCAAGTGTAACAGAATAACATATCCTGAATAGTAAACCGGAAAGCGGAAGTGGAGTTCGAGAATGACATACAGTATTGAGACCAACCTCGAGCACAGCTCAGATGGGACTGGGTTGATAGTATGGACAATGGTAATAACTGGGAACCGGTAAAGCAAACAGTAGAGTCACAATGACAGTTGCGAAGAGATGACGGTTAGACCTAAAGGCAAATAGAGAAAATGGTATAGAGACAAAATAAACGAGAGCATATTATACGTGATATCTGTTCCCAAGGGAGTCTAAGATAATGACTGATTAAGAGAGACACATAGAGAGAAAAAGAAAGTACAGAAAGTAAGTAATTTCAATTACTTTTTGAATGTCTATACAACAAAGAGACTAATATGAGGCAGATGGGGCTCGCGACGTCATGAAGTAAATCAGATTGCTACATAATCATGACTACAAGAGTACGTGAATGTTTTATGCAGACTTCTAGCAAGAAGGCTATCTGTAGTGGTAGGTCGAAGCTGTATAGGGAATAAACAAGAAACTGATGTTGGTGATGATTTCTCTGGTGTCAGAGAAAACAAAATCAGTTAAGTTTTATTTAGATCCAGGTCACTGGGCTCGGGCCTCCTGAGAAAGGAATTTCAAGAAGGACAATAGCCCTCCCCTCACCAATTCCCCCCCCCCCCCCGGTGCCCTCATCCAAATGGAATAACAGAAAAACAAAGTAACGGATTATGAAGGCACTTACAAGTCTATGAAGACGGCCTGGGGACATTCTTCACCCAGGACATGTTCTCCGAAAATTTCTATCTCTAGCTTATGCTCAGTGGGAACGTTTAAGGTTGGGGTGGGAATGGTACGGAAATGACACAAGGGAAGAGAGAGAGAGAGAGAGAGAGAGAGAGAGAGAGAGAGAGAGAGAGAGAGAGAGAGAGAGAGAGAGAATGAGAGAAGAAATTAATTACTTCAGAATCTCCCATTCGGAAAGCATTGTCAGTACTTCCTTTCTATTCTGAGAGCAAAGAACAAAAATGGAAACATTTATTCTTTCTATTTTTCTAATCTGTAACTAACTGCCTTCTAACCGATAAAAACGGCATAGAATTATCTATTTTTCGATTGTTTTCATTTTTGTTAGCGTCTAAACTATTACTCATCTCGCTTCAGCGAACTCTGTTTTTACGCTTCATTATTTAGTAACTCGATCTTTTCTATGTTCTTCCCAATGCCTCTTTCTACACGTTGCCTTTGTCTTCTCCATTTAGGTGGTGATTCTTTGCCTTTTTGCTAAACGTTTTCAAATACCTAGGTTGCCTTTATTCTCCACTTGTTTTCCTTTGTATCTTCGTATGACTTTTATGTTTTTGTCATTTTCCTCCCCCACCCCCAAATATGTTACATCTTCTTCATTTGTTTTTTCTATGTCTCTTGGCTGTGTTATTTGTTTTTCTGGGTTTCGTTTTCGTTTTCTTTCACTGTCTTCTTGTATCTTACTTTTGTCCTCACCACTGCATTCTCTTCTTGTATCTTACCCTTGTCCTCACCACTGCATTCTCTTCTTGTATCTTACCCTTGTTCTCACCACTCCATTCTCTTCTTGTATCTTACCCTTGTCCTCACCACTGCATTCTCTTCTTGTATCTTACCCTTGTCCTCACCACTGCATTCTCTTCTTGTATCTTACCCTTGTTCTCACCACTCCATTCTCTTCTTGTATCTCACCCTTGTTCTCACCACTGCATTCTCTTCTTGTATCTTAACCTTGTCCTCACCACTGCATTCTCTTCTTGTATCTTACCCTTGTTCTCACCCCTCCATTCTCTTCTTGTATCTTACCCTTGTCCTCACCACTGCATTCTCTTCTTGTATCTTACCCTTGTCCTCACCACTGCATTCTCTTCTTGTATCTTACCCTTGTTCTCACCACTCCATTCTCTTCTTGTATCTCACCCTTGTTCTCACCACTGCATTCTCTTCTTGTATCTTACCCTTGTCCTCACCACTGCATTCTCTTCTTGTATCTTACCCTTGTTATCACTACTCCATTCTCTTCTTGTATCTCACCCTTGTTCTCACCACTCCATTCTCTTCTTGTATCTTACCCTAGTTCTCACCACTCCATTCTCTTCTTGTATCTTACCCTTGTTCTCACCACTCCATTCTCTTCTTGTATCTTACCCTAGTTCTCACCACTCCATTCTCTTCTTGTATCTTACCCTTGTTCTCACCACTCCATTCTCTTCTTGTATCTTACCCTAGTTCTCACCACTCCATTCTCTTCTTGTATCTTACCCTTGTTCTCACCACTCCATTCTCTTCTTGTATCTTACCCTAGTTCTCACCACTCCATTCTCTTTTTGTATCTTACCATTGTCCTCACCACTGCATTCTCTTCTTGTATCTTACCCTTGTCCTCACCATTGCATTCTCTTCTTGTATCTTACACTTGTCCTCACCACTGCATTCTCTTCTTGTATCTCCTGTCTTTTTTTTTTTTTTTATCAATTTGCTTTCAAGTGTTGCTTCTCTATTGGATTTGTCCTTCCTAGGCCTCTTCTATTTTTCCATCCTGTCACAGAATGCTCCAAAGTTTCTTTGGCCGCTTTTAAAATATAATGAAAGACGTAGTCAGCGCTTAAACAAATTACAGGTACCCAAGCCCAGGCTAGACCTATTTAAGACTAGTTTGGCTTACTCAGCTGCTCATCTTTGGAACAATCTTCCCAAATGACCTGAAAAACACGTACAGTCCTTACTCATACAATTGTATACTGTTTAAATACTTTATGAGTGCTGATTATATGCCACCCTAACTGATTGTGTTGCACTTTTATTAAATGTACTATATGGAGGCTCTGATGATCTAGTTTTCATTACAATATACTTATTCTAAATATTATATTCTTAATAACATATTCTTAATTTTATGATCAGGTACTGTTAATGTATGCTGTTATACTTCCTTGTAATGTTGCACTGCCCTTACATTAATACTTTCAGTACGCTGGAGAATGTTTGAGTAACAGTAAAAAAAGATGAGCACGAGGAAGGAAGAATGCAAGAGGGGACTGTGGCCGATTTTCAACCCTTCGCAAATTAATTGCTTTCGTATATGTCTATCTAACTATCTACCTAGTCTGATTCTGGTCTTGAGTTTGGGACGCAAAGACAGCGAGGAAAGTAACTGTTTACCCCACCTCACCTTGATGAACCTAAAAAAAGTCCCTGAGTCATTCAGTTGCACACCGTTTGAAAATTTCACGAGTTCTTATAACATACCTCTGAATATGTCTCAAATCACTAATTTACTGTACGAAGAATTCGATTTTTATGTCTTGTTGTTGTTGTTTTTTTTTTTAAATTCATTATTATTATTTTATTTTATTTTTTTAAATTTTATTTAAAACGTACTTTAATTATGATGATTATTGCAAATGTAATATTACTTTTATAATGATAAATGCCTTAATTATGCTTAAAGTAAATGTGAGGATGAAAGGATATAGTATACATGATGAGAGAGAGAGAGAGGAAGGGCAGAATGTCAGACGGGCCTGCGTGCCCAATTCTTAACCCTTTGAAAATAAAGTTCGTTCGTTCGTTCGTTCGTCTTGCTGTCATACGATTCTTCTTTGCTTCCTAAACTTGTAGTCCCTCATCTCTTCTTTGTTTTTGTTTTTGTTTTTTTGGGTTTGTCAATTTGAGTTCTCCTGTCTCTTAATCATCGTTACTTGTCTTCCAACATGACTCTTCCTTCATGACATTTCCTCACATGAATACAACTGTCCGACGTCTCTTAACTTATTGTCACGTTATTATGGATTAGATTTAGTGCCTCCCAGTCTAGGCGCTGCCGTCCGTGGGTGGGAGTTTTTATTTAAATATGCAAAAGGAATTGCTGGATACACAGAATGCAAAATAGCGATGCCCATATATTGCTCAAGCAGACACGTTCTTAGCTGTTTTGTGTCCAAGAAAACAATTTCTAATTTGTGTCTGTAACAGGAAGTAAAAATATTAGTGCTATTATTCCAATCAACTTAAAATGTAATTGTTACAATGATAATGGGGAGTCGATCAACACTGTTGCAAAATACAGCCAAGCACAATTTTATCAATAATTCAACTCCACTCCGAGATCACACATAACGTATTTATTGACATCCACTTTCAATTATCTACATATAATGTCCATGATCATAATTGCCATTGCTTAATCAAAAAATCTGCGATCCATCCATATGCTAAGCACTCCAATGCTTCTTTGCACATAATTATATGTTATTTACATCTTCTGCGCCCACTGGCGGCCATTAAAGTAACCGAAGATTTTCAGCAGAAAGAATGCAAACTCCACGCACACCAACTATTATATATAATGTCTTACATGAACACTCATCCAGAAAGTAGCATTATACTAATGGTAAATAACTCACAGCATATACTAGCTTAATTGGAAATATATCCACCACTAAACTTGAAAATTGTTTCTGATATATTAGATTGTCCAGTATTCTTTCAGATCGACGATACAATTTACTTGAGCGTAAAAAAAATTTGCGTAAACTTAATGTTCGTTCTTAATGTTCATATATTACTACTAATAATGTAATGTTAATGTTCATTATCTGTGACGGATGAAATTCAGCTGTCCCTGAATTGACGGATGATAACAAGAGTACCCTTGAATAGCATCGAGACCCCTGAATTTGTGTGTAGTTTAATCGCAAAGTGTTTCCCACGTGGATTTATCCCCAGGTTGGATAATTAATATGTAAACAGCTATCATGAGGATCCAGGAGTGTCGTTTTGTCTTAGGTTTAGTTAGCCACGCCTTTTGCCTATCTTGCGATCCTTGAAAATCAAGCATTTCCCTACCTCTTTTCTGTCATCCCATCTAGAAGGGCGTTGCCAAGTGGAGACGTAAGCGGTCAGTATCAAAAGACGGTTGTAGTCCACAGGAACGTGCAGAACGATTTCTCACCTTCGGTTCACACGTTCATGGGAACCGGCTAAGACGGGGGAAATCGCTGGCGGACCAAGAGACGAACGGGGAAGTCTAGAGCTGGCAGACGCGGCTCGAAACGAGAAAAGTTCCCTGCATCAAATAAGGCGGGAACTTTAGCACGTAGCTGTTACTCTTCAATCTATTAACTATATATTGGCATCGCAGAAAATGCAGTTTATCATTCGTTTTCCAGAGATTTGAACGAGTACTAGCTTATAGTAGAATCTACTAGATTTCTTTTGGATTTTCTTCTATATTGGATTCTAATTCATTTCTGTGCTACGGTAAAATATATTAGTCTTGAGTGATTGAGTCATTTAGTTTCTTTATTTATTTCATTGGATTTTGTGATTAATTTAAACATATTAAATAAATTCATTAGCAAAGTTTTCCAGATGTAAATTGAATAATGTAACTATCCGTCCTTTCCTGAGATAATAGATGTGTAACATCATCTTAAACGCTAGGCGAGCGAAATTGTTAATAATCATATTTCTAATTCACCTCGTGTAAATTTTGAGTAATTAACTGTTCATAGCTAACGATACATTAGCTAGTAGTTATCTTAATATAAATAATTAAATACCAGAGTGATTATTTTCAGGTCTTACCTAGTATAACGCGGGTGTTAGATTTTTTTTATAGTATATTACCTGTTATCCCTTTTTCTTTTATACAGGGGATCATACCTTTTCGATACAACGGTTTTTTATTTATAGAGATATAGAAAGTCATGTCCAGATGGCTTACTGCATCCCAAAGTATAGGTTCCAAACCTACAAACATTGACTATAGAGCGGTTAATTAACCAAACCCACGTCAAATGAAAAATTGTGGTTCATGTTAAATGTTAAACTGGAACGGACAATGCCAGAAGATTTTTCTACATATATTCTATAAAGTTCTCTTGCCTGATGAGGCAGAACGGACAGCACCAGTTTTTTTAATTAAACCCAGAAGACAGTAAACACTTTTCCTACCACCAACTTCTCCAGAGAACATTTAAGGCAAGTTTGTCCAAGAACAGCCTGTGAGTAACATTCTACTGTTGAGATATTTCCCAGTCATTACGACAGACTCCTAGAAAGAAACATAGTGCCTATAACAATCCCTGCAATCTGACGAAGAATCCTTGCCAGGAAAATTATAATCAACACACCATTTCAGCGAAATCTCCAAGCAAAATTAGCAGTGGCTATACGGAGCTTTCTGGGGCTGGACTGGACAAAATAATAAGACATATATAATAGTCTTAAGAACTGTGTGTGATTAATTCTATGGACATATGCAGCCGACAGAGGGGGTAAGTGTGAATGAAAGCGAGCTCGCTGAATGAATGCGAGAAGGGAAAACGGAATGAAAGAATTTATTTTCTAGATGTTCACTACTAATATAACACCTTCCTTTTATCTATTCTCTCACTAAGGCTGAAGGCCCACGGGAAAGTTAAATCAAGGACATATCCTATGTACCCGTCCCGTCTACCCCACTCCCATTTGTCAATCAATTGTTTGATCTGTTGGGTAAACACACCTCAGGTGGGATCATTTTCCTAGTCTTTCCATGTTCCAGGGTCTATGAGAATATATATTGTTTATTTATTTTCCCTTTATGTAACTATAATTTCACCTGATGACATGATAACGATGTATTAACTGTTGTAATCTATTTTCTCTTTTTCTAAAGATACATAATAAATTTTATAACCTTTCAGCTATTAGTTTTGGTCAAAACCCTTCCCTGAAATATATATATATATATATATATATATATATATATATATATATATATATATATATATATATATATATATATATATATATATATATATATATATATATATATATATATATATATATATATATATATATATATATATATATATATATATGTGCCCATAGTTACCTGTTCGTTTCTACGTATGTACGTATTTATGTCACAAAATTGTTTGTGTGTGCGTACGAGATGATAGTGTATTAGAATCAGTATCTAATGAAATAATACTTCTTCATTTTAGCGCGTCGTGCTATATAGGTGAGTTGAGCAATCACTCAAACCAATGCAGTATTTTTCTTACACTCTGCATTCCTCGTAAACATGACTATTTCTCACACCTTTCTCTCACATAGCTTTTACTATCTCACCCCTGCTCGATTGGGACCATAAAAGTAAAGCCTATATAAAACTCACGACACTATCCAAAAGAGAGCATATCGTATGTCCAGCAATCGTAATGTTCATCCATAATTGGTCTATGTTGAACAATGAGACTTAGTGTCTGCAAGGATATTTTCTTCATCATCAATGGGCAGTATGGTATAGTCAAAAGGCTTAAGAAAAAGTGCGTATCGACTAATGTTCGCATTTGGGTATTGGCCGTCTGTAAAAACGTTAAGGGCCGATGGTCGTTTTGGATAAAGAAATGACGTTCGTTAGACACCAAATCAGGGCCAGAAAGTCGCGCTCGATCATCGGATATCTAACCAGATCGACTGTTGAATATTCAGCCTCTTCATTAAGTAGTTCATTACTTCGAGTACTAATTGAGTTCCTCTATCCGAGAAGATTTCGTTTGGAAATCGTAATCTGAAAAATATTACAAACAATGCATCAGCTACATCAGCAGAAGTAATGTTTTTCAAAAGTAATGCCTCTGGCCATCTGGCGCACATATCTATGTGAGCATGTATCGGTGTCCATGAAATGAAGTCATTGACAATAGACCAAAGATGTGAATAGCCATCTTGGAAAAGGGGCGCACAGAAATGTCTGTGGCCTGTAATTGTGCTAAGTGGTGTGTGTACTTTAGCGGGACAAGCTGACAAATGATGCACGATCGGCAACAGGTTTTTTATATCCTTATTAAAACCTGGCCAAAAAAATGAGATAAAGCTCTGTATTTCGTGCGTGCCGTTCCCATAAGCCAGAAACCAAGTACAATCGTGAGCTGTGTACAAAACCAATGGCCTGCAAGTAGTCGGTATTATTACGAACAGAAACATAATCATCAAAATAACGTACTAGAATATTATTTTTCAATTGAAACACTTACTTACTTAGTCGTTCCCCTTCTACCGTGAGGTGTAGAGGTTCAATTGAAACAAATAATGTGATTTCTGTGAGTACTTCATGTTATTTGCATCTATGAAAGCAAATACTCCCTGTAAAGGTGAATCTTATTTTTGTTGCTCGATAAACGATTATTTGTTAACAATGTTGCATGTCTGATGTGTGGCCGGGTAATTAGCAGTCCCACACTGGTCACGTGACTCGGCTATAAGTTGTGCCCTTGTCACAACTGCATTTTCTGATAAAGGGTATATATCAATGTCACGCTGAGAGCAATTTTTAATTCCTGTAATAATCCAAGGATAATATCTGTGTGAAGATATTTGTGGGTGTCCTTTTACATTTTTCTCTTTATCTCCTACATTATCCCTTTATTTCTGCATTTTGGCACATGAATTCGTGCCATTGACTCCCTAAATTGCTATACACTTTCTCACACTGCAATAGTGTTATTTCACGGGCAACTGACTATCTTGAGGATTAATTGTAATCGCATAAGTGGTCGCGCCAGCTTGAATGCAGACGGTAAACGTGAAAGTAATGGTTGACGACTTTGACGTAATTCATTTCCAACACAGACAGAGCTGGCGGGTGACCACTTGTGTTTCGCGGTTGGTCACTACGCCTCACGACACCTCGGCGCTAGGGGATAAAGGAAGCCAGATTGTCTGTCTGAGAGAGATGGCTGTGGACCGCGTACGTCTGGGATTATCTGTCTGGCGGAAGATTTGAGTACACGTGATAATCACTTTATCATTGTTGTCCAGCATTATCGGCGTCTTTATTACTGACAAAACATGTCTGAAGAGACATTATGAGCTAGGTAATCATTAGGAATGAGATCACAGATGTGTTGGGAAGTCTGTGTAATAGCAATGAAAGTAATCATGCCATATTTGAAAGATAGGTCACGGGTTTAAATTTTAACGTGATAATTTTAAACAAGTGGAGAAGAATTAAAACTAACACCCCAACACCCTAGTTCTAAGAGCAGGATTGGTTCAATCGATAGCAGGAAAATAACAATAGCTCTGACTGGCAAGTTTGTCGGAAACCCCATGTGGAGGCTTGGAGGAAGAACTGAGAATATAACCAAGCAAATTCGGAGACTAAGACAGACTGCATTATAACGTCACAAAAGCAACTCCAGGAGCCAGAGAATAATCGGACAGAATTCCAAATTAAATAGGACAGGACTGACGTATTTGGGCATCTTAGAAACTTAAAAGAAAACCCGCATTTATAAATACCAAGACTGTATACCTAGGAATCAAGGCTCCCGCCATAAGAGGAATTATAAATGTATCCCTGACCAAGTGTTCGAGCATCTAATATAAGTTGCTGTGTCCATTCATCTGTTCCAGGAGATTGCAGATCCCAAGTTGGGTTCGTGGTACGAGACCAGTTGTAGTAAGAGTTTCTACGCCACTAGTTTGTAATTCAAGAGCTGGGATTCGATACTTACCACCTACATTAGACTAGTTGTGTAGAGAAGTGCCCTCATCACAAAAGACGTGACGAATCACCTGCGGCACTACTCAGTCATTTGAAGAACTAATTGCTTATTAAAAGGCGAACGCAATGGACTTTTTATAATTCTCCTATCAAGTCTCTATGAAGATACTTTTTTATAAAATTTCACCCATCATTCATATTTATTTTAAACTGTTTCAGAATAATTGATTATTAAATTTGTTACGTGTTATTTTACAAATTCATAGTTGATTCAATTGTGGCCGTTGGCATATACGCTGATGATGATTGTAAAGTGGATTCGTATCACAGCCCTAACAATAGGCAGCTTATTTATATAAGGTGGTGTTAAACTGCTGCTTTCTCTCCATATACGACAACAGTCCACAACTGACAAAAATGGTGAATGATGTCACGAGTTGGGGAAGGACTTTACTCGGACAACAGTAGCAAATAACTCTGAAACTTTATTAACACAAAATAAAGTGGCGAAGATGACATGATGAGCCCACCCTTCATCTAAGGTTGGCAGTTTGGTACAGTGTTACAGGTCCTTTTGTCACAAGGTTCTTTTGTTGATGGTGGGGCGTGTCGAGATTTGTTATAGAAGTAAAAGATGGCTTAATATTATGATTTCTGGCTGCATTTCTTTCTCTTTATTACCGACTCATTTTTCCTTCAGCAATCGTGCTAATATATATGTAAGTGGCGAATGTTGGGTAAACTGACCAACTTCAACTATAGTAAGTTGATAACTTCATAGGTGGTAAGAGTCCACAAAGATACATTTTATTTACGATAACAAGTTCCACAATACATGGCATCAATCAAATATACATACAGTTCATGCAGTCCAAGATTTTCTCCTGTATTTAATCCATCAGTCGTCAAAACGTCTGGCTATTTACTCGTGATTCCGTATGTCGGTAATCCGGTACCGAACAGCCATAGGTTTGGCGATATAATAATTTGGATACTTATTAATAATGTACTCCCTGCAAATCTTCTTGAACCGAATATGATTCATCAATAGTAAGAGACGATATTATATCCATAAACAAGTCGGCAGACTCTGTTGCCCTATAATAGATGCATTCCAACACAATCACTATCATTAACGGGAGCATTGAAAAGTCACGTCCGACTAGGACGGAATTCAGAATATCAAGGGTGCAGGAAGAGCGTTGTTATGCCTCAGCATACCAACCTACCACGTCATGCCTATCCCTAGACAACCCTATAAAATCGCGGTCAATACGATGGCTTTAAGTGCAAAGCTCCTTACGTTGGTGGCACATCAATGTGTTAACGCGTACCAAATTAAAGTGGGCCAACATTACCCAGATACCTCGTATCAACTCCCCTGACAGCCCGGGTTTTAAAAAATCTGTTATATAGATTTTTTAAATAAAAATAATATTATTGTTGCAATTAAATTATATCAATAAAAACCCGATTTAGGACATACGGCCAACGATGTTTTGAGCAAAACAGTGTCGAAGGTCGTCGTCAATATACTATATTGTCACATAATTCATGGAAGTAATTAAAAAAAAGAAACGTTAGTAGTCAAGAAAGAACAAGGAAATATCAACTAATAAATTAGAAATGTCTTAAATAATATAAGAGGTAGTTAATTAAGTAAAATACTCCTAACTAAAATTGTTTAGGTAACTAATGTACTAAAGTGTTGATGTCGTGTGTGGTTAAAGTTATAAACATGAATCTATTTAATTAACATAGTTAAGTGATGTCATAAAAATTAATTAAGATAAAGAATACACAAGGAACACATTAGAAAATAGATATAAGAGACAATCATTAAAAAGGAGTAGTAAAGAATAAAATAATAGAGTCAATTACCTATCGTTATCATAAAATTAAATGTGAAACATTTATCTAATTTACCACTAAATTAAATTAGATGACATACCAATACAAAATTATACATAGTAAGAAAAATTAAAATCATGTGTAATACTCGTAGTTATAGTACTAATTAAAATCTACTTATCCTAAAATGTTAATTATTGTACCATAATTTTATTTTATTTTCAAAGTATTAAACCGCTTAGTAGTCCTGAAAATTCAGCGTGTGTTCCACGATAAATGTAATGTTAATGTTCGTATATATGACCAATGTAGTCAATATCACGCCAATTGGAAATGTTTATTCAGTTGAAGGAGATCAAAATACTCTGAAAGGTGTTAGTATTAATCCATATATGCATACGTTCGAGTGGTTAGGGTTTGTAAATTGCACTGTAGTGGTTGATAGAAGTATGGACACTAACCAAAGTCCAGAATTATATAGTCGAATGAAATCAGTAGTGTAAATTGAAACGATCCGGTGCATTATTTGAAAGGTTGATGCGAATCCCCGGAAGATTAAAGAGTCAATTGTCGTTCGTACTTGTTTCTTAAATTGAAACTGCTGTAATCCAACGCTGTCATATAATAAGAAGACGTAGATTATAAATAATGGCCTGACTTGAGCTGAAATCCGGAATTCTTTTCGACATACTATAATGTCTAGTGAAAGTGTCAGCAATAATGTTGTATCATATGTACGTACAATCGAATGTTGAATGCAAATATTTACAAGTATGGAAGTAACAGATATCAATTTGTCGTTATTAGTCGAAGTTCATCGTAAGTTCAATTATGGACGATTGAAACGATCGAGCGTGAGGATCCATAAATTTGACCAATGTTACCAATCTGTTATCCTTGATTAGTGAAAATACGTATAGTGTACGAATGATTTGTTGTTCGCTCGAACTGCGTCGTCATTGTTCATCTGATACGGATGTTGGGTTTATAGACAGAGAATCAGCAACAACGTTTTCAGAACCAGGAATTTATTCTATCTTGAATTGGAATGGTGAATATTTTCTTTCGGAGTCCGTTATCTTTCTCGATATAAGTAGCGTAGGATGAAGGACGCCCTCATGTTTTTGTAAAAGGCTCGCATCGAGACCTAAGTTGCTCGCATCTGTGCGTAGAATGTATATTTTATTAATATCTGGTAAACGTAAAACAAGTGGCCTGGAAAAAAATGGCAAGAATATGAGCAAATGTTTTGTCGCAGTCGTCAGTCCACTTGACATTCGCATGCATGCCTTTCCACAAACGAATGGACAATATACCAGCTTATGCTGCATTAGCTGAGCAAAAGTATAACAATCACCAAAGCCCCCGATCATTTTAGGCATGGTAATGCACATAAAAAGAAAACCTGATGACAAAATAGAGATGTCACCACAAATGTATGGATGTAGTATTTTTATTCCATGATATATCATACTGATGGAATTGAGCATGATACCCATTAATTTGCAAAGCAGTAGGTTTAAAGCATGTCGTTGACCGCTGCTTGCTGGGCAAAGTGAAAACTTTGCTGACAGATTCCTTGGTTTTACTTTTACCATATGAGTTACAACCAATGATGAAGTTGTTAAATTTATTAGTAAAAACTTTGTTACTTTTGATAACATCAATAGTTTTCTTAAGATTAGGTTTACCATGATCATGTCGCCACGATTTCGTAGCTTTCAAAGTAGGAAGTGATAAAGACCTATGTGTTCTTGGAAAAGAAGATTCTTCTTCCTGAATTAAGAATAGATCAAAATCATAACAAGAAGTGACGAGCTTGTCGTCGAGATCATGAAAAGAAACTTGTAAATGTTTACGACGAGTATGAAAACCCTAAACATATTACTAGAAAGATCGACTATTGACAACTGAGAGTGCTGAGTCATCTCAGATCGTGACATGAAAGTCATAGACATGTCATTGTTAGAGTGATTAATACCTGAGACCTGATCACAGTCATGAGCAAAAGTGATGGTCATGAAAAGATAACTGACCAGTAAGGTCAGAAGTAAATTGTGGAGGTCCCGTGAGTAGTTAACAGTAGCTAGATGTCTGATAACATGATAACATGTTATGTTCACCGTTAAAACCAAACCAGTGATGAAAGACAAAATAGCAAAGAAAAAAATTATAAGACGAGTTGTAGCATTTACATTGTTGGAAGTATTTAAATATACATCATAAGATGTAATAACAACATTGTCAAGTTTATTGACAATTGCTGTACCTTTAGTATCCGGGTCTTCAATGAAAGACAAATCAGATATGATTTTGTTCTCGACATTCTCAACATGAGGGGTATCTTCATCATCCTCATCATTTTCCAAAATGGTGCCGAGACCAAAATTTGAAAATACTGTGCCACCTGCGGCGAATTTACTGGCGCGTATTTCAGCCATAGCAATGACCGCGTTATCAGTGCAATAGTGCCGCCGTTCCCACTGTTCAATCTCCTCTGGAGAACAATCTTTGCTGCCATGGATGCGGCCCACAGTTAAGTCCGCAATAGGATTCTGAAAAGAAAGGTGTACGTACATCTAAAATGGCAGTCGGATAGTACTTAATAGTACCTCCGAATGTAATACATTTAACACATTCATTAGTTAAACAGCTAGTGTGAACTAACGACTGTCTTATGCCAATAGTGGATGACCCTGAGTCCCTCAAAACTAATACTATTGTACCGTTGACTACTCCTCTGTTAAAGATCAAGGTCCCTGTACCGTCGTACGCGGTGAGACTTACTGCTGGAATAGGCTGTGTACACTTCATCGACGTATGGTTGGTCTTCTGAAAAATAGTGCTACATTGTGGGCAATTATTTACCACATTATAATCAACAGCACAACATGAAGACGAAGAATGTACCTGATTATTATTGCCATGACTAACTGGGGGTGCACTGCAAATTCCGGTTCCGATATAAGAATCTGGCAAGGTCTGGTTGTCGTCTTGGCAAGCGATTCTCACAGTGAAATAGACTTGCAAAAAGCGTCAGATTATATTCACTGTGTTCCCCCGCATTTGTTTGTTACGATGCTAAGCAGGGCTCCAATCGTTTCAAACTTGCGTATTTAGATGGAGGAATTCAAAATGTTTACACGTGGGACAAATTCTGCGCGTAAAGCAGAGGTCACCTCTCCCATATATGGAAATAAATCATCCGATTGCCTTCTATGCAAACATCTTCATACATATGTAAACTCATTCGGCAATATGTTTCAGATGTAACATCTTACTTTCCTCTGAAACATGTGGACAGGAAATGATTAGGTTATTCATGTCCGTCCAAAAAGTGTCGCCCAGACAAGTAATCTCTTATCCGTCGCTTGTGCACACAAAATCTGTCTACGGGCGAGTAACTTTTATCGCCGGGCATGGCTTGAGCATACAGCTCTACGCGAAAACTGAGCAGACCCATATGGGTTTCCCCTGCGCTAATCTCAGAAAAGCTGTGCAGCGCCAAGCAAATGTGATCACTATCGCCAACAAGGAGTGTCAAATGATTTGACAATATCAAATATCTGCTTGATAGGAGCAGAAAGAAATGTGTCGACCCGGAAATTCCAGGTAATCAGTACGTATAACAATTGAAAATGAGTACTGATGTAGTGGAGAAGAGATCGAGAAGAGGTCGCCCCAGTCCATCCTGTGACACTGGTTACGAACTCTTATTTTGGCCGTCTGTGATCTCTCCTTCATAAAATTGGCAGTCAGTCAAGTAGTCTTACAAAGCGGTATGTTATAAGCAGAATTTTTGCTTACACACCCATGTTGCTTCGTTTACTAGAGATTCAGTCAGAAGCAGTCTATCTTAGCCTCTCAAATGTCTTATAATTGCGAATAAATGCCCAACCCCTGTTGACTACCCTCATATTGAACATTACTACATGACAACATAAGATATTGCCCTTCACATGGTATTTTCAAATTCCTTGACAATATAAATGGGCCACTTCCGTTGTTGACTGTCATGTTTACCAACTCCCCACTTCACAGATCTATCGCTGATAATCTCCTCCAAGAAGTAGATCTCATAGTTGATTATTACAACGAATCCAATCTGCTGGATATGTTGCATCACTTTCAGTTCCTTAATATTTCACAAAATTGTCATCTTCCGACAACCCAGTGAAACCGGCCACGTATCATCGGTTCTTATCTACTTATCTATCATCCACAACAAACGTCTGGATTTTTGCACTATGCCGTGTGGCGGTGTATTTCAATCTTGCTACTTACAAACAACTTTTATGTCTGTACACACAACTTCACCCTGCATAAACAGAACTTGCTTCGAAAAAAGGTCAAGCCGTCAGGTACTATTAGGGAGTGACAAGATATGATAAAATAACCTTGGTCGAGGAGTGCGGAAAAACTATGGCGTTTGAGAAAAAAGAGAAGGACGTGCACAGAAGAAAGTTAAAGGAGGTCACAGGATAATGTACCGATCGAAGATTTGACTTGTCACAATCATTCACACATGGAAATTATTACATTAATTATTAAAATTATGGTAGCAACTATTCCAATAATACCCAACTGAAGTATTGCAATTGACTGCACAACCAAGATTATATCTAGAAAGATCTCGTGAAATACGGGAAGCCTTGTATTAACACATGAATTTCTGTATGATACGTGCCGTTGTAAGGAGAGGAGATAGTCAATTTACTTCCCAAGGGGTCGCTAGTCTGACAAAGATTGGGAAGCACTGGATTAGATCGTCTGACCGAAGTCCACGTACAGCGACCTGCGACAAGCACGTGACCACGAATTTTCAACATTAACGGCTAAAAAAAGTTCTCTGCCAATTTCAATTTCCAGATGAAACGTTAAGGAAAATTTGGCAGTTGCCGCTGTCACAACCATCTGTGTTATTACGCCTCGTGTGTTTCCTAATATTATTTAACAGCATGGGCCACGTGACCTCCTTTGTGCCTTATATAATCTGGTTTAATAATAACAAATAAAAAGAACTCTTCGTAAATGTCTATTCAGGCAGCTTATAAGCTACCAGTATTTCGAAAGCAAAAACAGACGCGAAAGAGACGGAAGAGAATTTTACAAAAATGAAAGTGATATATCCTCTATTTACTGTCTGTTGAAACGCACTGTGACGAACATTGAAAAAACCCACCATCTTTTCGGGACAATAGGAAAATGCGCGTAATGCACCGTGAAAGCTAAATTCATCATCATCATCAGTTGCCATCTCCACAACGAAGGTTGGCTGTAATGGATCTCCAACGTCTTCTGTCTCTTGTCTTGGTGGTGCACTCTGATAGACTCTTTCCTGTCCATCTCTTGATGTTATCTTCCCACTTATAGCGCTGTCTTCCCATTGCACGTTTGCCTTCAACTCTCCCTTCTGTTATGGTCTTCTGCAAGGTGTTATGCCTTTTTATGTGGCCAAAGTATTTTAGCTGCCGAACTTTGACCTCCCTCATTAGTTCTCTTTTCCTACCTAGATTTTCTAGGACCTCCTTATTTGTTTTCATCTCTTTCCATGAGATACGCCCCATTCTTCTATATATCCACATTTCAACAGCCTCAATTCTTTCTTCCAAATGCTTATTCATCGTCCATGTTTCTGCACCATACAGAAATGCAGAATATATATATATATATATAACACTTTATGATTCCCAGTTTTAATTTGTGAGATAACTGTTTGGATGTCAGTATATGTTTCATCTTGTTGAATGTAGCTTTGGCCATTGCTATTCTCTTCTTGATTTCTGTTTCACATCTGCCATTTTCTGTTATTATATGACCAAGATTAGACACCCATTAACAGAGCAAGCAGTCCTTTCACGTTTTTCTTTGAACATTGATCATGAGGCGTGATAAGTTTGACTATTAAGATCCAATAAAGTTGGAATGAACAGGAATGACAAGAGCCAAGGATAAAAATGAAAGAGAGATAGTAATTAAATATTTGGTGAACTTTTCTTACTTATTCTGAGTCAACGGCCGAGGATTGCTTTCTATACAATTGGTCATGCCAATAGCTGCAAAGTGCATTATTTAAAAGTCTCCGAGTCATTAAAATGACACGCCTACTTTGATTATGTCTTGATTGTAGGTCCTAAAAGACTGAATAGACACGTAGTTAAACTAGATGATTTTTTTTTTTTTTTTTTTTTACGCAGACTAAATGGCAATAAACGAATAAGTGGAACACTTATGGATAATAAACTAACTAAATTGATTGAACATAACGAATGACTATAATTTTTACCAATCTAAAAAGGACACAGAAGATAATACATATGTTATATGCATATATATATATATATATATATATATATATATATATATATATATATATATATATATATATATATATATATATATATATATATATATATATATATATATATATATATATATATATGACACACATTTTTGTTGTATGTCTGTGAGGACAAGATGGTAACAGTGAGACATTTCAAATCTATTACTATTTTGTTGGTAAACATCTAACGATCTGTTATGATCATTATCTTCATAATCTTTAGATCAGTGAGCTACAAAAGGATATGCATTCTTTAGTCTTCTGCTCCCAATAAATTCATTACAAGTCGTTCTGTCCTGTAGCATTTTTATAAATCTTTCCATGTCGTCTCTCTGTCATCTTTATTCCTTTCATCTTAATCCCTTTGATGTCGATCTCCAGTGTTCATCTCCATGTATTTTTCGGTCTCCTCTTTGCCCTTGTACCACAGTGAATCCAGAACAAGAGCTGCCATGTAACGCTATCAAGAGGTTTCAGTAAAGTTTGTCATATCGAACACCAGCGCCTACTTCTCATCTCTTTTTCTAATAGTACTAGCACTTGTTTCGTGCTTGTCACAAGTTCAAGAGTGATTAATGAATTCTTTAATTCTTTGCAAGTACCCTTTATGAACGTCGGAGTTTTCTTTCTTTCTTTGCTTTTTGATGCTAGAAAAGAAATGTATTATTACGTATTCGTTGCGTTAAAAGTATTTTCTTTCGTTGCTTTTGCACAACATATTCTTTCTTTATATTCTTACCTTTTTCTACGCATTTACCCTGAGGAGCCACACTTTGAGTCATATGTTGTCCTGGGAGCCGCGCTGGTGTAATGGTTACCACATTGCGCTGGCGATTAGGTGCTCAAGGTTGAAGCCCTGGCGTGGGCATTTGAAAGGGTGTGAACGGCGGGGATTTTGACTGAATAGCCTGAACAGCTCCTAAGATAAACCCTCTGTGGATGGAAAGGAGCGACGCTCCTGACCGGGTTGGAAGGAACGTCCACAGGCTCCCCAGCCTCGCAATGACATGTCATTGGGCCGAAGGGCTGAAAGCCCAAGTGCCGCTGGTTAAGAAAAAAAATGTTGTCCTGGCCAGCGTAGACAATGTGGTCTGTTGTTTTTTTTGTTTGTTTTTTTTAAATCCGTTATGATGTCTCTTGTCTTTGGGACTGCTTGGCAAGGAAGAACATTCCAGCACCTCTGATTTATGCTATGCAGAGCTTCTACACCTCTTGCAAAAAATATGTGAGGACGGCAAACCAAAAGTCAGAAGAGTTCAGGACCACCACTAGTTTAAGACAGGGTGATATCCTGTCACCTTATCTTTTCATACTCCTCATGGACGTTGTCATTAAAGCATGTAAGCAGAGGACAAGAAAGTATTCAGTGGGGTACTGGAATATGAGACAGGTTTGTATTTCAGAGCTGGTATTTGCCGATGATGTTGCCCTGGTTGCTAAATCTGAGGCATATCTTTAATCTAACCTGCAAGTCTGGAAGGAAGAGCTGGAGAAGAGAGCAATGGTCAGCAGCTCCAGAACAAACACTATGGTGATATCACGAGAGGAAAGAAGGCATCAGATTAAGCTGTGAGAACAGGTCATGGAGCAGGTCAACCATTTTAAATACTTCGGAGCTGTCATAGGCTGGAAGGGAGGCATCAAAGAAGAGTTGGCCACTCGAAAAGCAGCAGCTGTGAGACTATTTCAGGCCATAAATAGAGAATTCATCAGCAAGAGAGAGGTTGATAAGAAAACGGAGATGGCTGTATACCGCTCCACCTATGTCCCAGTCTTGACATATGGATGCGAATCATGGGCAATGACTACAAACCCACAAAAGCCAGATCCAAACCTCAGAAATGAGGTATCTGAGGAAGGTGGTTGAAGTAACAAGAGACATGATCCGCAACCAGATAATACGTCAAGGCCGAAAATCCCACCCCCTGCAGACCCAAGTAGAACAGTCCCAACTAAGATGGTTTGGCCATGTCTGCAGAATGGGAGAAGATCAGCTACCACGACAAGCATAGAAAACAAAGAGCCATATATATATATATGTATGTATGTATGTATGTATGTATGTATGTATATATATATATATATATATATATATATATATATATATATATATATATATATATATATATATATATAACCATAATTCTCGCCGTTTGTACGTCGGTCACATCTAAGGGATGCAACGGTGGTTGAAAGTTAGACATTAATTGTACTGTTTCCCTTATATGTACTCTCCCGAAAACAGTAACACTCAACGAAGAAAAGTCGGTGAATTGTGCAACACAAAGTTAGTGACAGGGATATATGAATAAAATGTAAGTTTTTGATTGTAGAACCCAGTTTCATTCTGGAAACAGATTTAACTAATCATTTTGTTAAAAATAACCTTTTGATTGTTTCTTCAAGACAAAATTTTAATTTAAAGTATTGCAGACTTATTGTTGGAGCTACTTGCTGGAAATGAAACTGTTTATTGGAGCATAGATACCATGATTTCCGAAGATCCCAAACGACGCAGTTTATTTCCCATCCGAGTTCCTTAACGAGCAGTGACCACCAGGAATGCCACCGCATTTACTGAAATTAAAGGTTGCTGCATGTATCTTGCTATGGCGAAATCTGAACGCAAAAAAACGGACTATTGAATGGCACGCGTTTATTCATAAAGGTCTTGCATCGGAATTCCATTGATGCAGAAATTATCACTGGCAGTAATAAGGGAGAAGAAGCCTTAATTCCTCGCATTGACTTAGAACCGAGCAAGCGCAGTTTGCCATTTAGGATGCGACGTCGTCAATTCCCAGTGATTTTAGCATTTGCAATGACGATCAATAAGGCACAAGGACAATCTTTTGATCACGTAGGAAAACTTGAAAGTTTTTATTAAAAACACTTTTTATCAGGGAACATTCTTTGAAACAAATCCACGTACTTTCAGAAAATATGTTGTCATCAAATAACTTTTATATTGAATTTAAAAATATTTTGAAAATATATTACAGTGTTTGATTTACTTCCGTCATTATTGACGGGTTATTGCTATCTCTCTCTCTCTCTCTCTCTCTCTCTCTCTCTCTCTCTCTATATATATATATATATATATATATATATATATATATATATATATATATGTATATATATATATATATATATATATATATATATATATATATATATATATATATATATATATATATATATATATATATATATATATATATAAGTCTTTAATTCCATTTGCATTCTTTACGGAGTGTTCTTTGCCGCTCAGAAGTTGTCCTAGCATTTCATAATCTTCTTCTTCTTCTTGTGATCGCATCTTTGATCTTTACACCGTCAGACGAGTTCTCATGATGAATTCGACCGTTGTCTGGAGTTCCTCTTTAGCTCCATACAGCTTTGAGTTTAGTGTTGAATCATTGGGCCAGTATATCTTTCTTAACTGGTCGTACAGAGGATAATCCTGAAGAACATGCTCAGCAGTTTGTTCGTTTAATCCACATGTGCACAGTGATGAAGCAGACAGTCGTAGTGCCTTCCGTTATATATGTGTGCGAACTATAGAAAATCTGCTCTCTGTCTATACAGAAGAAATAATTTCTTCCGTGCACCCTAATATAACCGATGTAACCAGTGTCTAGGTTGAACGGGGCACGACTCACGAAAAGGATTTGTTGAGTTTGTACTTTTTTCCAACAAAGTGCTGTATTGCGACTGTTACATATGTGCTTCCTCTTCCTTTTCTGAATCCGAACTATGTTTGACCACGTCGTAACTTTAATATTGGTCTTATACGCTGTCCTATAATTTTGGAAAACATTCTATTCAACATGACTAACGAAACAAATACTTATGAACACGATACATTTCTGCTTGTCTCCTTTCTTTTTTTTTCATACAGTGTGAGATATTGTGATAATATAGCTTTCATATATATATATTTCATCATCTACATTTTTCTTTCACCTGGCTTTCACCTACGCCCATTTTATTAACGTAAAACCCTCCTACACTCAGATATCTGTCTCTTTCTTAATTTAGCACGACTATTTTATTTCTGTTCGCTATTTCCTTAGGAATGTTTACCAGCAAACCTATTTAGCTAACGTTGAGCCGGTTACCTGTAATTAACGCCAGCGACTGTAAATCGTTGTAATAATATCAGAGTGAGACGGAACGCGTAGGAAAGGGGCGATTATTTCATACAGTCGTAAATTTTGGCTCAAGGGTAGATAAGCTAATGATAGTTGTAACGTATTTTTCGTTAGGCACTGATCAGGGGAGACAATTTCTATTATCTTTCCCTGAATCCGTTCGTTTGATAGGTAATTAAACACGGTGAGAATCGCAAGATCAAAGGACGGTCTTCGCTCGATTGCAGAGTCTGCAAGCGGCAAAAGCGTGAAAATTTCCTCAGATTCGCAGATCGAACGAGGAAAAGCCCGAGATCTGAGTCAAGGGGTCATATCTAGCAAGTACGAGCGATTTTCTGGAGATTTAATATATAAACCCCAGCATTTTGACTCAATTTATCCAGTACCCACAGATTTTAAAGACATCTAGCTTCAAAGTCTAAGATCCCTTATAACAGTGGAATTACTTAGTGGTTTTCGATTGGAGATCGTTTATTTCTGTGTTTGTGGTAAATACTATACTAGAAGTTTGAGTGATTAATTAGTTAGTCCGTATTTTATTTCACTAGATTTTCTGTGCAGAGTGATTTACTAGATAGGTCCGTCATTTATATTTCTCTAGGTTTTACTGTGTTACATAGGCTAGCAGAATAAATAATAATTTCTAGCTAAACTATTCCAGCTATAAAGTAAATTTAATTAATAGCTAGTAACCAGTCAGAGAATATTTCAACCGACTAGTAAATGCTTTGTTCATTATGAGTATTGACGAAATATATATTTATTTCTAATTCATGATGATTAGTTTTTTTTAATGACTAGAATTTAGTTCACGGGAGTTTTTAAACGATAAGACAAGTTCTAAGCTTGCAGTTTCAATTTAAGTTAAATAACCGAAGTGGATAAATATATTATATTTTTCGCGGGTTAAGGATATGATTGAGAATACTATATTATGGTTAAGTATTTGTAATTTGACCTGGTGTCATCTTCCTCCACCTACCAATTTTTTTTTTTTTACTACACCGTTTCTCTGTTCTCTTCAGTCTCGATCTCTCTATCATGTTTGGCTCTAATCCTCTTTCGCCCATTTCCGTTTTCTTTCGATTTCTTTATTTCCCTACCTTTTACATCCGTAAGTGGCAGCCTTTTTCAAGGCACGATCTCTGATCGACCTAATAGGCTACGCTATGTCCTAGCGGACTTTACGGATAGTACCAACTTTTGTTTATTGTCTCAAGTTACCAATTTAGCTCTCGATTACTTACCTGTCCCTGACGAAGGCCTCGCGGCCGCAGCGTTGCCTATTTTCTTTATCTTTTGTCCCAGATAAGATGATTGCCCTATTTTCTATATATTTTTTTATATCCATCCACCAATGTATATATATATATATATATATATATATATATATATATATATATATATATATATATATATATATATATATATATATATATATATATATATATATATATATATATATATATATATATATATATATATATATATATATATATATATATATATATATATATATATATATATATATATATATATATATATATATATATTCTTCTTCTTCTTCTTCGTTCGTCATGAAAAGGACGGTGGTTGCGTTGTGTCTGTTTACGCCTAAGCTGTGATATCTGCACCTTTCGGTCGACACATCCGACTTCTGCACGGCATTTTTTAGGACCAGGTTTGCCTTCCCATTTCGATCCACACTCGCTCAGCCAGACTGCACAGCTGCAGACTGTTTCCAGGACCACCACGTGGAGGTGGAGCACAGACTTGACCAGCTCTGGTTCGCTGGTCCTGACGCAGGCAGTCAAGCTATGAGTCGCTGACTGCGGTCTCTATTGCTGCGTCTTGAGGTCCCATATATATATATATATATATATATATATATATATATATATATATATATATATATATATATATATATATATATATATATATATATATATATATATATATATATACTGTTCAAAAAAAGAAACGCATAGCTATCCGAGGGCGCGTTTTTATGAGTTTGTAAGTAAAATTTGGTGCTAGGGTATATAAAAACCAGCCTCAAATGTTCTTTACAGTGTCAAATTCACGTGTTGACCTGAATTGCGTTCGTTTTTGTAATCGTTACAACGCAGTGGTCAATAGTGTTTATGTCGCAATTTTTGACCACAGCTCATGATGCGCGCACATGAAAGCAACAACATTTGGGGTGAACACTATTCACTGACTACGCAACTGAGACCCTATAAAAGGATAACGCTACACACAAAAAAGGCAGACACGCGTTCAAACTGCTGAAAGAACCAACGAGGACATGCCAGGTCAGAGAAGAATTAAAGATACCATCGAACAAAAAACTGTGGCGTCTCCGACTCGGTGCAGCATACTTCATGGTAGAAGAACCACACTGCCAAGAATGTCAGGAAGAGAATGACATAGACCACTACCTGATCCACTGTAAAAAGTATGAACAACAAAGGCTTGAATTAAAAACTTACTATAGAAATCACAATATAGACTTAACAGGTGATAAGGTTTTAAGTATAGATGCCCCAAGAGATGCCCAATCAATACTTAAAAGATATATACATAAAACAAAGGAAAAAATATAAGGTTAGAACTTCAGGAAAATCATCCAACTAAATAGAAATTAAGCAGCAAGAACTAACAAAACATTAACAAAAAAATAACTACTCATAGGACAAGGAAAGACAAGGTATTAAAAAAAAAGGGACAACAACTCAAAAAGAACAAATACTAATACAGATTAAAACCAAGTGTAAAGGACAATAGTTATCTAGAAACAATACAAAAGAGAAAATAAAATTGACAAATACTAATATAAATAAAAATCAGCAACTGCAAAAGACAACAGTTATTTAAATTGAATACAAAATTAGTAAATAAAATGACACTAAATACCCCAATTATAACCAACTTTCAGGTTGAACAGGGTAGACCAAGATGGAACGAGAAGAAGCAACAATGATCAAATGTTGAGTGCCCGATCTCCACCCATCAATTCATCAAAACAACAACAACAACAACAAAATTCAGTTTATTTTCAAGCAGACATTTATGGCGTCTCTATCGATAAATTTAAGGAACATTGCTATCGGCCGACTGCATGCAGGCGAAAGTCAAAGTCAGGTTGCCAGGCATCTAAACGTGCATCAGAGTACCATCAGTCGACTTTGGCACCGGTTCCAAGCCACTAGCTCAGTTGAAGACCGGCATCGCAGTGGACGACCCAGAGTGACAACAGCAGCGAAGGGTCGCTTTATTCGGCTTCGTCACCTCAGAGACAGGTTTACAACAGCTTCCTCAACTGCCCAGTCATTGCCTGCAGGACGTCTTGTGTCTGATCAAACTGTCCGGAATAGACTGCATGACGCTGGACTTTGGGCACAACGACCTCACCGAGGACCTGTCCTTACCCGCCGCCATCACCAAAATCGACTTCTTTTGGCCAACCAGCATCGTCCCTGGGTAGCTGACAATCAATGGAGACGTGTCTGGTTTAGTGACGAATCTTTCTTTTTGTTGCAGCGTCATGATAGACGGCGTAGGGTCTACCGTAGGCGAAACGAACGTTTTAACCCAAAATTGCATTGATGAAGCTCCGTCGCACGGTGGTGGAGGTGCAAGGGTGTGGGGAATTATCAGTTACAACGGAAGGAGTCAATTGGTGCACATTGAAGGAGGCTTGAATGCGCAACGATACGTCAATGAAATTCTTAGACCCCATGTCCTTCCACTTTTGGCTGCCCAAAGGTCTGTGTTTCAACAGGACAACGCCAGACCCCATTGTGCACGGTTGACCACGCAGTTCCTGACTGCCAACAACATTCTCATCCTTCCATGGCCATCCCTGTCTCCAGACATGAGTTCGATTGAGCACCTGTGGGATGAGCTGCAAAGACGTGTTTGTCGCCGAGACGTTGCTCCAGCGAATCGTCGTGATCTGTTCCAGGCACTCCAGGAAGAGTGGGCAGCCATCCCACAGGCCCACATCAGACGTCTGATCGCATCCATGCCAAGGAGATGCCAGTCGCTGATCGATGCAAGAGGAGGCCACACACCATACTAACGGGAAAGCCGGTACGCCAAAAAAACTCTCGTGACCCAGATGCAAAACAACTGTCAATTGATTGGTTGGACCCTAAGGTATTCTTGTGCGCAATTTGAACAATTAACTCATTAAATTAAAAAAGTTATTAAATGTCAAAATTATGGCTATGTGTGTGCCTTCAGTAGCTATGCGTTTCTTTTTTTGAACAGTATATTTTCCCGACCACCTTTGATGTTAGCATCTTCCAGGGGGAGATAATGTTTGATCTGCGCAAGGGACGTAATATAAGAGAGCTTGTTCAAGGGCCAGTCGTCTGATGTCGATCAGCATCGCTGAGAAGAACAAACGAATAGAACCTTTGATCCGGGTAAACGCAGTTTCCTAAATTCTCGGCTATCCAGAGGTGCGAATAATAACATCTTCCAGTGATAATAACACCATAAGGATATATATACCGCGATCTCTCAAATTCAGTTATTAGAGTCACTCAAAAATTCTTGGAGAATCTAAGCACGACGGACTAGTACCTTTTCTTCATTAATTGTGTTAAATTGTCCCGTGGGGATTTAAATTTCTCATTTGCGGTAATAGAAATTGTGCCTAAGTGTCAAAATGTGTTAGGTACCATTTTATTCAATATAATTCCCTAGCGGTTAAAACTAAGTGAAATAACCTAATGCATAGATATTTCTTGCCAGGCGTTCAGAGTAATGTAATTCCTAATACCCCATTTTTTTCTTACACAAGAAGATACGGCTTAGCTGACTTAGTAGTATTAAGTGTGACGGATCAGTGACCGAATAGAATTCGCTTATACTTCAATGTGTGAAATTTAAATAAGTGACTTGAGTAATGTTATGTGACTAAACAACAGCTGGCAAATAGCTAGTAGTGACAGGCAGATTTTATTAAAGTGCGCGTATAGATAAATTGAATAAAGGACTTTGTGCGCTGTTCTCTTTGTCGCAGGCAATACGGGGGAGGGCACATACCCTTCTTTCCCGACATGCCATAGCGGAAAACGTACGGACAGATGAGTAGCAGTTTTATATATGTTTTTTTCTTCCTTGTCTAGCACTCGAATCAAAACCAGCGGCCAGCGGTTTATTAATATCACCAGTAACATTCTTATTATTATTGGGTCTTCGATTTGTTGGACCTGTTCGGTCCCCTTTCTTCATTCAGAGAGAGAGAGAGAGAGAGAGAGAGAGAGAGACCAAAAAATAAACAATAATATTAATTGTAACTGGACGATACATTACCCAGAATTATTTATCAAAATTTTCCAGCCTACTTGGCATACGAAAGAACATATATTCCTGACGTTTGACAGCCGTAGCAACGGAATGATCCATAAAACTACGCTGTTTCAAAATCGGTACTCACCATAAGAGTCAGCCGATAGGATTTACCATCATCATCATCAGTTTTACATATGATAACATTTAGCTTCGCAACCAGATGCTTAGCAATACGGGAATTAATTTATCCTCTTTTTCAACTGTGAACGTTCAGTGCACGTCTTGCTCCAGTAACTATTTGTGGTGACAGCGATTTCATCAAGGGAACATTAATACACCAAATTTGGCGTCCACCTTGTAATTATTATTCGATATTAGGCTGGACTGGGGCTATCTTTGGCACCCCCACCTGACAGTATATGCTCAGGGTTTATTTTATGTTTTCAGTGGATACCAACATCACCAGTAGGTAAGCGAGATTGTATGTGACCACAGATTGACAGAGTGAGAGAAAGAGGTGTGAATATTTTCTTTTTTGTATAATCATTGTACTAACTTTTTTTTCGCTAACCTGAGTATTTACTGGATAGCTTCAGTAGGAACTTTGTTCTTTTTCTTTACTGTCTATTCTATACCCTAGTGTTAATCTTTGACCTTTTGGGTTATTAACTTCTATCGGGAATTTTTTTCTCAACAGGGGGGAGGACACTTATTGGGTTATTTTCGTGCGTCTGTAAACTTGAATATATTGATTTGTATATGTTGGATGTTGTAAAGTTTAAAAGTGATAATAAACTTAACAAAACTCAATTTAACGTGTCGGTCAGACCCATACCCACTTATCCATAGTTTTTCACGTTGTGCTTATTGTTGTCACATAATTGTGTGTGCGTGGGTGGGTGTAGTGTAACTTATATTTCATATAGGGAGAGAAAGGTCGTCTGATTTTAAAATATAGTCGTATAGATAGGCTGGACTAGAGAAACTACTCACTCAAGAGACTGATCTTCCTCTTATACTATTTCCTCGTGAAACTCTGTTTCTTACACCTTTATTCTCACATATATTTACCACTATCACCTCTACTCAGACGGGACCATAAATAAATTTCTATCCTTATCTTTAAAAAAAAAATTCCGACAGAATGCTTGCTCGCCAGCGGGATTTTATCTAGATCTGGACCAAGCACGACGTACAGATGTAAAAAACCGGTCCACCAGTCTTTTGAGGGGTTTATTTCGTTCCACGCTATATTAAATATACGTGGAAAAAGCTTTGCTCCAGACTCGTCACATGATATTGCTACTTCAGCTGTTCTGAATTCCCGTGGTTGTGTTATTATTCAGTAAGGTTTTCCATTATCGAAATAAAGGGTTAAAACAGATAGAGAAACAGTTCAACGACCGACCCCCAAGGTTTTAATAATTTGGGCGCCAATGTGAGATCAACAACAAAGTAGTTAAAAGGCGATATGCTTGTCGAGAAATACCGTTAATAAAGTGAATTTAAAAAAAAACACACGAATAGTAATACGTCTTGCAAGGAGAAAGGACAAGAAAACACCTACGTTGCGGCCACTAGGCCTTCGTCAGGGACAGACAAAGAAGAGACATGGGAGAAAGAAAGAATTAAGTGGAGAACATGAAACTATAGACATAAGAGAAAAATATGAGAAAAATACTCCCTCGAGGTGTCAAATGTTGGAGCTAAAATGTCTGCCAAAATCGGGAAAGCGGAAGTGGATAGTCCATAAAAAGCAAAACATAAAAAATAGGGACTAGAAAACAGTGAGCAAAAAGTGATATATTTGAAAATTAAAATTAAAATAAAAAAATTAAAAAAATTAAAAACATTTTTTTTAAAAATAAATAAAAATAAATTAAATAAACAAAATAAATTAAAAACATATTTTTTTTCTTTAATAAAATATAAATAAAAAATAAATAATAAAAAGTCATAATACAACTGGGGCTAGATAGATAAGGACGCCTCAGACAAAATAATGCTGCGTGTTCAAACCATAGGGTTTAAGGCAACCCATAAAGTGGATGAAGCGTTGTTCCAGGCGGAACCGACTGTTGACATCCGAGGAACAGGATCTGATGGCTGTCACCTGGATGTCAGTGGCACTGTGATGGCCAGAGCCATTGAAGTGGATGGCCACAGGCGTGGATTTAAACTGAGAGATGTCGTAGAGGTGTCTGCGGAATTGGGCTCCCAGTCGTGTGCCTGTTTGGCCGATTTAAGTAATATTGCAACGTTTGCATATAATAGCATAAATCACGTAACGTGACTAGCATGTGAAGCTATGGGTGATGGTGAACTTGGCCTTAGGGAATGACACTGAACGTGTTTGAATTACATACTGACATGTCTTGCATCGTGTTCGGTGACATGGCTGGGTCCCAAAATGGCCATCGTTGACAGTTTTCACACGGCTGTGGACTAGAAGGTCCCTCAAATTTGTATCTCGTCTATATTCCAGCAAGGGTGGCATATGGACTTTTTTAATAAAGTGAAGCAATCTTGGACTAGGCTGATTAACTGAATAACAATATGACATACGTGACAAGCGAGCTCAGCAACTGATATATTTGAAAGGCTGGAATGCCCCACATGAGATTGTAGGGAAAAAACTATCTAAAAACAGATGAGCTCGAAATTCCAAATAAACAACGGAAAAGGTTACTTCACTGGCACATACGCTAACTGGAATTGTTAACATAATAAAATAATATAGGCCAGTTAGATGTCCTGTGTTTAGAATAACGACTTTGGCGGTATTTAAAGTTAGGCTATATCAACAATTAATGTTTGCAGCTGTTCTTTTTTATTCGTTAAACAAATGTAGCGAACTAAGAACCATGCTCATAATTTGAAGACAAACTGACGGAAAGGCGGTTCGAAACAAGAGACATAAAGATGTATGAAAACATATGAAAGCGCAGGTGGGCGTGATCTGTAAGAAAGGAACGACAGTGGATTAAAAACAAAAACAAAAGAAACACACACACCCACATGTGGGGACTAGAGAAAACATATTTGCTAGTTCATTAAAAGAACATGTTTACCTTTATACTACGCACGGAGGCATATCTGGAGGCATCCTTTATATGACCAGTGCTATAGTATACATACATGGAAGTGAACCTCTGTCCGTGAGGCTAATACATCCTTATTGACTCTTGAAATCATGCACACACTTCCAGGGATTCCCCCTTGTTGAGAACCCAGAACTGCTCACCGAGCTTGGAAGAGTCGCTAGAGCCCCAGATGTAACTCGGGTTTTTACCTGATTGGCTGCATGCATGAAAATCTCACTATGAATCCATGATAGGCAGGGGAGCTGAGAAATGGCTCTTTATAGGACGTGATTATTCCTTGGGAGAGCCCAGAGCCAGAGCATAGCATTTTAGCTCTGCATAGTTGGAGAGCCCCCTTGGACGGCGGGGAATGCACAGTATGCCACGCGCTTCTTACTCCTAGCTTGGGACCAGATGTGATGATCCTTTAACTCTTTGACTCCGCAATTATTTTCCACCCCGTGCCATACGTTTAATTGGTGATAGTCTGAAAACAACGCTCAGAGAGTTGTTTTGGCACGGGTATCAAATCTGATCAACTTTCTGAGAGTTGTTGTGGAGTCAAAGTGTTAAATACAAGCCAAGATGGAGGAGCTGGAGCTCATGACTGTCGTAAATTTATTTTGAGAGAAAAGAGTCGTAGAAATAGTGGTCCGGTTTAGAGTGGAAAATGATGATGGAAAGCTCAGTGATAGAAAATGTAGAGATTTAATAGTTACTTCACAGCGTGTTGGAGGAGAGTAAAGACAGACTTATTTACGACAAATCGTGTCTCTCAATCTTCTCTTTCACTCTCCTGGTCAAACAATTATTTGCCAGTTTTCCAGACTCGCATCTGCGCGCTCACCGATTCGGTGTTTTCAAACACACACACGACGTTGATACAAACTATAATAAACGAATAGTGGAAAATGTTGGGCTTTGGGTATATCCAACACACAGAACTAAATGAGTTTAGGTGATTTTATTTACTTTAAACATCAATCACTAAAAATATCAGATATTACATAAATTATCGTAAGTACACAAATGCAAATAACAAATTTGGGAGGGGTGAAGAAGATTGGTATCGACTAAGCCCTTCCCGCTTATTAGACAAAGACAAACCCAGTCCAGAGATAGATAATATCAGGAACACGGGTACGTTAACCTAACAGTAAAGTTAATTACTCTGAAAGAGGTGTTACCAAGTTAGGTATAAGTGATAGAAAAAAACTTGTTCTTCCCAGCTGTTCTTCCCTTTACTAAGAAAATGGAAAGGAGGTGGTTTTAAACAGAGTTAACAAATTATCAACTATCCCACTTAAAGGAACAATGTAGGGTATACAGAAAAGATATATGTTACCAGGTAAGCAAGTTAACAAAATGGTCACACAAAAGAATTAATTTCCTGTCATTCATACACGCGCTAGCAAAGGCCTTCACTCATCTTGCTCTCACTTACCGATTGTGAAAAAATCTTGCACTCCATAGAATAACACAACAGCAGTTACACCTCAACTAAATGTATGAGTGTTTGTTCAAGTTCTAGCCCCAGATTATCGGGTAGGCGGTCAGCACATAAAAGGGTCCCGTAATCGCTGGAAAATGAATCTGTAGTTGTGTCTCTCTTCTTAATAACAGTTTCTATGGGAGGGCACGGTCTCTGATACCGGGGTGAGGATGGTGTGGTCTATTTGACTATGCCGCGGATAATAAAATTCTTACGCGTGCTGGTACACTTTATCCGTGAGGTATGGTTTAAGTCCAGTGAGAAAACTAGTCACATCACTGTTCAGGAAATTATGAATTATCTCTCTGTGTCAGTAAACTAACAAAGCTCGGGCCAGTGTTCTTCTTCCCGTTACGACTTAAGTTGTTTGATGGTGCGTTAAATTTGTCTTTGGGTGTGCTTTCTTTGCTATAAGTTAGATAGCGGAATTCCAAACATAGAATCGCCTCAAAGATTAAAAATTTACACAGTCTCAACAAGTTCTGCGTCAGGGAAACTCTACACACTGTTTATGCTTTGCTTTGCTTAGATTGATTTCTTTATTGCTTTCTTAATGCTGGGATCGCACAGGTTACGATCACTCTGTATGAAAGAAAAAAAAGACATGTAATATACCGAAAACAAATAACCTTCTAAAGCGCGATGAATTTCCCGTTAAGCCTATAATACACTCGAGTATTTAATTATGTATTTAATAAACACTGCGCGAATTCTAGTGGTTAAAAACACACATCTATAAAACTAGGACTTAACTGAATTTATTAATTATAAATTCCTTCGCGACTTTAAAAGTTAATTTAAGCATCTATTATCTTTGGAAATAATATAATAGATAGATCATTATATTTAAAACTGGAACTCTTGAGATGGTTTAATTAAATAGATTTAAATTAACACAGAATCCCTTGAAATAGAATGACTGAACTAGACCACTGATCACTTTACACAATATATATTACCGCTCTGCACAGAATAGAAATTACTGCAAATATATATATAAAATTCAGGGGAAAATCTATAACAAGATTTCAATAAAGCTAGTGCTTCTGTAAAGGTCTGGCCAGCGAGTGATAACGTGTCTAGTTCTTCATGGTCTATTTAGCTAAAATGAAATGTAAGTTGAGTGGGACATGATAAACTTGACAACTTATTTGATCTCACGAACTTTTGGGGATCTGACCGCCAAATCAAGAGACGAAGCCGCCCCCTGGTCTTCGTATCCGCTCGCTGCTGCCCGTTTCGCTTTCCCCCGTTCGCTCGGTTCCTCGATTGACACCGAGACGCGAAATTAGCGGCAAGCAACTGCGTCTCGTATCAGGGAAAACTACTGTCTTTGATAGCGCCGATAGTCTCCCTTAAGATCCCTCGGTCTGTCTCTTTGATCTCGTCGCTGTATCCTACATGAGTCCCGGTGGAATGAGTTCTGGCAAACGAAAAAGTACAACAAATGTTCAGGGGTTCTAATGTTATGAAAAGCCAAGGGTCCCTTAAATCATCCATCATATCAGGGAAAATTCACTTGTCAAACTAGACGTACGTCACAATCGTCCCCACTTTTAGACATGAAACCATTTTTCATGTTTTCATTTTTGACAATGGAGGTGACCTGATTGGTGATTTTAGGATGAGTGGTATCTTCAGTTTGCTCTTCTTCCTCTGTAGACCAGTTTCTACTCAGAAAATCAGCCCCGACATTCTGTCTTCCCGGAATATATTCCACTTTGAAAGAATAGACGCTTAGAAGGAGGGCCCAACGCATGATCCTAGCGTTAAATTCTTTATTGGCACCAAGAAATGCTAACGGAGCGTGGTCTGTTTGCACCGTGAACGATGTACCATAAAGAAACTCATGATGGCGTCTGATACCGTCAATCAGAGCAAGACATTCCCTTTCAACTACGCTGTAGTTCCGTTCCGCTTTATTTAATTTCCGACTGCCATAGGCAACTGGAAATAGCATGTTCAGGTCACTGTCATCGGCTTGAAGCAGTGTTGACCCGATGCCCTGACCTGACGCGTCGACTCTCAGTACAAAAGGTTTCTTGAGGTCAGGCAACCTCAAGATGGGGTATGCAGACAACTGTCCTTTCAAAGTGCTATACGCGTGTTCGCACTTTTGATCCCATATGACCTTATCAGGACAACCTTTCTTTGTGAGGTCAGTCAGCGGTGCCGTCAGTCCGTTGAAGTTCTGGATGTACTTCTGATAGTATGCACATAGCGATATGAAGGAACGTACGTCTTTCTTCGTTCGGGGTCTTTTTGCTGCCACAATTTTCTCCACGTTCTTCTTAATAGGCCAACTGCATCCGTGAGAAATAGTGTGCCCCAGGAAGTCTAACTGTTCAAACCCGATGAGACATTTGCTAGGTCTGGCTGTGAGACCCGTTTCCTGTAGTCTCCTGAGGAGCATAGCAACCGTAGCAATATGTTCTTCATAGGTTTCCGATGCAATTAAGATGTCATCCATGAAATTATGGATATGGGGACTTTGCAAAGGTTGTAGAAGCTTCCTCATCATCCTGGTGAACACTCCTGGTGCATTATGCAAACCGAACGGCATCACGTTAAATGTGTAATGTCCTTCACTAGTGCTGAAAGCTAACAAAGGTTTAATTTCCTCCTTGACTGGTATTTGATAATAACCTTTACTGAGGTCAATCTTGGAGAAGATCTTTGCTTTGCTGAGCTTGGTGAACAACTCAGAAACAGTTTGGAGAGGTTCGGGCTGGAATTCCGTTACAGCGTTTAGCAACCTGTAATCAATGCACAGCCGAACTTCCTTATTGGGCTTCTGCAACAGCACTACGCTCGAGCTGTAAGGAGATGTAGACTCACTGATAATTCCTGCCTGACGCAGCTTGTCTATTTCTCCGCGAAGTGCATCAGCTTTAGCGTACGGGATGGGGTAAACTCTGGTTTGAACAGGGGTCTCGTTTGTTAATTTCATATCAAATTCAATGAGATTTGTTCGACCAGGTACATCCGTTAAGACTGCACTGTACTGTTTTAGTAGAGCCCTAGTTTCTGTTTGTTGTTCTGGTGAGAGATTGTCGCCGAACTTGACATCTTTAAAGGATTCTGTGGGTTGCAGTGGATACTCCATGCAACCATCATCATCTTCCTCGTCTTCCGTTGCTATGGCGACAGCCAGGAGATGCTCGGAGGATGGCACCGGTCTTTCCAAATATTTCTTTAGCAGATTTATGTGGAAGACCTTCTCCTTTCCTTTGATGGAGATCTTGTAGTTGGTACGTGAGATCTTTTTAAGGACGGTAAACGGTCCTTGCCATCCGATGCGAAGTTTATTGCTTCCGGTTGGAAGTAGCAATAGGACTTTCTCCCCTGGTTGTAGTTCTCTCTCTCTTTTGCAGCTTTGTTGTATCTTTTAGTAATTTTAGCGCGGGCTTTCTTAAGGTTGGTAGTAGCTAGATCCCATCCTAGCTTTAGCCTTTCCTTAAGCTCAGATACATACTTGCTTGCAGAGACGACTGTCTCGTCAGCCTTCTGGTCTGTCAGGGACCGAAGTAAGGCTTCTAGTGGCCCCTTAATAGGTCTGCCAAATAAAAGTGTAGCTGGCGCAAAACCCGTAGACGCTTGGGGTACCTCTCGGTAGGCGAATAAGGCAGCCGATATATATTGGTCCCAGTCTTCCGGTTTCTCCTGACCCAGCTTACGTAACATCATGGTGAGGGTACCGTTAAAACGTTCCACGAGCCCATTTCCGGCCGGATGGTAGGCACTTGTGTGGATATGTTTGGCCCTCAAGATCTTAAAGATCTCCTCCATTAACAGGCTACGGAATTGGGATCCATTGTCCGTCAAAACTTGTTGAGGGAATCCCAACCGTGTAAAAATTTGCACAAGGGCTTCTGCGACATGCTTGGAATTAGTGCATGGTAGCGGTACGGCTTCGGCCCACATAGTGCAAGTGTCAACTAAGGTCAGGATGAACCTGTTCCTTCTTTTGGTCTTTTCCAGAGGACCAATAATGTCGACAGCAACCCGTTCAAATGGAGTCCCTACTATTGGCATTTGCCCCATAGGTACTGGGGGTGTCAAGTGCTTGGGTGCTACCCGTTGGCACTGGGCGCAGGATTTCACGTACCTGACAATGTCAGAGTTCATTCCTGGCCACCAATAGTGGTTTTTTATTCGCTGAATAGTGGCGTTTTGTCCCATGTGTCCGCTAAAGGGAAGAGAGTGCCCCATTTCTAAGATCTGGTTTCTGTACTGCGTCGGTACTAGGAGCTGGTTATTCCCCGTGTCCGGGTTGCCCGTTCTACGATACAATACACCATCCTTAGAAAAGATGTCTCCGTTGTGTCTGGGGTCCTTAGCCATGGGCAGTTTTTTAAAGCAGGGCGCCAGAGTAGGGTCCTTTTGTTGCGCCTCCTTCAGTTCATTCGGCATCAAGTTTGGCGCAGGCTCCCTCTCCTTCTTGGCTTGCCCTCTTGTGGTTACCGCTGCCACAATCGGCTCCTTAGGTCTCCCAATGAACACATATCTACATCCCAGGATAACTGGGTAGATCGGATCATCCATTATGGCCGCTTTAATAACTCCTCTGACAAAGTCAGAGTGTATTTCTACCAGTGCGATAGGAAGCGTCCTGGGTGCATCACTCCTGAAAACTCCACTAAGTTTGACGGTTTCCTCTGTCTCCTGACCTGGTTTGACTAGGTGTCTAGCAACAATACAACTAAAGCTTAATCCAGTGTCAAAAAGACAAGTAGTAGAGGTACCGTTCAAAATTACAGTTCCTCGAGTTGAGGGTCGGTCCCCCTCAGGTTGAGAATCACTGACATTGACTCTACCTTTCGAGGCTGTATGCAAACATCCAATGCGGTTTGCACCGGTTTGTTTGCCCTGATCAGACGTTCCTGGTGTAGGGGTCTTCCCTTTTCCTTGACGTTGGTGGCCGCGCTGCCACGTAGGCTTGTTGGGTTGATCAGAATTTGTGGTTGGGGGGGGGGGATCGGGTTTTGTAGAATTTCGATTTTTTCCTGGGGAGGTTTCTGGGTATTGTTATCTCGTTGGTTATAATGTTGAGAGGAAGTGGAAGAATAGGATGCCTGTTCTAGATTCTGTTTTCGAGATGGCTCATCGGTGGGTTTACGTTTAGTGCTGGGAAGTTCGGCCATTGCATTGCTATAGCGTTCGGCTTTATTGAGTATGTCTTCAAGCCTGACTGCCCCCTGTTCAGCCAAAAATCTACGTGTTTCATTCGACAAAGTGGATTTTATCTGCTCCACAAGAACAAGTTCGAGGAGTCCCTCATATGAAAGAGGTAGGTCAGATAATTCAATGCACTTTGTCAGATAACCCGTGAGACGTGAAGAGAACTGGGGAAATGTTTCCGTGCTCTCTTTTCGGCTGTTTCTGAACAACTGCAGAAACTTTCGGGCAGTCATCTCAAACTGCTGTAGTAAGGCCTTTTTCAACATGTCGTAATCATGTTGATTCGGTCCCAGCTTTGTGTACACGTCATAAGCATTGCCTTTCAGTGACGTTGAAAGTTTGAGCGCCCAGCGGGTACTCTCTAACCCATAAAGATTCGCGAGTCTCTCGAATTTTTCTAGGTAGCTGTCAATTTTTTCGTTAGGGCTAGGAAAAGATTCTAAAGAAAACGACATAGCAGTCAATTGGGCAGATTGAGTACTGGAGAGGTCCCTTGATTGAGACTGGGGCGAAGACGGCTCTCCGTTAGTCGAAGTAGTGGCGCCCCGACTCTCTAGAGCCTTAAGCGCCAGTTGATGCTGTCTTTCCTTCTCTCTCTCTCTCTCTCTCTCTCTCTGCGAGTTTCCATCTCTGCTTCAATTTTCTTCTGTTCCAAAAGACGTTCTTCCGCTTCTTTCTTATCTGCCCTCTCCTGGGCTTCTCTCCTCTCTGTTCTTTCTTTCTCTTCCTTCCTCTCAGCTTCTGCTCTCTGTTGCTCCGCCTTCCTCTCAGCTTCGGCTCTCTGTTGCTCCGCGTCATATATTTCCAATTCCTGGTTAATAAACGCGTTTGCAGCTTCTGCATCTAATCCTGCCTCTTTCGCTTCCAGCCTCAAGATGGACCTCATCTTTATCCTCTCTGCCATTGTTAAAGAATAAGATGAAGTATGCCTAGAGAACTAGTAAGAAGCAACGCGAAAGGGAGGAACTCTGAACCGCTACGAGAAAAAAGAAAAAAACACAAGTATAAATTTACCTGTGTTACCTCCTACCTGTACTGTGCAAACTTATCGCTGCTATTATCTGGCAATTAAGGCTCTAAACGCAAGCGACTATGCCACTAAATGGTAAGTTACACTGGAAAAGAATCTACTATTACTAACAGTAGAGAAAAATTTAAATTAAAACAATTTAAAAGGAAAAAAAAATTTTCCCCTAAATTTTAAATCTCTGACAACAAACTCCGTCCCTAAAGTCAATTATTGAGATGAGACGTTGTTAACTTAATTTTTAAAAAATCAGAACAATCCGTCTTTAGCTAAGCTTAACTCTTTTTGACTTCAAAAACCTTAGTGACTGTAAAACAATCACGCAATCCCAGCAACTTTTATAAAGAAAGAAATATAATTATCTCCACCAGAGGATAATTAAAATAGCAAATATATTTGTTTATCTGTACTCTCTATTGCTGTGGAGAGAAAACAACCTGTAAATATGCTGTGTGGACAACCCAAATACTTAAAGAACGTTTGTCTAGGGGTGTAATTATTTATTTATTTCCCTAATTCACAAAGACAAATCATTCACACTCTACCTAGTTAGACCCAAACTAAATCAGACTCAAAATATCTTTAACCCGGCTATGCGATTGCCTCAAATGTAGCTCAAGATCCCAGAACCAGCCCACAAATATGTGTGCATCAAATGTATCTCAAAATTATCCCGGCGAGCCGGCCAAATATTGTCGTAAATTTATTTTGAGAGAAAAGAGTCGTAGAAATAGTGGTCCGGTTTAGAGTGGAAAATGATGATGGAAAGCTCAGTGATAGAAAATGTAGAGATTTAATAGTTACTTCACAGCGTGCTGGAGGAGAGTAAAGACAGACTTATTTACGACAAATCGTGTCTCTCAATCTTCTCTTTCACTCTCCTGGTCAAACAATTATTTGCCAGTTTTCCAGACTCGCATCTGCGCGCTCACCGATTCGGTGTTTTCAAACACACACACGACGTTGATACAAACTATAATAAACGAATAGGGGAAAATGTTGGGCTTTGGGTATATCCAACACACAGAACTAAATGAGTTTAGGTGATTTTATTTACTTTAAACATCAATCACTAAAAATATCAGATATTACATAAATTATCGTAAGTACACAAATGCAAATAACAAATTTGGGAGGGGTGAAGAAGATTGGTATCGACTAAGCCCTTCCCGCTTATTAGACAAAGACAAACCCAGTCCAGAGATAGATAATATCAGGAACACGGGTACGTTAACCTAACAGTAAAGTTAATTACTCTGAAAGAGGTGTTACCAAGTTAGGTATAAGTGATAGAAAAAAACTTGTTCTTCTCAGCTGTTCTTCCCTTTACTAAGAAAATGGAAAGGAGGTGGTTTTAAACAGAGTTAACAAATTATCAACTATCCCACTTAAAGGAACAATGTAGGGTATACAGAAAAGATATATGTTACCAGGTAAGCAAGTTAACAAAATGGTCACACAAAAGAATTAATTTCCTGTCATTCATACACGCGCTAGCAAAGGCCTTCACTCATCTTGCTCTCACTTACCGATTGTGAAAAAATCTTGCACTCCATAGAATAACACAACAGCAGTTACACCTCAACTAAATGTATGAGTGTTTGTTCAAGTTCTAGCCCCAGATTATCGGGTAGGCGGTCAGCACATAAAAGGGTCCCGTAATCGCTGGAAAATGAATCTGTAGTTGTGTCTCTCTTCTTAATAACAGTTTCTATGGGAGGGCACGGTCTCTGATACCGGGGTGAGGATGGTGTGGTCTATTTGACTATGCCGCGGATAATAAAATTCTTACGCGTGTGCTGGTACACTTTATCCGTGAGGTATGGTTTAAGTCCAGTGAGAAAACTAGTCACATCACTGTTCAGGAAATTATGAATTATCTCTCTGTGTCAGTAAACTAACAAAGCTCGGGCCAGTGTTCTTCTTCCCGTTACGACTTAAGTTGTTTGATGGTGCGTTAAATTTGTCTTTGGGTGTGCTTTCTTTGCTATAAGTTAGATAGCGGAATTCCAAACATAGAATCGCCTCAAAGATTAAAAATTTACACAGTCTCAACAAGTTCTGCGTCAGGGGAACTCTACACACTGTTTATGCTTTGCTTTGCTTAGATTGATTTCTTTATTGCTTTCTTAAGGCTGGGATCGCACAGGTTACGATCACTCTGTATGAAAGAAAAAAAAAGACATGTAATATACCGAAAACAAATAACCTTCTAAAGCGCGATGAATTTCCCGTTAAGCCTATAATACACTCGAGTATTTAATTATGTATTTAATAAACACTGCGCGAATTCTAGTGGTTAAAAACACACATCTATAAAACTAGGACTTAACTGAATTTATTCATTATAAATTCCTTCGCGACTTTAAAAGTTAATTTAAGCATCTATTATCTTTTGAAATAATATAATAGATAGATCATTATATTTAAAACTGGAACTCTTGAGATGGTTTAATTAAATAGATTTAAATTAACACAGAATCCCTTGAAATAGAATGACTGAACTAGACCACTGATCACTTTACACAATATATATTACCGCTCTGCACAGAATAGAAAACACTGCAAATATATATATAAAATCCAGGGGAAAATCTATAACAAGATTTCAATAAAGCTAGTGCTTCTGTAAAGGTCTGGCCAGCGAGTGATAACGTGTCTAGTTCTTCATGGTCTATTTAGCTAAAATGAAATGTAAGTTGAGTGGGACATGATAAACTTGACAACTTATTTGATCTCACGAACTTTTGGGGATCTGACCGCCAAATCAAGAGACGAAGCCGCCCCCTGGTCTTCGTATCCGCTCGCTGCTGCCCGTTTCGCTTTCCCCCGTTCGCTCGGTTCCTCGATTGACACCGAGACGCGAAATTAGCGGCAAGCAACTGCGTCTCGTATCAGGGAAAACTACTGTCTTTGATAGCGCCGATAGTCTCCCTTAAGATCCCTCGGTCTGTCTCTTTGATCTCGTCGCTGTATCCTACATGAGTCCCGGTGGAATGAGTTCTGGCAAACGAAAAGTTACAACAAATGTTCAGGGGTTCTAATGTTATGAAAAGCCAAGGGTCCCTTAAATCATCCATCATATCAGGGAAAATTCACTTGTCAAACTAGACGTACGTCACAATGACTTCAACTCAACATGTTTCGGAATGGCAGAAAAGCCACAGGAAAAGCCTAGATCTCTATTGTAGATACTACCAAGGAGTCTTCAACTTGGTACTGACTGGAAAAGAGCGAGAAGCTCAGCAGTCCTAGTTAAACAACATCAACCTTTATACTAGTAAATTATGTGGTGTTCTTCCCTTGTAATATTTGTCGTGGTCTTTGTAAATGTTACAGTGTAGCCTGAAATGGAAGACATTTGTAAAAGCTTAATTAATTTAGCACTATTTTACTTAAAATCAGGATAGAGTGGTTAAGAGATTTGTGACGTCACATAAGAGAGGAGTCTGGGTTTTTGTGACCCGGGGGATCGGCGTCGGTTTAAAAATGGCAAACAACTGCGTTACATCATATGTAAACGACCCCTAATATGAGATGTTCGCAGGTGCTAACGTAATAATTACCAATATGTTGTACAATATTCTTCTTCTCTTCATCTTCATTATCTTACAGCTGCGGATGGACCACAGGTCTTCAACAAATACACTCCAAACCATAATTTCGTGTACCATCTGTTCTAGTTCTTTCTATAGCCTTCTTTATCCCTTTTATATCAACATCTAACTCAGTTCTTCATATATGGTTTGGTCTCCCTCTTTTTCTCATATACTGTGGATTCCAGAATAAGGGCTGACTTTTAATGCCATTAACTTCTTTCACCAATGTCAGTCCCTGTTCTTCTTCTTCTTCTTCCTCGTTCGTCCTGAAAAGGACGTAGGTTGCGTTGTGTCTGTTTACACCGGAGCTGCGATATCTGCGCCTTTCGGCCGACACATCCGACTTCAGCACGGCATTTTTTGGGACCGGGTTTGCCTTCCCTCTTCGATCCCTACTCTCTCAGCCAGACTGCAGTGATACAGCCTGTTTCCAGGACCACCACGTGGAGGTGGAGTAGGGTCTTGGTCAGCTCTGGTTCGCTGACCCTGACGCAAGCAGTCAAGCTATGGGTCGCTGACTGCATTCTCTATTGCTGCATATTTGGGTCCTAGTCCGTGTTAAAAAAAGCGACTTCTTTTCGCATCATGTTGTTTTGAAATATACAATATAATACATCTGATACAGCCACCAGTTGATAACGGCCACCAGTTGATAAAGCTCTCTTTTCCACTTGGTAAAGATCAGTGTTGATAAAGTCTAACCTTCGGTCACCAGTGTTGGTTGTATGGTTACAATCGTATTCGAAGGGGTGTTGTCACAGTGAAGACAAACACAGGTCAACTCGACCTAAGCAGTGGTGTATTGTTTTTGGAGTGAGGATACATACAGTACGCGAATGCTGGAAAATGTTCTGAGAGTTGACAATATTGCAATCTCACTCACTCGTGGCATGAAGTGTAAGACGAACTACTGTTTACGTTTTCTTGCATTTAATGGTCACACATTTCGACGACACAGGAACAGGAAACATCAGACAGGTTGGCATAAATCATCATAATATTGATCAATGCAATGCACTATCACCTGGGCATTCATGTTGTATAACAGTTCAATGTAATGTCAGTAGACAAGCACTCAGTATTTCAGCACATATGTATAATCTCAGGCCTTACTGACAAATCGCGTCAGTTAAGAACCAATGTTTACTCATGGTTCCCTGTAAGAACCTCGTCTAAGTCTTTCAGGCCGGAAATTCAGTAAATGAATTTATGAATACAATGTCAAACCACCAGTAGTGGGTTTTCATATAATAGTATGCAGATCTCGATATCATCGTCTGATATTAAGGACATTCCTGTTCTCGATCGATGATTTTATAAGATTGAAACTTGGAGTCCAAAGATGGCTCCATCTTTGACTTTCGCTCACAACAAAGATAATGACGAAGCATGATCATAGGCTCTGTTCTTTTCATAAATATATGTAAATTAGACTCTGCATATCCTGTTCAATCATGTTGCGACATAAAATGTATATATATATATATATAACTGCAAGCAAATATGTCGTCTTAACATCGATAATCAAACGCCTGTGCAGACGATAGCATGTCGACCTAGCTGAATATGACGAAAGGTTCAATATGTCTGTTTTACCTTATTTCTCAGGAAAAACACAACCGCGAATAACGCGAATAACGCACGCCATTCCTTGGCGTCAAGAATCAACACTGGGGAAGAATCTTTGATAATTCAATCATAGAGATAAACAATCTCCTTTCCCCAAAAGGAATCACAGAGCTCAAGACAAATCTTCAGACCGCCTTCATCTCGGTCCAATAGGGCGGAACCTTCTCACCTCCCTTCTTAGCGACACATCCGCCGAACAACCTATGACCCCAAGTTCGACACCAAAGATATAGTTCGACTTAGACATACAAAGATATTAAGATAAAAGACATACTCGTTGTTGCGTGATAAATTCTCGCAACATCGTTTTATTTCAATATCTGTTTTATAACGCAAGGGCAACAACTGCTTGAAATCTATAGTCACTTTTCTCGGTAAGCATTTGTCTTCTCGCGTTAGTATCGAATGCAGTTAACTTTTGAGCTGTGGTCATTTTTGCGCTGGACTGCGCATGACTTGTCTTGTTGTTTGGTCGATCGGTTTCCGCCCACCACTAGTGGGGGTGAGCGATTTGGAATGGCGAAAGAGATGCCTCGTTGAAGAGGGGATCTCCGCTTTTTTTTGTTCTGTCAGGGATGTGTAGTCCTCTTATGGATATTTCGTTTAGTCGAGATAATACCTCTAGTGTTTTCCCACATGTCGGGAGGCGTGATATTTCTGTGTATTTCTTGAAAGCAAGGTAAATTAACATTTTCATTAACTCTATTGATTTTGGGTCGTGAGCGATTTCGATTCATAGCCTGTCTGCGAAAGTCGTCGTCACGAGATGTTTTTTCCCAGCTCACATGTCGCTGCATTGTACTGCATCGGTTGATGCAGGTACCAAGGACCATTACTTGCTACTTGGTTAAATGAACGAGGTTTAGAAAACCTTTATTATCTAGAGGATATTCTTGAGGACATTATTTATACTTCGGCAGACGTGTCTGTCTTGCTGAAGTCAAACTAAGGAGAGTGAACTGATCTCATACATCTGGTTATCTCCTGGCTGTTATAGAAAAGGATGGAGTTTTCCACCTGACTACATTTACAGCACTATGAAATATAACATGCATCTGACTCATCATTGTAATGCTGTCTACCGTCTATTGCTGTATTGAATGTTGCTGTGATAATGACTGTTTGATGTGCCTACACATTTGCGTAACCATTTTGTCACTGTGGCGTCCACAATAAATAATGAAGAAAAACGTCAACGGCTGTTTCAAGACTCATTGACTTTATACGTCGTGAGTTTACTGACGTCCTATGTGGATTGCCCTGTTATTGTTGCATGAACATTGTTTTGACTGAACACATCTACACACTACACAAAACCAGACATGCGGATGCCATCCATCATCATATGGCATCACGCATCATTTGGTGGCCATAAGCTGGTTTGATTCTGGTACTAGCAAACACGGGGTCCCTTACCCACTTCATTTTCAACAAGAATTCATCAGCATCCTTCAAGAAATTAACATTCTTCAATACAGTCAACATCTTCAAAATTTTCAAAGTACTCGGCGTTGCCCGGTAAAAGTCAAAATTTCAACCTTTTGACGGAAACAAGAATTTGACAGTACCCGGCGTTGTTACATGTTGCCGGATAACTCGGACTGCTGTTATCTTTTACGCAAGTCAAGCAAGTTGCTGCTGTCAAGGTTCCAGTGCTGTCGTTTTTTGAGAAGGTCAAGTGCCGGTTGAAACGGGTTGTTTTCTGAAGAAGGCCAAGTACCGATTTCCATCAACTTACTTTTGGATTAGAAGGTCAAGTGCCGAAACAGCTCAACACACAGTATTTCAGAAGCTCTTGTACCATCGTGTTAGCAGTGGAAGCAGTTCAGATGTGCCATCATCGTTGGAGCTTCGCTCTTTAGGACGTTGATTGACATCCGTTTTTCTGCTGTTCTACGATTGGAAGCCTTTAAGTTAAGTGGCCTGTTTGTATGTAAACTGTGCCCTTATACTTCTGCTGAGTCTTCTGTGTATCATCTCATTCTATATATTATATGTCTATATGTTATTTGTATATTTATATGTTTATATTTCAGCGGGTTCTCGGTTGGGTGGTGTCTCCGTTAGATTATGCCACGTCATAGAGGTCGTCTATTGTGAGCGTTTTCTGTAGGGTTTGCAAATTTCCGATACTGGAATTTGCTAAGCGACTTCTGTTGCTATTTATGTTAGCTGTGATGACATGTTTTAATATTGTTTTCGTTATTATTTCACATTCTTTAGTTTTGTTGTGATTTGTTTGTATTTGTTAGCCTACTCTTGTCTATAATTTAGTTTCATACAACATTTTTGTTTATACACTGTGGTGTCATGTATTTTGTTTAATTCTATCGCAGATATCGTCACATTTTTTGTGATATTTCATTAATTTATGCTTTATTTTTAGTTGATTTCTGCGAAAGTTTTTGTATTGTTGCTGATCTTTGTTATTGTTTACATTGTTATTGTTTACATTGTTTGTATTGTTTACATTTTCAATGTTTACATTCTGCATGTGTTTACATAGTCATTGTTTACAGTTATAGTAATTAGTTAATGGGCTATGCTAATGCACTGTTACTACTATACTGATGATAAATGAATGATGAATAGTGTCGTGCACTATTGAATGAGAAGTGCACTTATGATCAAGATTTGAGTGCTGATATTTCATATACAAGTTCTTTGATTGGAGACTTGTTTCCCACAGAGACTGGGATAATATAATGTGATGTGAATATACAAGTGCTTAATTAAGACTTGTTACACTTAGGTTTGAAATAAATTAGTTAATTATTTCAGGTTTTGGACTCATATGTTAGACAACATGTCTACATTTGAGCACTTTATTGAGCAGGGTAAATTGCTTGGGAAGACTGGTGATAAGTTAGAAGAATTTGCAACTGCTCGATATGATAAAGCAATGGAAGCTGAACAAAAGAAACTGCATATGGAAGCTGAACAAAAGAAACTGCAGATGCAGGTGGATGAAAAGAGATTCCAAATGGAAATGGAAAAACAAAAAAGGGAATCAGAAGCTGAGGAGAGAAAACTCCAGCTACAGCTAGAAGCTGAAAGACTTCAAAAAGAGGCTGAGAATAAAAGACTTGAAAAAGAGGCTGAGAATAAAAGACTTGAAAAAGAGGCTGAAAATAAAAGACTTGAAAAAGAAGCTGAAAATAAAAGACTTGAAAAAGAAGCTGAAAATGAAAGACTTCAAATGCAGGCTCAAGCTGAAGAAAGGAAGTTACAAAGAGAGTCTGATGAGAGGAAAGCAAAAAAATGGAACATGAAGAAAAACTCTTAGCTTTAGAGTTGGAGAAATTGAAATTGACGAGCATGAGTAATGGTAATGATTCAAACAAGGGTTCATCTTCTGGGAAGGCTAATAATGATACTTTTAAGATTAAGTTACCAACATTTAGTCCTTCCAGTGATGACATAATGTTCTATCTGGACAGATTTGAACAAGCATGTACAGCTCATAACATAGACAAAGCAAAATATGTTTATCAGTTATCAGGGATACTGACAGGTAAAGCTCTAAGTATATTAAATATGGTGGATGAACCTGACAAGAGCAATTATGAGGTTGTCAGGGCCGCTTTGTTAAAGAAATATCAGCTTAACGAAGACGGCTATCGTCTACAATTTAAAAACATGTTACCTGAAAATGGAGTTGAATTCTCCGAGTTTATTGCAAGAATACGCATTACTTTCTCACGATGGGTTGAACTATCTAAGACGGAAAAAACTTATGAAGGACTTATGGACTTAATACTTAGAGACAAAGTCATGTCGTCTGTCAATGAGTCTTTCCTTGCTTTCCTTCATGAACGTAAACCTAAAACAATAAAAGAAATGGAAGATTTCTGTTGCCAATACGTAACTGCGCACCCACACATAACCACGGGTAACTCTAAGGTGAAAGAAGGTTTACCAGTTGCTTCGGCAGCTCCGTATGGTCAAAACTTTGCTCGTAGATCCCAACAAAATTTTGATAGAAAGGGCAGCGGTAATTTCTGTCAAAATCATGGAAACCAATTTCATGGTGATTCTTCTTCGAAGAATTGGAGACAACCTGATAGTGGTCGTTACTAACACCCTAATAATTATAAGCATTTCAAAAGAGGATATGGTAATAGAGGTTATTCCTGCCGAAGACCTCAGAACCAAACAAATAGATGTTCGCATCAATGTGAACATGATAGTAATCGTGGAAACTGGAATTCGAACCAGTATAACAATTACAATAGAGACAATAATAACTGCAGAGATAATAATAACTCTGATAACTTCAGAGGTAATAATAGTCGGGGTAGATCTCAACACAAAAAAAAGAGATATCAGCAGGCTAATGCTGTACAACAGGAAACTGAGGGAGCCTGTAATCATGTTGTTGATAGTAAAAACTTTGACGCTGTCACTAGTTCTGCTTTTGACTTTGAGAGAGCAAACAAATGCCCCCAATGCAGTACTTTATTCGAACCGGGTACCATAACTACTTTGAGTTGTGGTCACCCACTTCCCGCTCTTCCTGCTGCTGTTGCGCATGACGGGAGGGGTTCTTTAATTCTACATAAGGGTCTTGTTAATGATACTCCGGTCTCACTACTTTTCGATTCCGGATGCACCACTATTGGTGTTAGACAATCGCTTGTAGATCCATCTTGTGCTACAGGAAGGGTTATTAAATGTGTCACATTTGGCGGCACTCTAGAAAAATATCCTACTGCTGTAATTCGCATTGCCACTCCTTTCTTTACTGGAGATGTGCATGCTTGTCTCTTACCTAATCCTATTGCGGACCTTATTATTGGTCGTATTCACGGAGTTAGGGAGTGTACCCCACAGCAGATTGCTGCTTGGGAAGATAATAACATGCAAGCTACAAATGCAGTAGTTACAAGAGCACAAGCTCTACAAACACCCGAAACTTCACTGAATAGTGATAATGAAGTTGATAGCCAAGATAGTCACTTAGTAATTACTCGTGACTCTTTCATAAAATTGCAAGAAGAAGATCCTTCTTTAAAAAAATTCTTCGTTCTTGCGAAGAAAGGTGATCCGAATCAGGATACAAATAGAAAATCTTGGATTGCAATGAGAAACGGCGTACTTGTACGTATGGTACAAGATTCGACTACGTCGGCACATTCGCAAATTCTTGTTCCCAAGAGCATGAGAGTCCAAATATTACAACATGCTCATGACTCGCAATGTGCTGGACATATGGGTTTTGCCCGTACGAAGTCGAGAGTCCTTGCGGCTTTCTTTTGGCCTTTTGTCAATAAGGACATTCGTATTTACTGCCGATCATGCAAGGTATGTCAGGAGGTCAAATCTAGAGGACCACGACATGCTGCGCCTATCCAGGCTGCTGACATTCCTATTCGGCCGTTTCAGAAAATGGCCATAGATATTATTGGCCCTTTTAAGGTCAAGTCGGCCAGAGGACATCAGTTTATCCTTACATGTGTCGATATGTGCACACGTTGGCCAGAGGCTATTCCTCTTAAGAGCATATCTACTACAGATATCGCAGATGCTCTTTGGTTGATATTTTCTCGCTTGGGGTTCCCCAGAGAAATATTGTCAGACCATGGCACTCAACTCATATCTGACACTATGTCACAGGTAATGTCTACCTTACATATTGAACGATCTCTCAGTAGTATCTACCATCCTATGTCTAATGGGTTAGTTGAGCGTCTGAATAGAACGCTCAAGACTTTGCTTGGTAAGATAACTGAAGATCATCCTCAAGATTGGGACAGGGTTTTACCCGCGGCTCTCTTTGCCTATAGAGAAGTCCCTAATGAACACACAGGATTTTCTCCCTTCGAACTTGTCTTTGGCGCGCGTCCACGCGGCCCTATGTCTTTATTACACGATCTCATCACTGCCGATGATATTAGCGATGAAACTCAATCCTCATATGAGTATGTCATTGCTCTTAGACAAAAGATCATTGAGGCATGTAAGCTAGCAACTGCTTCATCAGAAATTGCTAAAGAGAAGGCAAGGCAGTTTGCTAACAAGAATAGATGTCTACGACAACTTTGTCCAGGTGACAAAGCATTCGTCCTACTCCCCAGTAGGGAAAATAGACTTCTTATTGCATGGAAAGGTCCGTATGCAATAGTCTCTCGGATTTCCGATGTTGACTATGTGGTCGATATTGATGGAAAGCATAAAACTTTCCACATAAACATGCTTTCGGAATTTCACGAACGTCCGGACTATTTGCTGCCTATTTTCCAGGCAACGGATGATGCTCCTGCACCTCACGGTCATTATTCATCCCTGTCTGTCATTCAGGATGAGGAAGCTACCTTCTCTGATGTCAACCTTCCCCTTCCAGTGGTTCCATTACATTCTACGGAATCTTGGAAAAACGTTTCTGTTTCTCCTAATCTTTCTGGTGACGAACATCGACAAGTCTCGTCGATGTTACAAACATTTCAGGATGTTCTCACTGACATTCCTGGACACACAGATGTCATAGAACATGACATAATTCTTACCGACAATAATCCAATTAGGGTTAGGCCGTATCCTATTCCTATACACTTTCAGTCGCAAGTGGAAAAGGAATTGGATGAAATGATTCAATTAAATATAATTGAACCATCGACTTCACCATATTCTTCTTCCATGGTTATTGTCCGGAAGAAGGATAAGAACATACGAATTTGCGTTGATTATCGCAAATTGAATCAGGTCACAAAGTTCGACGCTGAACCGATGCCTTTGTTAGAAGATCTACTGATTAGACTTTCTAATTCTAGATTCTTCACTAAACTTGACTTGTCTAAAGGTTATTGGCAAGTGCCTTTAGCAGAGCATGCCAAACCTCTTACTGCTTTTTCTACACCTAGGGGTCTATTTCAATGGAATGTTATGCCTTTTGGTCTCATGAACGCCCCTGCCACTTTCGTTCGCATGATGCGTCGAATTCTGTCACATCGTTCGGATGTCATCGCATACTTAGATGACATCTGTCTCTTCAGTGATACCTGGGAAGATCACTATTTAGGGTTATATGACTTACTGTCCACTCTACGTGAGAATAATTTGACAGCAAAACCTTCTAAAGCTTTTGTTGGTTTTGGGTGAAATCTCTTTCCTGGGTCATCGTGTTGGTCATGGTCTCTTGAAGACAGAAGACCACAATACTTCCAAAATACTGAACATCTCTGTTCCTAAAACGAAGAAACAAGTTAGGAGTCTCTTAGGTTTAATTCAATTTTATGGGAGATTTATTCCAAATTTATCTTCGATCATGGCACCTCTCTCAACATTGTTGAAGAAAGGTTCGCCTAATCTGGTCCGTTGGTCTGAAGAATGCCAATCTTCACTAGACCAAATCAAGAATATATTTTCTTCTCCTCCCATCTTAAGATTACCTACTCTTGATAGGACTTTTGTTCTTCGGAGTGATGCTTCATCCACTGGGATTGGAGCAGCACTGATGCAAGAATATGCAAATACTCTGCATCCTGTTATGTACATTTCTAGAAAACTAAATGCGGCAGAGAGGAACTACTCGGTTTTAGACCGTGAGTTGTTAGCGATGGTTTGGTCAATTCTAAAGCTACAAAGATTCCTCCTGGGCGCACATTTCATTCTAGAGACTGATCAGAAAGCTCTTACAGCTATTCAGACTAAGAATTTGAAGAGTTCGAGATCCACTCGATATGCTATAGCTCTTCAACCTTTTCACTTCACGGTACGAGCTATCCGTGGTGCGGATAATGTGATGGCTGACATTTTGTCTAGATGCCCACATGACTCCAACTAATACTTCTGTCCTATATTTCTATATATTACAGAGTCATAACACACCTATATTTCTACAATAGATTAGCACATCTGTACTTACTTTATATGTACACACTATCGTGCTTTGTTGTCATCTTCTTCTGTTCGTTTTTTAAAATGATAGAGGAGGACTGAGTAGTTAATATAAGGGCCGTTAGTTTACTAAACAGCCACAATTATTAATAATGTATTGTACCTTATGAAGCATATTAGTTATTAATTAGCATTATATTGCTTGTACTTTCTCAGAATGTCATTGTTGAGCTGAGGACTTACCTTACGAGTTCTAGATTGTGTACTTACCCTCGGAATACCAGAGCATATGTCCTGGATCGTCATGTAGTTTAACTTTGCTATGTACTTATGTCATTACATGTCAAAGAATGTACTATTTAAATTTTCCTATCAGATTTGTACATCCATTTTTAAAGACAATATTAGAGTATGCTGTTTAATGATGATTATAGTAACTTGCATACGTATATTGTGTTTACATGCTAACGTGATGTGTGTTGGTGACACCTCCCCGATGTGAATATTTTTTGAGACATATTTATTTTTCTGTTGAGGTATATCCTCACCAGACACTCTATAATTAGCCTATTGTTTGGCAATTTAATTAATTATCAGCGCATAATTCGTGCGTTTTGAGCCGCTTATCGCTTGCTCTTTGATATTGAAAAAAAAAATATGTTCCACATTTTTTTTTTATCGGGAGGAGGTGGTGATATGTTGCGTGATAAATTCTCGCAACATCGTTTTATTTCAATATCTGTTTTATAACGCAAGGGCAACAACTGCTTGAAATCTATAGTCACTTTTTCTCGGTAAGCATTTGTCTTCTCGCGTTAGTATCGAATGCAGTTAACTTTTGAGCTGTGGTCATTTTTGCGCTGGACTGCGCATGACTTGTCTTGTTGTTTGGTCGATCGGTTTCCGCCCACCACTAGTGGGGTGAGCGATTTGGAATGGCGAAAGAGATGCCTCGTTGAAGAGGGGATCTCCGCTTTTTTTTGTTCTGTCAGGGATGTGTAGTCCTCTTATGGATATTTCGTTTAGTCGAGATAATACCTCTAGTGTTTTCCCACATGTCGGGAGGCGTGATATTTCTGTGTATTTCTTGAAAGCAAGGTAAATTAACATTTTCATTAACTCTATTGATTTTGGGTCGTGAGCGATTTCGATTCATAGCCTGTCTGCGAAAGTCGTCGTCACGAGATGTTTTTTTCCCAGCTCACATGTCGCTGCATTGTACTGCATCGGTTGATGCAGGTACCAAGGACCATTACTTGCTACTTGGTTAAATGAACGAGGTTTAGAAAACCTTTATTATCTAGAGGATATTCTTGAGGACATTATTTATACTTCGGCAGACGTGTCTGTCTTGCTGAAGTCAAACTAAGGAGAGTGAACTGATCTCATACATCTGGTTATCTCCTGGCTGTTATAGAAAAGGATGGAGTTTTCCACCTGACTACATTTACAGCACTATGAAATATAACATGCATCTGACTCATCATTGTAATGCTGTCTACCGTCTATTGCTGTATTGAATGTTGCTGTGATAATGACTGTTTGATGTGCCTACACATTTGCGTAACCATTTTGTCACTGTGGCGTCCACAATAAATAATGAAGAAAAACGTCAACGGCTGTTTCAAGACTCATTGACTTTATACGTCGTGAGTTTACTGACGTCCTATGTGGATTGCCCTGTTATTGTTGCATGAACATTGTTTTGACTGAACACATCTACACACTACACAAAACCAGACATGCGGATGCCATCCATCATCATATGGCATCACGCATCACTCGTCCTACCTAGACAAGAACTACACATAGATTCGGGTCATAGATATTCTGAAGCAAGAACAATCTATTTCTAACCAAACAAAGAATAGATCGCTATAAACCTAGATTTCTACGCCATTCGATATTCAGCAAAGATACAAGAACCGATAACTCACAAAATGAATACACATCGCCTAATCTGAGTTCTGTCCCTCTAGACTGAAAATCGTGAATTCAAAGATAAACATATTTTTATCAGACAAATAAATACATTTTTCATTTGTATGCGTAATCTGTGCGACACACAAAAGAATATGTGCGCAACAGATTACCACACCCCCCGGGAAAAAAAATGAAATCTTTTTTTTTCATCTGAGAGCAACATACAATAGGCTCACACCGCACAAATACTGCGCCGATGAGAAATATCTGGAATTTATAAGCCAAATTAAGGCAAAGTCGAAATATAGATCGACTGGTGAGAATACATCTCAACCTCTCAGAGAAAGCATTTCTCTTAAGCATAAATGTTTCCAGGGAGGTGTCACCAACGCATACTACTATACTTGCAAAGACACAATGCATATAACAATTTCATATTTAAGCATTATAAGTACATGATTTACAAAAAAGAAAAATAATCAACGAGTACCGGTGAATATATATATCAATGAACGTAGTGATAGTAGTGATACAATCACTATATTACAAATCACAATGTGTATGTATTTCGATATAGAAAAGAAAAATCTGTTGTCGAGTTGGTAGTGTTAAGAAGTCCAAGACTCAACAGTTAAGTGGAATCATGTGGGCATCTAGACAGAATGTCTGCCATCACATTATCTGATCCACGGATAGCTCGTACCGAATAATGAAAAGGTTGAAGAGCAATTGCATATCGAGTAGACCTCGAGCTCTTCAAATTTTTACTCTGTATAGCCGTAAGAGCTTTCTGATCGGTTTCTACTATGAAATGTGCGCATAGAAGGAATCTTTGTAGTTTGAGTATTGACCAAACCATAGCCAATAGTTCACGGTCTAAAACCGAATAATTCCTTTCTGCAGCATTAAGTTTTCTGGAGATATACATTACAGGATGCAGAGTTCCAGAGTACTCTTGCATTAGTGCCGCTCCAATCCCAGTGGATGAAGCGTCACTACGAAGAACAAATGTCTTATCTGTAGTAGGTAACACTAAAATAGGTGGTGATGAAAACAAAGTTTTGATCTTATCCAAAGAGGATTGGCATTCTTGTGACCAGTGCACTATATTAGGCGACCCTTTCTTTAGTAGTGTAGAAAGAGGTGCCATGATAGAGGATAGATTCGGAATGAATCTTCCATAAAATTGAATTAGACCTAAGAGACTTCGCACTTGCTTTTTAGTCTTAGGAATAGAGATGTTAAGTATCTTAGTGATATTATGGTCCTCTGTCTTTATGAAACCATGACCCACTCGATGGCCTAAGAAAGAAATTTCGCTAAAACCAATGCAGGCTTTAGAGGGTTTCGCTGTCAGGTTATACTCGCGTAGAGTAGATAGTAATTCAACTAACCATAAATAGTGATCTTCCCAAGTATCGCTGAAAATCCAGGGATGTCAGTAAGGACATCCTGAAATGTTTGTAACATAGCCGAAACTTGTCGCTGTTCTCCTAAAGACAAATCCGGAGAAACAGTAACGTTTTTCCATGATTCACTCGAATGAAGTGGAATCATCGGAAGCGGAAGATTAACATTCGAAAAACTTGTTTCCTCATCCTGTATTACGGACAGTGATGAGTAATGACCAAGTTGGACTGGTGAATCGTCCGTTGCCTGGAAAATAGGCTGTAAATAATCCGGACGTTCATGGAATTCCGTAAGCATATTGATGTGGAAGGTTTTATGCTTTCCATCAATATCGACAATGTAGTCAACATCGGAATTTTTCGAGATTATATCGTACGGACCTTTCCAAGAAATAAGAAGTCTGTTTTCCCTACAAGGTAGTGAAACAAATGCTTTGTCACCAGGACAAAGTTGTCGTAAGGTTCTTTTCTTATTGGCAAATTGTCTTGCCTTCTGCTTAGCAAAGTCAGAAGAAGAAGTTGCCAATTTGCATGCTTCGATAATCTTTTGTCTCAGCGCGATTACATATTCGTAAGAGGATTTTGTGTCATCGGTAATATTATCAGCGGTTATGAGATCATGAAGTAAAGACATAGGGCCGCGCGATCGCGCGCCAAAGACAAGTTCAAAGGGAGAAAATCCTGTATGTTCATTGGGGACCTCTCTGTAAGCGAAGAGGGCCGCGGGTAAAACCCTGTCCCAATCTTGAGGATGATCCTCAGTTATCTTCCATAGCAAGTTTTTGAGTGTTCTATTTAGCCGTTCGACCATCCCAATGGACACAGGATGATAGATACTACTCAAATATCTCTCTATCTGCAGAGTCGACATCACTTGAGACATGGTATCCGATATTAGTTGGGTACCATGGTCTGACAATATTTCTCCGGGGAATCCCAGGCGAGAAAATATAAGCCAAAGAGCATCTGCAATGTCAGCAGTAGTAATGCTCTTCAGAGGAATAGCCTCTGGCCAACGTGTGCACATGTCCACACACGTTAAAATAAACTGATGTCCTCTAACAGATTTGATCTTAAATGGACCAATGATGTCTATCGCCATTTTCTGAAATGGTCGAATAGGAATGTCTGCAGCCTGAATAGGTGCAGCATGGCGTTGACCTTTGGATTTGACTTCTTGACATACTATACAAGATTGACAATAAATCCGTATCTCTTTGTTCACAAAAGGCCAAAAGAAAGCCGCAAGGACTCTTGACTTAGTACGGGAAAAACCCATGTGTCCAGCACACTGAGAGTCGTGAGCGTGCTGCAAAATTTTAACACTCAAATTCTTGGGAACCAGGATTTGAGAATGACTTGACGTAATGGAGTCTTGAACCATACGTACAAGTACGCCATTCTTCTTTGTAATCCACGATTTACGACTTGTGTCTTTATTCGGATCACCTTTTGTTGCAAGAGTGAAGAATTTCTTTAGAGTCGGATCATCTTCTTGCTGTTTAATAAATGAGTCACGAGAAATTACCAAGGGATCGTCTTGGTTATGCACTTCATTATCTTCAATAGATGAAGTTTGAGGCATATTAAGAGCCTGAGCTCTAGTGACTACAGCATTAGCAGTTTGCATATTTTGTTTTTCCCAAACGGAAATTTGTTGCGGAGTGCATTCTTTGACTCTGTGAATACGACCGATGATAAGATCAGCGATCGGATTCGGCAGAAGACAGGTGTGTACATCTCCTGTAAAGAAAGGAGTAGCAACTCTAATGATAGCAGTAGAGTATTTCTCTAAGGTGCCGCCAAATGTTACACATTTGACTACTTTTCCAGTGGCACGAGAAGGATCTACAAGCGACTGCCTAACACCAATTGTGGTGCATCCAGAATCAAAAAGAACTGAGACTGGATTGTCATTTACTAAACCTCTATGTAAGACAAGAGCAACAAGTCCATAAGGGCTTCATATGTCTTTTCTGTTTTGGACAATTCAATCCAACGATTAAATGTAAGACGTGTCCTTGCAATGAATTCTGAGAAATCTACCTCTGATTCAGGTACCATTTTCTTAAACAAAATACGGTAACCTTCCTCAGTTAACTGGTATTTTTTCAATAAAGCTGCTCTAATAACATCATAATTATCCTTGTCAGCCTCTTCAACCAAACTTAAACTAGTTAGAGAATCACCTTTCAAATTTTCTGACAACTGATTAACATACTGTGATTTATCCACATTATGAGCTCGACAAGAACGTTCAAAACGATCCAGCCAGAATGTAATATCGTCACCGGAAGGATTGAATGCTGGTACTTTGACCTTATAAGTAAAGGGTTTACCACTATTACCATTTGACTGATTAACATTACTCATATTTGTCAATTTCAATTTTTCTAATTCAAATGCTAAAAGTTCTTTTTGATGTTCATGTTCTCTTATTGCTTTTCTCTCCTCAGCTTCTCTATATAATCGTTTTTGATCAGCCTCTCTTTCTAATCTCTTTTGTTCAGCCTCTCTTTCTAATCTCTTTTATTCAGCTTCTAATTTTTTTTTCTTCCATTTGAAGCTTTCTCTCCTCAGCAGCAGCTTTTTTCTCCTCAGCAGCAGCTTTTCTCTCCTCAGCTTGCATCTGCAATCTTAAATTCTCAGCATCTATCTTCTTTTGTTCAACTTCTGCTTTCCATTTATTTTCCTCTTTTTGCTTCTTTTCTTCTGACTTTAATACCATGGCAAATTGAGCAGTTGCAAACTCCTCTAATTCCTTACCAGACTTATCAAGGGATTCCCTTGTGCAATAAAGTATTCCAATGTAGACATGATGTCTAATAATGATAGCAATCACTTGAAACAATAATGTAATCTATTAAATTCAAAATGAACTTGATTAAATGGCTCACAATCCCAATATCTGTTGGAAACAAGCCTTTAAATAAGGTCTTGTATAATCAACTGTGAACCTTTAGTAACAGCAATTAGTCATCAGTTGATTATTTCTCATAAGTTCACTACATAGCTAGTAGTGTATGATCAAGTATATTTTATAGTATATGTAAACCAATAACATACATAAACAAAAGACAATCAAGAAAAACAATACGAAAACATTTGCAGAAATCAACTAAATTAAGTAGAAAACTAAAGAAACTAATCACAGAACCTGTGACGATAACTGCAAAGGAATAAACAAAACAAATAACGCCACAGTGTATAAATATAAATGGTGTATAAAACTAAATTATAGGACAGGGTAGATCTACAAATACGAAGAAATCAAAACAAAACTGAAGAACAGACAAAATATTACGAAAACAACAATGAGTACAGATCGTCACAGCTAACAGATATTGCAACAGATGTTGCAGCAAATTTCCAACAAAGAAAATTGCTCCCTATAGAACACTAATATAGGACCAATATGACCCGGTATATCATATACTAGTAACCTCACCAACCACCCACGACATAGACACAACGAGAAACAAATACATGTAATGTGAACATAAATATATAAATTATGTGTATAATAGGATGTGTTGTAAAGAATGCACAGTTTTGCAGTAATAGCACAGTTATTCTAATCAAAATAAATAAACTGCCACTTTATTGAATTACAAATTCTGGCCTTAAATATTAAAGTTCAACACAATAGCGGAACATAAGAAGGTCTGCCTTCACCTGTACTGTACTTGTTACAAAAAAGTTAAATGTATGCTTGCCACTTGATTTGTAATGCTGTGTAATGTCCAACGGTAGTCTGTTGTACAAAGAAAAATGTCAACAAGCGCTGACCTAGTTACAGTGTACGCTGACAGGACAGGTCATGCTGACATCGACTGTAGAGTTGTACTGTTTGTATACATGTGTGTCGTAACAGGCCACAGGAAACGGTCTGGTCTCAGTAGCTGACTTCTCAATCTCTGCTAGGTCAAACCCAGAAAGCTGGCCCACCAGTTGATAACGACTACTGTGGTCGTTTTCGTACAGTTTAATGTGACACAGTCTTCGGCGTTGCAGGAACAGGAAACATCAGACAGGTTGGCATAAATCATCATAATATTGATCAATGCAATGCACTATCACCTGGGCATTCATGTTGTATAACAGTTCAATGTAATGTCAGTAGACAAGCACTCAGTATTTCAGCACATATGTATAATCTCAGGCCTTACTGACAAATCTAGAACCAATGTTTACTCATGGTTCCCTGTAAATACCTCGTCTAAGTCTTTCAGGCCGAAAATTCAGTAAATGAATTTATGAATACAATGTCAAACCACCAGTAGTGGATTTTCATATAATAGTATGCAGATCTCGATATCATCGTCTGATATTAAGGACATTCCTGTTCTCGATCGATGATTTTATAAGATTAAAACTTGGAGTCCAAAGATGGCTCCATCTTTGACTTTCGCTCACAACAAAGATAATGACGAAGCATGATCATAGGCTCTGTTCCTTTCATAAATATATGTAAATTAGACTCTGCATATCCTGTTCAATCATGTTGCGACATAAAATGTATATATATATATATATAACTGCAAGCAAATATGTCGTCTTAACATCGCTAATCAAACGTCTGTGCAGACGATAACATGTCGACCTAGCTGAATATGACGAAAGGTTCAATATGTCTGTTTTACCTTATTTCTCAGGAAAAACACAACCGCGAATAACGCGAATAACGCACGCCATTCCTTGGCGTCAAGAATCAACACTGGGGAAGAATCTTTGATAATTCAATCATAGAGATAAACAATCTCCTTTCCCCAAAAGGAATCACAGAGCTCAAGACAAATCTTCAGACCGCCTTCATCTCGGTCCAATAGGGCGGAACCTTCTCACCTCCCTTCTTAGCGACACATCCACCGAACAACCTATGACCCCAATTTCGACACCAAAGATATAGTTCGACTTAGACATACAAAGATATTAAGATAAAAGACATACTCGTCCTACCTAGACAAGAACTACACATAGATTCGGGTCATAGATATTCTGAAGCAAGAACAATCTATTTCTAACCAAACAAAGAATAGATCGCTATAAACCTAGATTTCTACGCCATTCGATATTCAGAAAAGATACAAGAACCGATAACTCACAAAATGAATACACATCGCCTAATCTGAGTTCTGTCCCTCTAGACTGAAAATCGTGAATTCAAAGATAAACATATTTTTATCAGACAAATAAATACATTTTTCATTTGTATGCGTAATCTGTGCGACACACAAAAGAATATGTGCGCAACAACATCAGTTACCATGCAATGTATAACATATTTTGGCATACAAAGTTGGAAGAGCACAGAGCACATAAACATGATCCAGAGCAACTAATGTACACTAGCCAAAGTTGAACGCATCGTCCTTTGAGAAGACGAGGCAAACAAGAAATGGTTAATAATACAACAGTAACAATTCAGCTCCTTTAACAAAAAAAAATACAAGAAAATCATTTAAGCAAAGAATTTATAGATGAAGCTAACTATGCCACCAAAAGGTACGAAATCCAAAGACATCTGTCTATTCAGACCAATATTAATACTCACTAGAGAAGTGAATGATGTACTTTCATGTAAAGCAACTCCCTACCTGTCTCGCAGGACATGAACACATGGACGATAATCATTGATAAGAGAGTCGAGTGGTTTAGTGGTTAAAGCTCTTGATTCTCCAGGCAAAGTGTCCAGGTTCGAAACTAGGTCGCATCATGTTCCAGTGCACCGAACTTTAAAGATAGCTCCTGACTCTACTCTTGAGTTTGAGAGCTAGGAAGGAACTATTTCCCTACCTCATATAGCCAAGACTTAATATAAGTGAAGTCTCTAACACTTGACTCCCTTACGGCAGTATCTACCTACCATGAGACTACCTTTATCTTTTTATTTTTTTGCATTAAACAAAAAAAAAAAAAGAAGAAGAAAACACAGCTTCTAGATGTGCATAGAATGCCTTCAGGATATGGAAAGTGATACAGAGCGCAAATTCTTATCATATATATATAAAATGCCAGCTTTTTCTGTCAGAAGTCTTCGTAACGTTAAGCGATGCAACAAGTTATTTTGGTTGAAAGTTAGACATTAATTGTATTGTTTCCCTTATATTTTGGTTTTTTAATACTCTCCAGAAAATAGTAACACTTACCAAAGAAGAATGCGCAAAGGACGGTGTGCATGCGCAACTAACATCTCTCTGTGAACGGCATGCATGTTCATACTTTGTACTAAATTATTTGGTTCCATTATATCGGTGTATTTTTTCATTAAAAAAGTACTTAAAAATATATTAATATTAAAGAGTGTAAAACCACATTATTAGTACATGTTATTATTATTCATGAATGTTACAAAAATATTTACAGAATGTGTGATACCGTATACACACATTTGGATCCTCGCTGGTACTACGGAGTTCGTGTACTGTGGTAATGCACTGGTAGCTTACTTACTAACAGGAGGAAGCAATTCACATTCTTCTGGCGTGTTGCGAGAAGATGAATGCTGTTATATATTGTGAGAGCATGAACGGGGGAAGAAGAGGAGACTGGGCACGAAAGATAGAAGATACTGAACTGTTTGATTATACTGTATAGAAAGAAGTCAACAACACAACTGATAAACAGTACATGAACTGGAGGCAGGAAGATGCAGATTTTCATGATTTAAGTTGTATGTCGCATTGTCTCGATCACGAAATCACAACAATGTAAAAGTCCAGATTAAAACAACAGAAAATCAAGATGCTCTTCTGTTATGTTCAGACTTTTAACATCAGATGTAAAACAGATATTTAGTTTTTTTAAAAATACTTTTGAATAAGTAAAATTGCCGTTAGGTATTGGTGCTTTTGAATTTAATTCCCGTCTTATGACGGACTTTTACACTAGTAAGATGATAACCAGGCACGTAAGCTGGTTTGATGAGCCCATGTTTCAGTGCACGTGTATGTCTGGTGTAAGATGCTGCTACAGGGCATACAAACCCATCCTTCCCTCTCAAAGCTACCTTGATATTATTTTCCTTTAAACTGACTTAGCTTGAAAGCAAACAAAAATTATATTTACGCTTGATTGTACAGTTTTGTTTTTGTCTTTTTTACATGGACGATAAACAAACAATTAGAGGAAAAAACTGAGTCATTTAAGATGTGGATATATAAAAGAACGAGGCACGTCTCATTGAAAGAGAAGAAAACAAATAAAAAGTGCTAGAAAACCAATAAATAAAAAGAGAATTAATGAAGGAGATAAAGATTAGACAGCTAAAATATTGTGGCCGTGTAAAAAGACCATACTAGAAGGAAGTGTTAAAGGCAAGCGTGCAAGAGGAAGAAAATGCTGTAAGTGAGAAGATAACATCAAGCGATGGTCAGGAAAGAGTCTATCAGAGTGCACCATCAAGACAAGAGATAAAAGACGTTGGCGATCCATTGCAGCCGACCTTCGATGTGGGGATGGCAACTGATGATGACTGTACTGTTTTAAAGATTTCCTTCTTAAGCTACAGATGCTCTTCTTTTCCAGATTCGCATGCAGTCTACTAGCATTGTATGTCAGCCGTTTTCTTTATTTTTTGAGGTATTTGAGAACGAAAGTTTCTTTATAATAATACAGCAAATGCTTACTATAAAAATTAAAGCTAACACAGTTAACATAGAGGCGACCGTAAGTTCAAACACTAGAATAGTAACGAAGTACATATGTGTGTACATGCTAAGCACTATCTCTTCACTGATGTCTTATCGGATGCATCCAGTTTGGTATTAAATGGCGTGTATGGATGATCTCGAATATGTAAAGATAGTTACTTCCTGGGGAATTATAACTGTTTGTTTTCAGGGCTTTTAAACTGGCTATTATTTCAGCTAGGTCACAATTTGATCAAGTTAACAAACTCCAAAACCAAGCAGCGCATATCATAAAGGGACCCTAAAATCCACGAATATCAACCATATGGAATACATTACAGGGCTACAGTCAATGAAGTACAGACGAGACGGCGGAATCTTACAACAAGCTGAAGTTTGAAGAAACTCGAAGGAGATCCCATGTGCAAGAGAATGAACAGGCTAGGAAGAGGCAGGCTCAGACGAACTATTTTTATTGCCAAGACATAGAAAAAAAAAAAAACAAAGATACCATCCTACCAAACGCAATCTCAAAGAGAATACCACCATGAACAATTATCTCTCTGTGGAAAAGATCTAAACTCTGATATTCCAGGAACTGAAAGTAAAGGAATTCAGACAGAAACATGCAGAAAGCGTACAGCAACTAAGGAAATTGAACAAACGTTTCCAGCAAAGCTCTGGACACAAGCATATACTTATGGTTCAGCAAAAAATTGCAATTAAAAATGGGGGAGCTGGCATCCTCATTAAATTAAAGAATATAATCCACTCTATGGCAACTGCCACTGACAAATACTGCAAAAACTTCAATGCTCAAACAGAAGCTCTGAAACAGGCAGCGGAAACTATTATTGAGTACAATGCACATGCAGAAAAACAGGTAGTGATCTTTGTCGTAGATTTTGGATAGGTGATTAAGATAGATTCTGGTCCCGTCTGAATAGAACTGAAAAGGTGGTAACTCAGTGAGAGATAAGGTAAAGAAATAGATTTCACGAGTGAAATGGTGAAAAGGTAGAGTCTGTCCCTGGATTGAGAAGATACTCTAGTCCAGCCTATCTCTACGAATGAAATTTGTTTTTCAGACAGTTTACCTTCCTGTATATATTCAGATATACACTATAACCACTCACATACACACACACACACAGATAAGTGACGACAACTTGACGCACAAACGTGAAACTATAGTAATGGTGTAGGGATATTGGGCCGAGCTGACCTAAATTCCACGAATATCAACCACATGGAATACATTACATGGCTACAGTCAATGAAGTACAGACGAGACGGCGGAATCTTACAACAAGCTGAAGTTTGAAGAAACTCGAAGGAGATCCCATGTGCAAGAGAATGAACAGGCTAGGAAGAGGCAGGCTCAGACGAACTATTTTTATTGCCAAGACAAAAAAAAAAAAAAACAAAGATACCATCTTAGCAAACGCAATCTCAAAGAGAATACCACCATGAACAATTATCTCTCTGTGGAAAAGATCTAAACTCTGATATTCCAGGCACTGAAAGTAAAGGAATTCAGACAGAAACATGCAGAAAGCGTACAGCAACTAAGGAAATTGAACAAACGTTTCCAGCAAAGCTCTGGACACATGCATATACTTATGGTTCAGCAAAAAATTGCAATTAAAAATGGGGGAGCTGGCATCCTCATTAAATTAAAGAATATAATCCACTCTATGGCAACTGCCACTGACAAATACTGCAAAAACTTCAATGCTCAAACAGAAGCCCTGAAACAGGCAGCGGAAACTATTATTGAGTACAATGCACATGCAGAAATACAGATAGTGATCTTTACAGATGCCTTCTCAGTAATAACAGCCCTCAAAAGCCACCATGCTAAAGGACTGAAAGATCTGATAATGTCACTTGAAAGTCTGGACAAATGCTTCACTATGTGCCCAGTCCAGTGAATTCCACCTCATTGCAACATTCCAGGCAACGAAAATGCAGATAAACTTGCTAAAGAAGGGGGAGCCCTGCAACAAAACGATATAGAGACAACTTATGAAATGGCTAAAACAACTATGAAAGTTATATTCATGTCCAAATGAGACAAAGAACATCCAGGTCGCATAAAAGATAATGCCCATCGCCAGCAATCTAGGCGAGACCAGGTCATCATTTTCCGCTTACGCACTAGTCACAATAGATTGAGGTACAATCTATATCACAAGTACAGGATTGGTCCAACAGGTCTCTGCTTCTGTGGCAACAGCCCCATGACAGCCGAACATATACTTCATTCTGCCCAACGTACAGAAGTGAACGGTGTGTCATATGGCAACAACCAACTTCTCTCCACGAAAAACTGTTTGGAGATATCAGGAACCTTGAGCTGATTACTGCCTTCGTTAGAGTCATTAATGTAGAAGTCTGAGGGCGAACAAAGAAGAAGAAGGAAGTAGGATTTCAGCAATGAACATGGAAGCACCCCTTGTGATACTGTAACTTTTGTTAGTTACTAGTTTTGTATTACCACTCCAGCAACTAACTGCCCACTGTCGCTCGATCACTCATCTATGTATACAGTTTCGGTTTGTCTCGTGAGGAAATCTGTTTCCTTTTTTATATTTTCTCTGCCTGTGTATCGTCCGTACGTTTTGACTTTTCAGCACAGCTGTAATAAATAATGATGCTATTAATTCCTAAGGTGATGCAGCAGCTCTATAATTATTATTAGTCCTTAATAGATTTTGGTAGACATTTGAATTCATTGTGTTAGGTCTTCCATTGATCATGGCCCTATCGGATCTCTGTTTGGGTCAAAGGGACGTCCCACACAAATGGTTAACCTCTAACAAAGCATTTATGTTCACTTCTTTCCGTCATTGATTAAGGGGCATTATGCCCAGAGCTACTGCCAGTTCCTTTATTTAAGTTGATCTAGATTAGGGTGACCATTTTTTGTTGTTTAAAGGAGGACATGTTCTGATTTTTTGACTTAAAAGGAGGACAAGGGAGGACACTTTTTAAGAAATGGAGGACACAAAGAAGGACGCATTAATTTCATTAATTTAATACATTTATGTAAAGAATCATGATAAAATATATAGACATACTTCAACGAAATAAAACAATTTTTTAAAATCTTCATAATTTTTCCATCAAGCATTATTTTTTCAATATCACTAAATATTCATTCTTTAACATTGTACTTTTCACTTGACATTATTGTAGTAAAATCTGCGAGAATAATCGCTCATTTCAGTAAGATTTTAGTCATAAAATGATAATGGATAAACCCGCCCTATTGTGTCTGACGGTGATGCTCTCACACGCCAGCAACGCTGCCTTTTGTGCAGTGCTAAAGCCTATAGAACGATCCCACGGTAAAAATCTAACACGCGGTTTAGTTTCGGTTTCGAAAAACGTACTACCAATATTTAACATTTTGCCAGATCTGCTGCATACATTCTGCAGCCAAGACTTATAATTAACGATTTTGCGGAAGTGTGCCGCAAAATAACTATCTGAATTAACGTATTCTGTCAACTTTAACGCAAAGTTTAGTAGTAATCCTTACATTTTTTGGTAGTGTTACACGATACAATACAAATTATTAACGCCAATTCTTAACACGCCACGCCAACACCCCGCTTCGCTTGACAGTCCGCCATGCATATATATACGCTGGAGCAAAGCCAACAGAGGCAAAACACGCAAATAATTTTATTGCCTCCTCGCGGTAATGTTTCTGACGTCACAAAAACAAGTTAGTTATTTGAAAAATACATGCTAGCGAGATGAAAGAAAGGGGAAGATGGCCGTCTTGTGTAAAATATTTATTTGACGATGACCGATGACACAATTGAAAATCTTAAACCATAATGAAACTGATCATAAAAATCATATGGTAGTATAGCTTAGAGTCCACTGAGCAAGAATGTGTTTTAAATAATATAATAGTCCCAGTATTAGCCAAGTTATTGAGAAAATTCTAAATGTCTACGGACGCACGACCAGACAGACGGTTGTTCCTGCTTGTTTTTTTTCATAACGTTAGTGGGGACACCGGCTTAGAAGGGAGGCATTGAGGTAAATTCAAATTCGCTTGGGTAACAAAAGTATAGGAGGAGAGGGGAGCGGTAGGAAAATTGTTACCAAAAACTAACATCGTTTTGTAATGGCATAACTAAAGCAGACTGGCCAATTGTGGTGAGCTTCTAAATACAATATCTAAATTAGAATATAACAGTATAGTGCATAAAGTCCAGAAAGATAGTACTAAAAATTTTCGGTGAGAATCGTAAGTTGTCGCCTACGCCTTCAGCTTATTATTTGCAAACGCATAAGCCGAACAAAACGGTACCCAATTTTTCAAATTCGTCCTTGACATAAACGTCCCACTTTTCCTAGTTCTAAGAAATATTTGCCTAACTGCATTTGGGGAAAGGAGGGGCAAGGCTAGATAACACACGCAAATCACGTCTCAAATTGGTTCTAACTCTACAACCGACTTGCACGCTTTGCCCTAGGCGGGTTTCCCCAATACGATGAAAAAGTTAGAAATGTGGACACTACGGTCAGGGAAACACGCTTAGCTCTTATTGCGAATGACATAAGCTCTCGTAGGTAGTTTAAAAATAAACAACTAACATAGAAAAAAAGATAGAATTTTGAACCAAGCCACATAGCCCCATAAAAATCGTATATTCGTGTACCTGAAGACTTGCTGACCAAGAATATGTTGTTAGTTATCTAAATAGTCCATTAAATAATCAAATATTGATAAAACAATACATAGAGAATCAGAGATACTGTCAGGTCAAGTCATATCTGCTTAGATTGGATCGCATATTTTTGGGGGAAAAAATTAGGTGAAAGCTAGGCTAAGATGGTACGATGAAGGGGATTGGGTGGAATTTGAAGTGAGACGAAATATTATTGGCCGACCTCGTACTAAACATATATCACCCGAGTAACGTAGTAAAAAGTTGAATTGTATTTTTGAAAGACTTTGTTTACAAGTGAAATAAGGATAATCATTGGCCAGAGTAGTTGATATTTGGGAAAAAGCATTAGTTGGGGACGCCATTTTCTAGCAAAATTTTGATAAGTAGCGATGAGATCAGGCTTGTGCAGTGAAAACCATATTTCTCAAAAGCCTGGACATAACGGCAGATCGAAAGTGTGCCAGTCATCGTTCACTGTGTATTTCATTGAATAAATGTGGTAAGATTGACTTTATTAACATGCATCTAAAATAAAAATTGAATGTGAAATAATAATATATGTCTGTAAGTGAGTGGGTCTATAGCAACCATTAGGCAAAGCCTAGAGATTGATCCACCATGTGATAGACTGTCAGATAGGTGTAAAACTATAAGAAAATATGTATGATTGTCATCAAGGAGCATAACACCTATCCTATTATATGGAAAAGATGACAGCTGGAATTGCAGTGGCGTTGTAACTATTAGGGGAGAGGAATACTGGTGTACATTGTCACATCAAAAGATAATGGTTTCATAGGTTGGTATAAAGCTATGACCCTTTTTGTTTGTTTGTAATGTACCTGTACTTAAATTTGGAATAGTATAGTATACTAGGTATAAAGAAGGATGCATAACCTTCACATTTCAGGGTCCTGGGTACTGACGTTAATGTAGTACCAAACGCTTGAGAACTGCTCGATTCAGGACTCTATCTGTATACTTCGAGCCCATGCTAGTGGCCATTGCCTATCAAAAAGGTGGAAAAGATTGTCAAGCGAGCAGAGGAAACGTTCTACCTGTATTCTCCTGCCAAGATAAGTTCTTGTTCGGCACCTGGCAGCTCAACTTAAAAGAACTAGAAAGTGATAATAAAGAAAACTGTGCTTAGTATTAATATTTCCACAAGTGACAAAGGAAAACAGACATAACTTAAAGGGAGTGATTATAACCAACAACCTATGGTTTAATACCAGTATTACCTCAAGGTTGAAGAATACAACTACACACTTATATTAGAATAATATTGTATGTATGAACAGAAGATCTACTTTGTTATTGGAATGTTGTAAATGATTCTTTTGATTTCACTATTGATTGTCAGTCCTGGTTCAAAATAAATTAGAATCAGGATAATAAATTGTACAAAATTGTATTTACACAAATTTCAACCACTGTCTTAAATAAGATAGCCTTTTAAAGTGTCGTTTGTATGTTATTGTTGTAGTACTGTTGGTGGTTGTGGAAAATAAACTATTTCTTTGTATGTTTGTTGGTTATTGCACATTACACCCTACCTTCATAACCCTAGACACTACACGAAGTCATTTTATATAATAATACGATAGATTAATTTTGAATGAGATCAAAAGGGTGGTAGCGGAAAGGTACTCTGAAAAGTTTACAATACTATTGGTTAAATTCAGGGACCTTCATAGCTGATCTCATTTAATACAATAATAATACATAACAACAATTCATAACATCAAAACCTACCACACCAATCGACTACCAGACGCAGAGTATGTTTGGAATTATTTTTGTTTTTCAAAAACTGCATTTGAATTCTGGTAGTCGCAAGCTTTCGGTTGGCCAGTGCTACTAAATATTAGCAAAAAGCTTTCACTATTCATTGCCAGTTGAACAGTATTTTTTATTCAGATACGCTGAGAACAGCTGTGATAAATTTAAAAGTAAATTAAATAACTAAATAAGTATTTCACAGTCTGGACGGAGCTGAAGACACTGAGGCCATTTCTTTGCAAAGTCAGCGTCATTTGTTTATATTTCTTGATTTGTGGTAAGAATGCTTTATGAATTTAATATGTTTAATCCCATTACCAAAGTTAGATACTGCTATTGGGAAAAAGTGAAGGACGTGCCGGGAGCAGACATTGTTGAGTCCTCACGTTGAAATGTATCTAACTAATGTATGTTGTCATGATTATGTTTGAATATTATTGTATTAGAGTATATTAGTAAGCCTCCGTGTTCAAGGAACACTGTTCAACATGCCTGAAGCATTTATATTTAAAAAGAAAAAGATGAGAAAAATATATAAAAGGAAATGTGGTTACCCCACATTATATTATTGAGGAAAACTATGTAAACGTACAGTGGCGTATCTGCCATAGGGACCTGAGGGGTGGTCACAGCAAGGTGGGAGTCATGAAAAGTTAGGGGTGTGTGCACCTGAAATGCACGCGAGGCTGACCCCATACCCACGTATGGAATTAAATAAAAGAGTAAGTGATCAGATGTAAAAGGCCAGGGTGTCCTTTTGTTGCAGAGGTTTTGTTTCCTGTTGCCAGCTGGTGACAGGAAACCTGAGGAGTGACGATAACGCCAAGAAGTCTCCGACACTTCATGTATGCTGTCAAGAGATAACAGCAGGAGCTTGGGCGTGTGACGTGATATCGATGTATCTGCAACTACACACTATCTTATCATTCAACAAGAAACCCTAGGTGATATGTTAAGGACCTGGGTATATCCGACAGTTTTCGTTTTAAATAACACTGGTATTTCAAGTCATACTCAGGAATTTTGTGGGGTATGATGACATTACAGCCCCTCATACACAGTGACTCTCCCTCTTAGAAGAATAAATTGTAAGCTGTGAACATTCCAACAGGAAAGACATATATTAACTTTGTAGTTATTTGGGCAGATTGTCCATACAATTTTAGTTAATCTTTTATGTAATTATCTTGTCCTCATTTTCAAAGACCTGTCCAAACGATATGACTGGACAGGCAAAATAAATTGTCCAAAAAATTATCAAATTTAAAGAAAAACTTAACCACAGGTTTTATTCACATCCTCATAGAAACTTAAAGTGTTTTTGTGTTGTGTACCATCATTTCATTTCTCCCCTAGACACTAGGTACATCATACACCAGACACTAGAGCCAAAATAGTGACCGTGTGAGATCTAGGGAGGTAGCGTTAGGTTCCCTGCAAATAATTCATCATCATCATTTATAGAGTCAGGGGCCTACATGTGCTTTACCTCACACGGTTAATACATACACGGATTTCATTCTTTTTTAGGATACCATCATAACCTTCCCAGCAAAATCTAACTTTGCTACAATTATTTTTCTCAGTAAGTCTGAATTTCCAACTAAATATTCATAGAACTGTGGACAAGAAACATTCTTATAATTGTACTGAACTTGTAATATTCCTTTAATACGTTCAACAGTGAATCGGTTTCTGTCCTTTTTCCACTGACTTTCCACTAAAGAAAAAGGCCTCTCTAAAGGTTTGACCCATACCTCAAGGTATTCGATATAATTGCCATAGAGACTTTTGTTTTCCTCTAAAAACTTATCACATGATAGTCCTTTTTGCTTTTCTTCAAAGCAAAGATTGTACTTTCATGGGGACAAACTCTCCATTCATTCTGAGTTTTAAAATATCTAATACATTTTTAACATAATTAAAAACTTCCACATTGGAGTTGGTATTTTGTCTCTTTCTATTTTGTCTCTTTCTATTTTGTCTATGCTGGTGAGTAAAATACCCATTAGAGAATAAACTTGTAGAAGATATAATTCAGTCATCTCACTTTCAAAAGCCTTTTGACTACAGTTGGAGGTTTGTCCTGTGAAAGGAAAAATGATTTCATACATTTCTATCTTTCTCTCAATGCCAGGGAATAGTGACAAACACCTAGACTTGCTGTGGGACAACAGCTGTTTCTCCTTAGTGTCCACAAATACACAATATTCTTTCAGAGCCTCCATATGAATGGAATGTGTTTGAAAATATTGGTATATTTTACAAATCATGTGTTCAATGTCTTACGTGTTTGATGCCATCAGTTGAAATGGCAACACAAGCAACATTTTCTTTTATGGCTTTCAAAACCATTTTTACAGAGTGTTTTACTATAACGGATGTAAAAGTAGCCTCAGTCTTAGTCTTTGCACAAGAAAACTGTTTGGCTATTTCTGAGTTATGAAGTCAACCTGGCCAGATTTTAACAAATTTTGAATCTTTCGGAATTTTTTTTCTCCGCATTAAAATAAAAAAAAATTCGATTGTTTTCTTCTTTTTCTAATTTTGTTAAAAAGCCGGACAAATCACTAATTTTAAGAAAGCCAGCCGGATGCTAAATTGTGATGTAAAAGCCGGACAAATCCGGACGTATGGTCGCCATGTCTAGATGTTTCCGCTATTGCTCTCCTGACTAGATTTTCTATTATATTTAGTATTCCCTTGCTGGAAGTCGATCCAATCATACAAAATAGTCAACTGGCATAGTCTACTATAAGAACAATATTTTAGTGCTGGCTTTCGATCGATTTATATTTAAGATTCTCGACGCAATAATGAAGCCCCTACAGCTTTATGTGCGTCCGATTGGCAGATTGATTAGAGCGCTGGTCTCTAGTGGCAAAGGTGCCGGGTCCGAATCAGGGTACATACACGATCCAGTTTACCCAGCTGTAAATGGGTATCTGACTTTGAGTTAGGGAAGGAATAGGCAGCGAGGAAGGGAACTGGTCACCCCACCTCTCGATGCTGGACCTAGTTTTTTGAAGTCTCTAACACTTCACTCCCCTGTGGCAGTATCTGCTATGGGACTACCTTTATCTTTTTTTTACACCTTTATAATAAATGGTCTTTATTTGTATTTGTTACGTGTGGTTTTCTTCTTGTAGTTTGGTTTTGAGTAGAGTTCAGTATCACAAACGTTCATGCATCATGCTGACAAACACGAATGGAGACGGGTATGGTCGTCACAGAACATCACTGGCGCAATCACACAAGACGTCGGGTAGAGGGTCCACGATATATCTTCTTCAGCATTTATTTTACATTAAGGAAACATCTTCATGGTCAATGCATATACAAGGCATACATGGTAGTTAATCTTCCATCTGTCACGTCTCAATCATTCAGTCCCGGCAGTAGTATATAATGCGCAAAACGGTTAGATTTCAGGCGTTGGAGCGTGACTTTTATATAGCAATATACTCCGATCGATGCAGGCGTTGGCGCGTCAGGCGGAGCGTCAGGCGTTGGAGCGTGACTTTTTACATAGTAATATATATTAGCCGGGGTGACTTCCTCTGACGATCAGTTTGCGTCCTGTGGTCCTAGAATAGTTCGATAATGGCGGGCGTGTAGGTATTGTGTTGTTGTGTGTTGTTTATTTATTTTTTACATACAATATTTATACGTACAAACAGTTATACGATATATATTTACATATATTACAATGTATATATTACAACAGTTATACATAGAAACGACTGGTAGTGTGGTGGCGCGTTGTGGTGGCACGTGACTGTTATATAAGGAAATGTGGTGGCGCATTGTGGTGGCGCGTTGTGGTGGGACATGACTTTTATATAAGGAAATGTGGTGGCGCATTGTGGTGGGGCATGACTTTTTATATAAGGAAATGTAGTGGCGCATGACTTTTATATAAGGAATTATGGTGGCACGTTGTGGTGGCGCTGTTAAACTCTCTTTCTTTGTGTGTAGTTGTTAACTCATACTGGCTACTGGTTGTTGAATCATGCTTTATTTGCTAAATGATGTGAATGTCCACCAGTGGATAAATGTAGATGTTGGGACTGGTGTAGTAAAGTGTAACGATTGTCAACTCATCAAACCCAGCACAGTTTTGGTCATACAGGTCATCTTGTCCTGGAACGTGATGAGGCTCCGACAAGAATGTGAGTGTAAACAATGAGTGTGTATCTGAATGTCAGTACGCGAATGGTAGAATGATTCGATAGAGTTGACAGGTTGGTAGTACATCACTCATACTCACACTGTTCGAATTCAAGAAGTACTGGAACTACGGTGGTCTTTTTATAACATTTAATGGGACGCACACTTGGACAGTACGTGTATGGTTACAGGAACAAATGTCGACATAGACAGCATAATGTTGATCACAGGAATATCATCTTAAGTTAGCATTCATGCTTGGCAAATATCATAATGGAGCATTCGTAAATAAGCATTCAGCGTTCCATCATGTAAATCATCTGGCTTTACTGACTGGGCACGTCAGACCATAACCAATACATAGGAAGGCTCCTAGACCTAACCTCGTCTAGCGAATATTCCTTCACGTAAAGTTCAATATATATATATATTTCATAATATAGGAATCCCAGACATGGGTTCTCACATGTAGCAGTGATCTCTTGGTTCATCGAGCGATAGTACAGGCATCCCTTTTTCTCACTCGATAAATACAAAGTATATGAATTTCAACATGGCTGTTCTCTCTCTCGTGAGCTTCACTCACTAAAGAATATAGACCAAAATTAGTCATTCATTAAATGTCCTCATTTCTTCATAGGTTCTCTCATAGAGGTAATTGAATAATATCATACAATCCAGTGCTGATACATAGGAATGTCTTCTTCCTTTGAATGGATATTCTTTTTAAAAGTACCACTGTGCATCTGCTTATCAACAACGATGGCGAAGCCCAAGTTCATAATAAATTGTGGTTTTACCTTTTTATGCGAAATATAACTTTGCCATTCCTTGGCAAAAGAGAATAAACACTGGGGTAAAGTACATACAACATGTCTAAATGATTATCACTTTTCCCCATCCATATATAGATCACTATTTCGGCAAAAAGCCTGCTACAACAAAACTCGGCATCCTCACAGGATGACAGCCATGGATCACACCCTTTGCTAGCGATACTTCCGCTGCATAGCCTTTGACCTTTTCTAGCGACAACCAAATTAGTTCGACTTAGAAATGCAAAGATATCCATATATAAGACAGACTCGTCCTACTCATACAAACACTACGTATAAATTCAGGCCATAGATATACTGAAGCAAGAACAATCTATTCCTACCCAGCCACAGAATAAATCGCAGTAGGCCTAGAGTCGTCTGCGGAGTCCGATCGAAGATGACAGAACTATTTTCAAGGGAAGCAACCCAAAAATGACTTCTCCTTAAGCACTTAAAAAGGAAATACTTTGCTTACAAAATATTTGCGAACATAATAAGAATATAAATGTATTATATTGCAAGATAGTAAAAATTGCCCTTTACAGTCTTACCACACCTCCCGGGAAAAAAAAAAAAATAAATTTTTTTTTTTTTAAAATACATCTAGGAGCACCGTAGAATAGGCTCACAACGCAAGAATACTGCGCAGATGAAAATATCAGGAATAACTATAATTCCTAATATGAGAGAAATTGTTTCCCTACGAATAAATGTTTCCAGGAAGGTGTGATGTACGTATAATACAATTCTGGTAATTATACAATGCATACCAAAAATTCACACTACAATCTTAAATTTATGATTTATGAAGAAACAATCATCAAAGAACAGCGGTGAATTAACATCAATAAACCGCTAAGTAGCGATACCATCATTCTATTATTAAATTACAAATGTGTATCTTAGTAAAGAAACAAAAAAAAAATAACTGTTGTAAAGTTATACATATTAAAAAGATCCAATATTTAACAGTTAAGTGGCATCATGTGGGCATCTGGACAGAATGTCCGCCATCACATTTTCTGAACCACGGATAGCTCGTACCGAAAAATGAAAAGGTTGAAGAGCGATTGCGTATCGAGTTGATCTCGAGCTCTTCAAGTTCTTACTTTGGATAGCCGTAAGAGCTTTTTGGTCAGTTTCCACTACGAAATGCGCGCCCAGAAGGAATCTTTGGAGTTTGAGAATTGACCAAACCATTGCCAATAATTCACGGTCTAAAACCGAGTAATTCCTTTCTGCAGCATTAAGTTTTCTGGATATGTACATTACAGGATGCAGAGTTCCAGAGTACTCTTGCATTAGTGCCGCTCCAATCCCAGTGGATGAAGCGTCACTACGAAGAACAAATGTCTTATCTGTTGTAGGTAACACTAAAATAGGTGGTGATGAAAACATAGTTTTGATCTTCTCTAGTGAAGATTGGCATTCATGAGACCAGTGAACCATGTTAGGCGACCCTTTCTTTAATAGTGTAGAGAGAGGTGCCATGATAGAGGACAGATTCGGAATGAAACGTCCATAAAATTGTATGAGACCTAAAAGACTTCGCACTTGCTTTTTAGTCCTAGGGATAGAGATGTTAAGTATCTTAGTGATATTATGGTCTTCTGTCTTCAAGAAACCGTGACCTACTCGATGGCCTAAGAAAGCAATTTCGCTAAAGCCAATACAAGCTTTAGATGGTTTTGCTGTCAGGTTATACTCACGCAGAGTTGATAATAATTCAACTAATCCTGAATAGTGATCTTCCCAAGTATCGCTGAAAAGACAGATGTCGTCTAGATAAGCAATGACATCTGACCGATACGATAGGATTCGACGCATCATGCGTACAAATGTAGCTGGTGCGTTCATAAGGCCGAAAGGCATAAAATTCCATTGGAAAAGGCCTCTGGGAGTAGAGAAAGCGGTAAGAGGTTTGGCGCGTTCGGATAATGGAACTTGCCAATATCCTTTAGACAAATCAAGTTTAGTGAAAAAATGCGATTTAGAAAGACGAGTAAGTAACTCTTCTAGTAAAGGCATAGGTTCAGCATCGAACTTCGTAACTTGATTCAATTTGCGATAGTCAACGCAAAGACGTATGTTATTGTCTTTTTTTCGAACAATAACCATCGGCGAAGAATATGCAGAAGTGGATGGTTCGATTATTTGTAAATCTATCATTTCATCCAACTCCTTTTCAACCTGTGTTTGGAAATTTATAGGGATAGGATAAGGCCTAACCCTAATTGGAGTATGTTCAGTTAGAACAATGTCATGCTCAATGACATGAGTTTGTCCAGGGATGTCAGTGAGGACATCCTGAAATGTTTGTAACATAGACGAAACTTGTCGCCGTTCTCCTAGAGACAAATCAGGAGAAACAGTAACGTCTTTCCATGATTCACTAGAATGAAGTGGGATCATTGGAAGCGGGAGATTAACATCCGAAAAACTTGTTTCCTCATCCTGTATTACAGACAGTGATGAGTAATGACCATGTTTGACATGAGAATCGTCCGTTGCCTGGAAAATAGGCTGTAGATAGTCAGGACGTTCATGGAACTCCGTAAGCATATTGATGTGGAAGGTTTTATGCTTCCCGTTAATATCGACGATGTAGTCAACATCTGAAATTTTCGATATTATATCGTACGGACCTTTCCAACTAATAAGGAGTCTATTTTCACGACAAGGTAGCAAAACAAATGCTTTGTCACCAGGACAAAGTTGTCGTAAAGTTCTCTTCTTATTAGCAAATTGTCTTGCCTTCTGCTTAGCAAACTCAGAAGAGGACGTTGCCAATTTGCATGCTTCGATAATCTTTTGTCTCAGCGCGATGACATACTCGTAAGAAGATTTTGTGTCATCGTCAATATTGTCAGCTGTTATAAGATCATGCAGCAAAGACATTGGGCCGCGCGGTCGCGCGCCAAAGACAAGTTCAAAGGGCGAAAACCCTGTATGTTCATTGGGGACCTCTCTGTACGCGAAGAGGGCCGCGGGTAAACCCTATCCCAATCCTGAGGATGATCCTCAGTTATCTTCCCTAATAAGTTCTTAAGTGTTCTATTTAGTCGCTCGACCATCCCATTGGACATAGGATGATAGATGCTACTCAAAGATCTCTCTATCTGTAGAGTAGACATTACTTGAGACATGGTATCCGATATCAGTTGGGTGCCATGATCTGATAATATTTCTCCGGGGAATCCCAGCCGAGAAAATATAAGCCAAAGAGCATCTGCAATGTCAGCGGTAGTAATGCTCTTTAGAGGGATAGCCTCTGGCCAACGTGTGCACATGTCTACACACGTTAAGATAAACTGATGTCCTCTAGCAGATTTGATCTTGAATGGACCAATGATGTCTATCGCCATTTTCTGGAATGGACGAATAGGAATATCTGCAGCCTGAATAGGCGCAGCATGACGAGGACCTTTGGATTTGACTTCTTGACATACTTTACAGGATCGACAATAGATCCGTATGTCCTTGTTCACAAAAGGCCAAAAGAAAGCCGCAAGAACTCTTGACTTAGTACGGGAAAAACCCATGTGACCAGCACACTGAGAGTCGTGTGCATGTTGTAAGATCTTAACTCTCAAATTCTTGGGTACAAGAATCTGAGAATGACTTGACTTAGTGGAGTCTTGCACCATACGTACAAGTACGCCATTCTTCATTGTAATCCAAGATTTACAATTTGAATCTTTATTCGGATCACCTTTTGTTACAAGAGTGAAGAATTTCTTAAGAGTCGGATCTTCTTCTTGTTGTTTTATAAACGAGTCACGAGAAATTACCAAGGGATCATCTTGGTTATGCACTTCATTATCTTCAACAGATGAAGTTTCAGGCATATTGAGAGCTTGAGCTCTAGTGACTACTGCATTAGCAGATTGCATATTTTGATTTTCCCAAACGGAAATTTGCTCCGGAGTACATTCTTTGACTCCGTGAATGCGACCGATGATAAGATCAGCGATCGGATCCGGCAAAAGACATGCGTGTACATCTCCTGTGAAGAAAGGAGTAGCAATCCTAATGATAGCGGTAGAGTATTTCTCTATGGTGCCGCCAAATGTTACGCATTTGACTACTTTGCCTGTAGAATGAGAAGGATCTATGAGTGACTGCCTAACCCCAATAGTTGTGCATCCAGAATCAAAAAGTACTGAGACTGGATTGTCATTTACTAAACCTTTGTGTAAGACAAGAGAACCTCTCCCATCATGCGCGATTGACGCAGGAAGAGCGGGAAGAGGATGGCCACAGCTTAAAGTAGACACTGTGGTTGGCTCAAATAATGTTTTGCATTGGGGGCACTGAGATGCTCTCCCAAAATCAAAAGCGGCACATGCCATATTATTAGAGTCATCATTATCTTTATTTTGTTTATAGGCTTCGTGGGACTCTTGCTGTGCAGAGTTCGCCTGGTAATGAGCTTTATGTTTTTTGAATTGTGCTCTACCTCTGTTATTATTGCCTCTGTACTTATCATTGTTTCCACTATTATAACCTCTACTCGGGTTTGAATCATAGCTCCTTTGGTTACTATCATCATATTCATTATAATGAGTATCTCGGTAATTATGATCCTGTTGTCTCCATGAAGGAAAACTTGGATAGTTTCTAGAATGACTTCCTTTGCGAAAGTTCCTGTAATTATGACCACCCCTGAATCGAGGGCTGTCAGCTCTTCTCCAGGTATTCGAAGAAGAACCCTGAAATGATTGGTTACCTTGGTTCTGATAACTGTAATAGTTACCTTTTTTATTAAACTTATTTTGAGGTCCTTGGAATTTGTGAGAGTGATTAGGGTTGTATGGTGTTGCAGAAGCAACTGGCATACCTTCTTTAACCTTACTGTTGCTAATGGCTACGTCCGGATGTGCAGTGACGTATTGGGTACAATACTGTTCCATTTCTTTTAGAGACTTAGGTTTACGCTCATGTAAGAATTCGAGGAAAGGTTTATTTATACTTGACATAATCTTGTCTCTGAGTATCAAGTCCATAAGGGCTTCATAAGTCTTTTCTGTTTTGGATAGCTCAATCCAACGATCAAATGTAAGTCGTGTCCTTGCAATGAATTCTGAGAATTCTACACCTGCCTCAGGCACCATTGTCTTAAACAACTTCCGATAACCCTCTTCAGACAACTGATACTTCTTTAACAAGGCTGCCCTAATAACATCATAGTTATCTTTGTCAGCCTCTTCAACCAAACTTAAACTAGTCAGAGAATCACCTTTCAGATTTTCTGATAACTGGTTAGCATATTGTGATTTGTCCACATTATGTGCTCGACACGAGCGTTCAAATCTGTTTAGCCAGAATGTTATGTCATCACTGGAAGGGTTGAACGCTGGTACCTTGACCTTGTAAGTAAAGGGTTTACCATTACCACTAGATGCTTGATTAACATTACTTATGTTTGTTAACTTTAACTTTTCTAACTCAAATGCTAAAAGTTCTTTTTGGTGTTCATGTTCTCTTATTGCTTTTTTTTCTTGAGCTTCAGCTTGTAATTTTCTCTCTTCTGCAGCAGCCTGTAATTTTTTCTCTTCAGCAGCAGCTTCATCTTTTCTTTTCTCTTTTTCCATTTCCATCTGGAATCTTTTTTCATCAGTCTGTATCTGCAATTTCTTTTGTTCATCCTCTCTTTGTAATTTTCTTTCCTCAGCTTCTAATTTCTTTTCTTCAATAGCAAGTTTCCTCTCTTCTGCAGCTAATGCTTTGTCATATTGAGCAACTGCCCATTCTCCTAACTGCTGACCAGTCTTATTAAGAGCCCTGCCTTGTGTGATAAAATAATCCAAGGTAGACATCTTGTCTAATAAGATCAGTAATTTGCAAAAGTAAATAAATTTACTTTCTTAGTCTTAATCAAAGACTTTGTATGATAACTTTGTAACCTGTGAAAAATAGTACTTAACTATCCCAATCACTGTGGGAAACAAGCCTTACAAAGGTCTTGTATAAATCCTTATATAATAACAGCTATAAGTTGCTGGTTCACTCTATAATATAAGTGCAGTGCACCAGAAATAGTGTTTTATATCATCAACTGTGTACCTTTAGTAATAGCAATTAACTATCAGTTGATTCTTGTACATCAATTTATATGATCAACTATATTTTAAATAGTGTATGTCGATCAGGCACAAAACAAAACAGTTATACAGAAAAACATGAAAACATTTGCGGAAATGAAATAAATAAAATTGGAAAAACAATAAAAGATAAACCGCAAGAGGATAACAAATACAAATAACGCCACAGTATATAAATATAAATTGAGAATAGAACTGAAAGATAGAATAGGGTAGACCAACAAATTACAAACAAATCAAAACAAACTAAAGAACAGAGGAATATTACAAAAACAACAATGAGTACAGACTTCACAGCTAACACTAATAGCAACAGCTGTCGCAGCAAATTTCCAATGAAGAAAATTGCACCTATAGAAACGCACACATCAGACCCTCTATTACGTGGGATACTCTGCTGTGTGACACCGCCCAACCGAAACAACAACCCGCTGGATACAAACAAATATCACATATAAATAGTTAAACATAAATACATAAATGCATAAATAGTATGGCAATATGATGTAAATAGAGTGTTGCAGAAAGAATGTGTTGGAATGAAGGCTCAGTTACACTGCCTAATAGTACAGTACTGTGGTACTTTATTAAACAAATACTTCTGGTCTAATTATTTTAAATTCAACACAGAAATAGAAGCTCCATCGTTGATTTGAATGATAACAATCAATGTAGGACTTCTCAGTTCAATAACATTTTCTTTCGCAAACACTGTCAAATATTCTCCAGTCCTGATGTGTAATGTTCTATGTTTCAACCAAGCTCGCTGTGTAACACTGTCAGTTGTATGGCAAATGTCCAATGAACAAAATGTCAACAAACCCTGACCTAGTTACTGCATACTCTCGACAGGACAGGTCACGCTGACATCACTGTAGAGTTGTACTGCTGATGTATTTGTGTGTCGTAACAGACCCCAAGGAACGTCTGGTCTCAGTAGTTTACTTCTCAATATGGTCACTGTGCAGGTTGACCCAGGAAGCTGGCACACCAGTTGTTAAACTCTCTTTCTTTGTGTGTAGTTGTTAACTCATACTGGCTACTGGTTGTTGAATCATGCTTTATTTGCTAAATGATGTGAATGTCCACCAGTGGATAAATGTAGATGTTGGGACTGGTGTAGTAAAGTGTAACGATTGTCAACTCATCAAACCCAGCACAGTTTTGGTCATACAGGTCATCTTGTCCTGGAACGTGATGAGGCTCCGACAAGAATGTGAGTGTAAACAATGAGTGTGTATCTGAATGTCAGTACGCGAATGGTAGAATGATTCGATAGAGTTGACAGGTTGGTAGTACATCACTCATACTCACACTGTTCGAATTCAAGAAGTACTGGAACTACGGTGGTCTTTTTATAACATTTAATGGGACGCACACTTGGACAGTACGTGTATGGTTACAGGAACAAATGTCGACATAGACAGCATAATGTTGATCACAGGAATATCATCTTAAGTTAGCATTCATGCTTGGCAAATATCATAATGGAGCATTCGTAAATAAGCATTCAGCGTTCCATCATGTAAATCATCTGGCTTTACTGACTGGGCACGTCAGACCATAACCAATACATAGGAAGGCTCCTAGACCTAACCTCGTCTAGCGAATATTCCTTCACGTAAAGTTCAATATATATATATTTCATAATATAGGAATAACAGACATGGGTTCTCACATGTAGCAGTGATCTCTTGGTTCATCGAGCGATAGTACAGGCATCCCTTTTTCTCACTCGATAAATACAAAGTATATGAATTTCAACATGGCTGTTCTCTCTCTCGTGAGCTTCACTCACTAAAGAATATAGACCAAAATTAGTCATTCATTAAATGTCCTCATTTCTTCATAGGTTCTCTCATAGAGGTAATTGAATAATATCATACAATCCAGTGCTGATACATAGGAATGTCTTCTTCCTTTGAATGGATATTCTTTTTAAAAGTACCACTGTGCATCTGCTTATCAACAACGATGGCGAAGCCCAAGTTCATAATAAATTGTGGTTTTACCTTTTTATGCGAAATATAACTTTGCCATTCCTTGGCAAAAGAGAATAAACACTGGGGTAAAGTACATACAACATGTCTAAATGATTATCACTTTTCCCCATCCATATATAGATCACTATTTCGGCAAAAAGCCTGCTACAACAAAACTCGGCATCCTCACAGGATGACAGCCATGGATCACACCCTTTGCTAGCGATACTTCCGCTGCATAGCCTTTGACCTTTTCTAGCGACAACCAAATTAGTTCGACTTAGAAATGCAAAGATATCCATATATAAGACAGACTCGTCCTACTCATACAAACACTACGTATAAATTCAGGCCATAGATATACTGAAGCAAGAACAATCTATTCCTACCCAGCCACAGAATAAATCGCAGTAGGCCTAGAGTCGTCTGCGGAGTCCGATCGAAGATGACAGAACTATTTTCAAGGGAAGCAACCCAAAAATGACTTCTCCTTAAGCACTTAAAAAGGAAATACTTTGCTTACAAAATATTTGCGAACATAATAAGAATATACATGTATTATATTGCAAGATAGTAAAAATTGCCCTTTACAGGCGCATGCCTTTTTATATAAGAATATATGTTAGTTCCATAACGGCGGGCGTGTAGGTAACTAAGGGGAGATAAGTAGGTGTTTTAATTATTGTGTGTTGTTGTTTATACAAAATAGTTATACATATGTTACAACAGGTAGACTATATTTTTTTACAACACATATATTACAATATATATTTTACAAACATTTATACACATATTTTACAAACAATATTTATATATAGATAACAAAGAATTTAGTTAATAAATTTTATTTTTCAAATAATATTATAGGAGCATATATTGGCATTGTACAGTATTTTTCAAATAAAATTATATGAGTAGGAGTATATATATATTGGCAAGAGTTGTGTACAGTATTTTCAAAATAACAATATATGATCACAGATTGGCAAGAGGTAGGGACGTTTTATTGGAAGACATAAAATGTAATATCACAGTTATGTTCTAGGCTGCAGACCAGACCAATTATAGAGGGAGGGGAGTCGTCATTGTCGTCGTACAAAATAGGACAGAGAGGCACGTGGGCGTGGGTGGTATGGTTTTGGGGGTGTATATACTGTGTGTTGGTGTGTTTGTTTATACATATATACATACAATATATAAAAAATATAAAATGTCGATAATTACGGAAAATATTTAAAAAAAAATCGATAATGGTTGGTTAGTAGGTTACTAAGGGGGTTTTTTAAGCGAGTGGAGTCTTTTTGTGCTGGCGCGGGTGACGACGCATCGGTGTGTACATTTTGGGGTGTAGCAGACGAGTTTGCCAGCATTGAGAGGTGGGAGTGAAGTGTTAGAGACGTCACTATACTAGGACCAGCATCGAGAGGTGGGAGGGAAGTGTTAGAGACTTGACTCGAACCAGCGTCGAGAGGTGTGAGTGAAGTGTTAGAGACTATACCAGGGACAGCAGCGAGAGATGGGAGTGAAGTGTTAGAGACGTCTCTATACCAGGTCCAGCATCGAGAGGTGGGAGTGAAGTGTTAGAGACTTGGCTATAACAGGTCCTGCAGCTAGAGGTGGGAGTGAAGTGTTAGAGACCTGACTATACCAGGTCTAGCATCTAGAAGTGGTAGTAAAATGTTAGAGACCTGCTTATACTAGGTTTAACATCTAGAGGTGCGAATGAAGTGTTAGAGTTCTAGAGGTGGGAGTGAAAGAGACGTGTCACTATACTAGGGCCAGCGCCTAGAGGTGGGAGTGAAGTGTTAGAGACTTGACTATACCATTTTTTGTGTAGGTATTTTAATTGTTATGTGTTGTTGTATTGTGTGTTGGTGTGTTTGTTTATACATATATACATACAATATATATATATATATAAATATAAAAAATCAATAATGTCGGGCTAGTAGGTTACTAAGGGCTTTTTTAAGTGAGAGTGTTGGGGGTTATTGATTTTGACTGGTTGGGGTGATGACTCATAGATGTGTTGAGGTGCAGCGCTGTAGTAAGACAATGTAAAAGCGGTGGGGTATAGGTTGTATTGGTTTTGTTCTTTTCTGGTAATTTTGTGTGTAGGTATTATAATTGTTGTGTGGTGTAGTGTAACTGGTGGGTTTGGGTTTTTGGAGGGTTGTGTTGTGTATGAGTCGGTCTTGTGTTGGCGAGTACAGATAAAAGACTAGCTTATTGTGATGTTTATTGAGACCATTAGTACATTTGTCCGCCCCGCGTTTGTTGTGTAATGAGAACCTCCAAAAAAAGTGTGTTTGTCTGGTGGTTTGTGTGCAGGTATTGGTGTGAATTACAACTAATTGGTGTTAGCTTTCTTGGTTTGACAGTACTTTTCACGGTGTAAAATCACTATTGGTTATCTGTAGTGTTTTAAATAGTTTTGTTAAGCCATTATTTCTATAATATTTAGGGGCCATCTCGACGCTGTATAAACGCTCGATGTATATTTATCAGATCACCGAGGGCGTATGCGCATGCGCGCATAACTTCACACGTCAAAAAATATATAAAACTTTACAGGAGCGATTATATGTTGATTTTTCACTGTCACTTTTAAAGAGGTCATACCGCATACTTGTGTAGATTGACCAATTATTGTGGAGGTAGTGTATTCTTAAGCAATAACAGGAGATTTTTGTGTATTTCATGAAAGTTTAGGTATAGGTACACTGTCCAAAAGTGATCTCATCAGAACGTTGTTATCTATGTGGATGTGTTGTAGTCTTGTTACAAACAACAAGCTGATTTAAAAGTAGCTTTAACATTTTTATTGGAAGGAGTTGTGCTTTTAATCTTTTACATGAATATAACAACCGATTTGTTCCAAAACCTTCATGCAACTATGTTGCTACTTGACTTGAGAAGAAGGAATTTTTATTAACACTCACTAAGTGAATTCCCTTTTTCCTACCCGCTATAGAATAAAGAGGAAAATATAAAATAAAAAAGGGATACCTTTTTATAACGGAAGATTACTAATGATCGATGTGTGGTGGGGATGATTTTGGTTTTGTGTTGTGTTGTGTGTGTGTAGCTAGTGATGAGAATATAAGACGATGAAAGGTAAAGTGGCGTCGGGGGCAACTATGCTTTTGATGTAAAAATATGACAGGGAATTCCCGTTGTTGGGTGAATGTAACTACATATTGAGACGGGCGCTGGGTCACGTGGTAGTTTTGTTTTTTATTTATATTATATCATGAGTAATAAATCTACTCACCCCAATGTCCAGTTAGTGTTATGTAAATGACCCAGCACACAGCCATAGTCTCCAACATGAAAAAAAAATGTCAAAGGCAGGCTGGACAATGTCAAATAGACAGTTTTATTGAAGGTTTTTCTCGTTGCTTTTTTGTTTGATTTCCTGTCTTTATTTATTTCAGAGGTCACTGTTATTATGTCCTTGCTGGTTTTTAAGTTTGTACTTAATTTCTGTGGCCTTTAGACCGCGGCTTTTGCTCCTTTCATTTTCTGATCGTTTTTATGTTCCTTCCTTAGTATGTTTGTCTGTTGTTTTGCTCCAAACTTTTCCAACCCTGACTGCAATCTGATTAGCATTCTGTTGGGCTTATTTGATCTTATTGTGCTACCAATAAATATATGGTTGTATACGAGTTGTCTTTACTCTTGTTAAATATTGTCTAATTCCTCTTATCTTTATTTTATACCTATCACCGATGACTTACAAGTAGTATTTAAGCTCTATCTATGCCTAATGCTAAATTAACACAAGACAAGTTATTAATATATTTTTTAGTATATAAAATTTAAATTATGTTTAGATATCAATAGTTAAAAGCTGACTAGGCCTACTACAAAACTAGCACATTTGAATTAAATTTAAGTTTGTTCACGCGCGTGCTTACGCATGAAAAAGCTCCTATATCGACGCTCGTGACGTCGACATTTTTTAAAATGAGCGGGATTTCTGACAGGCAAACGCCAGCTTACCCTCACTAGTTATGAAACCAGATCGATAGAGGGTGACGTCAGGGCTAAATATAGCTATCTAGAAAAGCGTAATAAAAAATCTAACAGGCAGAGTTTTGGGTATTGGTAGACGAAAAAAAACCTATCTGCCACGGGATATGCCTTTGTAAGACTAATATTTTACCTTTGTAAGACTAACACTGCTGTTTATTTCTTTTCACGTCACAAGTTCAAAACTCAACCGATCAATAGTAGAAATTTATAAAAGAAATATTCCTTCGTTCGTGTGTTCGAACCCCCGTGACTTAAGGTTTTACTTTTTTCACACGGGCGATATCTGGTGATAGGTTTTATATTGGCTCCCAAACGGTTCAAACAGGAGGCGTCCACGGAAATGTAGTACATTAAATAATTATAACTGAGTATTTGTTCCAGTTATCAAACGGTTATCTCCTTTTTTTGTTTGTCCTACAAGTTTCAAACTTTAGAAAAAGCTTTTCTTCCAATCAGCAAAGATGGCCCCAAAATTTTCTCCCAGGCCTGCTCAAAGGTTCCAATCTGTAGGTAAATAGATCAGCTGCCAAATACGTCTTTAAATATGTCTTTAAATATTTCTTGCAGCTTTCCAAACTTTTCATTAAATTTTTTTCATTAAATATTTTTTCCTGTTGTCAAAAATTTCTTCCACTTGGCAAATATTTCTTACCGTTGTCAAAACATTTCTTCCACTTGGCAAAAATATTTCTTCCACTTGTCAAATATTTTCTTACTGTTAAAATATTTCTTACCGTTGTCAAAATATTTCTTCCACTTGGCAAAAAAAAAGTCTTCCACTTGTCAAAATATTTCTTCCACTTGTCAAATATTTCTTACCGTTGTCAAAATATTTCTAACCTTTGGCAAAATAATTTATTCCACTTGTCAAAATATTTCTTCCACTTGTCAAATATTTCTTGCCGGTGTGAAAATATTTCTTCCACTTGGCAAAAACAAAAAAATTTCTTCCACTTGTCAAAATATTTATTCCACTTGGTAAATATTTCTTACCGTTGGCAAAATATTTCTTCCACTTGGCAAAAACTCCTTCCACTTGTTAAAATATTTCTTCGACTTCTCAAATATTTCTTACCGGTGTCAAATTAATTCTTCCACTTGGCAAATATTTCTTCAAGTTGTCAAATATTTCTTCAAATATTTCTTACAGTTGCCAAATATTTATGCAAATGTTTTTGTTAGCTGTCAAATATTTCTTCAAACGGGTCTTCCAGTTGTCAAATATTTCTAACAGTTGTCAAATACTACTAACAGTTGTCAAATATTTCTTAAAATATTTCTGCTGATCGCCAAACATTTCTTCAAAGGCGACCATCTTTCATGCGGTGGATATGGCCAAGACAGCGTAGGCTTCCCCGTCTCAGCCTGCTATACAGGCTTTGAAGGCAAACACGTGACAACACCTCAACATTTGGCACTTTATCTTTCCACGAAAGGCCGAGGAGGTGGCGCAGACACGGTAGATGGCAGGTATTGAGCCTTCTTTCTTGCTAAGCATAGATTGTCCAGGTCTCACTAACATATAGAAGTATACTGGTGATGCAAGTGTTATATACCGCAGCTTTGGTCTTCGTTGTTAGTTTGGCGTTTCCCCAAACACGTGATGTGAGGCGGGTAAAGGTTGCTTCAGCTTTGTTAATGAGGCTATCAATATCGGTGCCCAGAGAAAGTTTATCATTGATGATATACACAAGATATGTGTGAGCCACGTGGTGTTAAGTCCGCCGACGTGACGCTAATTGTGTTACCGCTAGTTATGAAACCAGATCGAGGGTCGGGGCAGACTTCGCGAGGAAACCATTGAGCGTAGCCCGCGTGAAACTCCGTTAGCATATAGGGTCGAATGGCTTCGGTTAGGGTGGGTGACGTCAGCGCTTAATATAGACCAATAGTGTTTTTACACGGTGAAAAGGACTATCAACCCAAGAAAGCTAACACCAATTAGTTGTAATTCACACCAATACCTGCACACAAACCACCAGACAAACACACTTTTTTTGGAGGTTCTCATTACACAACAAACGCGGGGCGGAAAAAATGTACTAATGGTCTCAATAAACATCACAATAAGCTAGTCTTTTATCTGTACTCGCCAACACAAGACCGACTCATACACAACACAACCACCAAAAAACCCAGACCCACCAGTTACAAGACACCACACAACAATTACAATGCCTACACACAAAATTACCAGACAAGAACAAAACCAATACCACCTATACCCCACCGCTTTTACATTGTATTACTCCAGCGCTGCACCTCAACACATCTATGAGTCATCACCCCAACCAGTCAAAATATATAACCCCCCACACTCTCACTTAAAAAAGCCCTTAGTAACCTACTTGCCCGCCATTATCGATTTTTTATATTTTCCGCCATTATTGACTTTTTATATTTTTATATATATAAAATATGTATATACGTATAAACAAAAACACCAACACACAATACAACAACACATAACAATTAAAATACCTACACAAACAATGGTATAGTCAAGTCTCTAACACTTCACTCCCACCTCTTGGCGCTGGCGCTAGTATAGTGACACGTCTCTTTCACTCCCACCTCTAGAACTCTAACACTTCATTCGCACCTCTAGATGTTAAACCTAGTATAGGCAGGTCTCTAACACTTCACTACCACTTCTAGATGCTAGACCTGGTATAGTCAGGTCTCTAACACTTCACTCCCACCTTTAGCTGCTGGACCTGTTATAGCCAAGACTCTAACACTTCCCTCCCACCTCTTGATGCTGGATCTGGTATAGTGACAACTCTAACACTTCACTCCCACCTCTCGCTGCTGTCCCTGGTATAGTCTCTAACACTTCACTCACACCTCTCGACGCTGGTACTAGTCAAGTCTCTAACACTTCCCTCCCACCTCTCGATGCTGGTCCTAGTATAGTGACGTCTCTAACACTTCACTCCCACCTCTCAATGCTGACACACTCGTCTGCTACACCCCAAAATGTACACACCCATGCGTCGTCAAACGCGCCAGCACAAAAAGACTCCACTCGCTTCAAAAACCCCCTTAGTAACCTATTAATCAACCATTATCGGTTTTTTTAAATATCTTCCGTCATTATCGATTTTTTATATTTTTTATATATTGTATGTATATATTTTTAAACAAACACACCAACACACAGTATATACACCCCCAAAACCATACCACCCACGTCCACGCGCCTCTCTGTCCTATTTTTTACGACGAAAATGACGACTCCCCTCCCTCTATAATTGGTCTGGTCTGCAGCCTAGAACATAACTGTGATATTACATTTTATGTCTTCCAATAAAACGTCCCTACCTCTTGCCAATCTGTGATCATATAATGTTATTTTTAAATTCTGAACACAACTCTTGCCAATATATATATATATATATATATATATATATATATATATATATATATATATATATATATATATATATATATATATATATATATATATATATATATATATATATATATATACTCCTACTCATATAATTTTATTTGAAAAATACTGTACAATGCCAATATATGCTCCTATAATGTTAATTGAAAAATAAAATTTATTAACTAAATTCTTTGTTATCTATACATAAATATTGTTTGTAAGATATATGTATAAATGTTTGTAAAATATATATTGTAATACATGTGTTGTAAAAAAATATAGTCTACCTGTTGTAACATATGTATAACTATTTTGTATAAACAACAACACACAATAATTAAAACACCTACTTATCTCCCCTTAGTTACCTAACCGCCCGCCGTTATGGAACTTACATATATTCTTATATAAAAAAACACGTGCCACCACAACGCGCCACCACAATTCCTTATGTAAAAGTAACGCGTCCCCACACCGCACCACCACATTTCCTTATATAAAAGTCACGCGCCACCACAACGCGCACCACACTACCAGTCGTTTCTATGTATAACTGTTGTAATATATATATATTGTAATCTACGTAAATATATATCGTATAACTGTTTGTACGTATAAATATTGTATGTAAAACATAAATAAACAACACACAACAACACAACAACACAATACCTACACGCCCGCCATTATCGAACTATTCCAGGACCACAGGACGCAAACTGATTGTCAGAGGAAGTCACCCCTGCTAATATATATTACTATATAAAAAGTCACGCTCCAACGCCTGACACTCCGCCTGACGCGCCAACGCCTGCATCGATCGGAGTATATTGCTATATAAGTCACGCTCCAACGCCTGAAATCTACCTGTTTTGCGCATTATATACTACTCCCGGCCGCTGTACTAGAGGTGCATACGAACGATGACCACCCAAGTAATGTGGACCAGACGACGTGAAAATAAAAATACTTGGTTTATCTTACTCGATAAGAGGTGGAACTTCTATATAAGTTCAGGACCATCTTAGAAACATAATGGCGGCCTCCGAAGTTAGTTATGCCACTTAAATAAATATCTTCCTCCGCAATTCTTGGAGCTTGAAAAAACACGTCTTACTATTACGACTTTAAGTAACGAAAATCCACGGATATTAGCCGTTAGAATAAATTAGTGCAAACGCGTTACGTCATAGACAACCGGTGACGTATTAAATATGCAGCGTTCAATATAAGTTAAAACCCATGCGAATACAAAACATATCAATACACGTTCTTTAACAGTATTCTAGTCCAGGGGTCGGCAAACTACGGCACGCGTGCCAAGCGTGGCACGTGGAACGATTTTCAATGGCACGCTGAGTGAATTAAAATACTGTACAGTAGATGATCTCTTTTTTTTAAAAATGAATTTTTAATTAAATAGAAGCATATAATTCTTTTAAAGCTTTTACCTGTTTTTACAACCCTTCAAAACGAAAGTTTTTAGACATTGGAGGTAAGAATGTGCGATCTGATGCAAACTAAAGGCCCGATCATACTATACTGCACGTAAGTCTTCGTTTTTACGGACCGTTTCCGAGAACAAACATTCTTCAACGAATTTCAAGGGGAGTGGTTATACTTTGCGGCGCCCGCTAGTCTGGCGTCTACCTGCTACCGTAATTTGCAGGATGAGATTCTTGAAAAGAATCCCAAGCGAATTTTGACGGGCAAGCCCAGACGTAATATCATAATTACGCAACAGTGTCTGGCTAGCGCCTGGGCGATTGTATTTATTCCGTTTTCGCTCGCAGTTTTTGACTCCCAGTGTGAGTTTGGAGCAACAATGACTGACCTCGACGAAGTTATATTTCCGTCCTATCCTTCCCCTCTCTCCCGACCACCACCACCTCTACAGTTCTCTCGGCTGTCGCATACTCATGCTCGTACAGCCCGTAGACCGCAGCACAAAAGCTGGTGTTGTTATTAAGTAATACGGTGCCGTTAAAATGACTCATAAAAGACAAAAACTTGATATACGCTCGTTTCAAGACTTTTGGACAAAAGAATATGGATTCATACAACAAAAGGATCGTGCTGTTTGTGCTTTATGTTATGAAAGTGTCGTGTGTCGTACGTCAAGTGTACAAAGACACTATCAAACCAAACATCAGTCCATGTTTAAAAACTCTGAGGAGAAAAGTGAAGCCATAAAAATGTCTGTTTCTGGCTACAAAAAACAAAGTAGTATTTTTAGTCAAGTAATTGGAACCAAAAATAAAGCTACCGAATGTAGTTACAAAATTGCACAGTGTGTGGCTTCGAAGGGCAAACATTTCACAGATGGAAAATACATCAAGGAAACTATTTTGAGCAGTGCTGAAATTTTGTTTAGTGATTTACCAAAGAAAGAAACAATACTGTCTCGGATTCGAGAAATACCGGGTTCTGCGAGATTAATCGAGAGGCGCATAACTGATATGGCTGAAAATGTAACGGTAACACAAACAACCGGGTTACAACAAGCTGTTGTATTTAGTGTCGCTCTTGGCGAAAGTGTCGATGTGAATGACGTGGCGCGCCTAGATATAGTTGCGCGATATTGTGACAACGACCGTATTTATGAAGAACTGTGCTGCTTGATATTTTTTGATGGTACAGCCAAGGGAGAGGACATTATAACTGCATTTGTAAGTTATTTCGAAAATCAGAACATTAACATGAATAAAATATTCTGTGTTACTACTGATGCCGCCCCTGCATTTGTCGGAAAGAACAAAGGATTTGTTAAACTTCTTGAGGATCTTATTGGACATCAAGTATTGAGCTTCCATTGCATTATACACCAGGAGAGTTTGTGTGCGAAGATTTCGTCACTATCCTTGAACTCTGTAATGGAAACTGTTGTCAAGATAGTTAACCTCATAGTTTCTCGCTCTTCATTGACCTACAGGCAATTCAAGTCTCTTCTACAAGAAATGGAGAGCGCATATGCGGACCTCCCGCTGTACAGCAATGTTCGTTGGCTTAGTCGAGGTAATGTTTTGAACAGATTTGCATCATGTCTAGAAGCAATCAAGGTGTTTCTTGATGAAAAAGAACATTTCCCGGAATTGAATGACGAGGACTGGCTGTGCAAGCTGACGTTTCTGGCTGACATAACTACAAATCTGAATGAATTAAACTTGCGTTTACAAGGGCAGGGTCAAACAGTACTTTATCTTTTTGAGCACTGGAAAGGATTTGCGTCAAAATTAGACATATTTTGCAGAGATATTACCACTAACACATACAAGTACTTTCCAAACGTAAAGGCTCATTCAAATCGATTTACTGTCAACAGAGATGAGCTTCAGAAGTACGTTGAAGCGCTCAATGGAGAGTTTGCTAAACGAGGTCAAGACTTCAAAATTCACGGGCCCATGTTTTCTTACCTCATCAAGCCCAACTTAATTGATCATACTAACATCCCATTTGACCTATCTCTTTTCGAGTGGATGGATGTTGACAATTTTGAAATGCAACACATCGAATTCAAGGCATCAGAGTTATGGACGATAAAATTTGTAGAATTGCGAAAAACTCTTGAAGGAAGCTGCTTGGAAAAGTCAGCTGCCATCCTCAACTGCTGGACACCCCTGCCTGAAGCGTTCACCTGTTTGAAGAAAGTTGCATTTGCTCTACTTTCGGCTTTTGGGTCAACTTATACATGTGAACAAATTTTCTCACACATGAAAGCTGTTTTAAGTCCACAGAGAAGTCGCCTAACACCTGTGCATTCAGAAGCCTGTGTGAAGCTGAAATTGACAAAATACACACCTGATATTGAGCAATTAACCAAGGAGAAGCAAGGACACGGGTCCCATTAATTGATTAATGACTCAGATCAATAATAATCAATGATTACTCATATTAAAATTTTAATAACGTGTTTTATGTTCGGTTTATTTAATTGTTTTGTTCTTCAAACTATTGGACTTTCTGTCTTAACAAAATATACATATGGCAATTTTATTACAAAATTTCAAACTAATGTGTTCAGAACTTAAATTTTGCAAAACATAATATTTGTATTGATATTTGTTCCTATTTATATTAAAATATTGAATAATCTACAAAGAATAGAATAGTTATTTAATGTATCGGAAACATGTTAATACAAGATCATTTTTAAATTGTTTCAATAATTGTTGTATATAAAAATATGGTGGACTTAGGTTGGCACGCTGAGTGACTTTGACTTTGACACTACTAAAAGTTTGCCACCCCTGTTACTTCATGCCCGTTACTGGATATTTCAATTATATACTTTTTTTTTCACGTTTATTATCGTTGATTTGAAAACCTCCTGGTTCAATCATTCGGAAACATATTTGAATGACATGTCGACAGATAACTTGTTTTCTACTAAAAGTTTGCCGACCCCTGTCTAGTCTAATGTCATGCCCGTTACTGTGGCCGCACACAGTTTCTTTACCTTTATGGATATTTCAATTATATTACTTTTTTTTCTTAGTCCTTCCTTTGTTCACTACTAAACCTGCTGTTTATTATCGTTGATTTGAAAACCTCCTGGTTTCAATCATTCGGAAACTTTGTCTATATTTGAATGACATGTCGACAGATAACTTGTTTTCTAGTCCGCCAAATGGGAAAGTCATTCGCAAATTGTGGTAGCCTATTTGTGAGGTCTTTAATGTCTTCTAATAAGTAATTTACAAGACGGGTAAACATTTTTGGAGATACAAAAGATCAAGCAGAATACCATTTTGTTGCTATCTGTTTATCCTCCGTTTTCCCTTTCCTTGTTATATCTTTGTTCCTCATGCTATGACAAACGCAGCATTTTTCGTTGTACTCATAGTTGAAAGGGTTTACGTCTTTTCTCCAACTATTTATCTATTGTCTGGGTTACCGCAACCTTCAGTAAAGAGGAGTAGACACAAAACAGAATGCTTGTCACTTTCAGCGTCTTTCTTACTTTTAAAACGTTAAAAAGTGTCTAGTTTTGTTGCATTGTTTTTCTGCCATTTGTATTCTCTTACTGGCTTGCATTTGACATTTTCTATAATGTGCCAATAAAAACTCCTGCTGTACATTAGAGCACCATTCTTGCAGTAAACGTACTAATGGGAGAATTAGTAACCAATGGCGTTTCCTGGTTCTCAGAAGACCTTTAATGAAGTCCGATTAAGACTCGTAAGAGGCTTTTCCAAGTCAGATTTGTGACGTGCTGATGTCTTTTAGTATCATGGGATCACTTTCCGGTAGTTCTTCTCTATAACTAGTTGACCTTTCGTTTCTTTCTCCGTACTGTTAAGTGCTAACTAAAAAAGTTCAGAATTCCACGCTCACAACGGTGAGATCTTAACAAGTAATTAAGGAACCATGTGACTATTACTGACGTTTCAAACCATGTGAGTATTAGTCAATCACCGAAACTTCTACCATTTCTATTTTCCTACTGCCGTTGCATGTAACACAGCTACTAATAGCTGTACTTCCTTGCTTTTATTTTCTGCTTCTCCCTGTCTCAATTTCTTTATAAACTTTCGCTCTAACGCATTCCTCATGTTAGAAGGAAGAAGGACATTCTTTGAGCATGTTATGTGAAGAAGAAAGCTGGAATATATCGTGACAACAGGTAGATCGAAGGAACCGAGACAGAGGACGACAAAGTGAGATGAAACTGGACAATTTGAGATCTTGATATGAAAAGAAGTCAAAAACAGAGCCGATAAATAGTAGTGGAGACAGGAAGTTGTGGAGAGTCATAATCGCCTACAACACGAGGCATAATACATGAAGAAGAAGAAGTCTACTCTAGCGCTTTCTCAATTCTCCGTTGTCCGACCTTTTCTCGCAGCTTCATGAAAAATATCATCATTACTCCCCATCGAGGCCAGCTCCTTGACGTGGAGATGGGGCTCAAGTGCAAGCCACCAGCGGCCGACAAACCAAGACTGGCCAGGCCCTCCTACACTCGAGCAAGAACACAGTCTGCCCTAGCAAGTCAAGGTGCTGAAGACGGAGGCAACCAGCCGAGAGGCGCACCACAGCAATCAGGATGCCACGCACACGCGCAATGGAAATATGCCTCTATCTACAAAACGTTATGGCACTCGCCCTGTGATGGACACCCAGGTAGGTGCAGTGCCGGGCCCTCTGCCTCGGAAGGGCCCAACCCTTACTACTGGAGGTCCTTCTCAGTTGCCCCGTGGAGCCAAGAGGCATGAGAATAGAGCTACTGGTCAAGCCTAGCAAAGAAGATCATCATTACTTCCTCATGTGTTTAGGAGTTCCGGTCTCACATCTAGAATCCATGCATTGACCTAAAAAAAATGTGTCTGTTTGAAGCACTATTTTATTTATTTTTATGTACACCCATTCTACACAAACATTAATATTTAAATGCTGTTATCCTTTCTTTTAAACTGTCATTTCCACGTGCCCAGCTTTCAGTTCAATGCAAAAAAAAAAAAAAAAAACAGTTGTTTTGTCGGCATATTTTAGAAGCCGCTTTTTTTTTTCTCATTTAATGAACACATATTACCTTTTTCCAATAATGCTAAGTTGCAGACAGGATTTGTCAAACGCTTAGTAGCGGATATTCCGACAACGACAGAAAGCTTTCTGTGTATCCGGTTTTTGTCTCGTATGGCCCATATATTTCAATCACTTCTATTGTGCACTGTGCTGTTCTGACCATCCTTCCTATCAGCGGAAAGAAGATTGTGACGTCTCTTATTTACAGCTTGAGGAAGCAGAGTTTTGGAATTAAAGCAAGACAGTAAACATTTGATCAGTTTTATGTCATCTTTATAAATGCGATGTCAGTTCAATCAGATTTGGGAAATTCCTACTCGGTATATATTCTGTTTTCACATTGGAACTTTTCGAGAACAATATGATCGTTGACAAGCATCCGATTGGCTAGGCAGTTCGAGTGCTGTATTTTCAGCAGGAATGTTACTGGGTTCTGGGATCGAAACTTGGTCGTGTCACGCTCTAGTCTACCCAGCTGTAAATGGTACTGACTCTGATCTTGAATTGTGGAAGGCAAAGGCAACGAGAAAGCGAACTGGTCACCTCACCTCATAAAGCTGGACCAAGTATAGTGAAGTCTCTAACACATCACCAACTCCCTACGACAGAATTTATTCTTAATAAAGAATACTTAAGAAGACATGAAATGTAGAATTCTCCATAAATACCACATGGCCCTGTGTTATAAGAACTATCTTGCACAATATTTCTCTTCTTACTGGTTATAGAGAGAAGTATATAAACAAGAACAATCATCGTCATTGTAATTCATTGGACTTATATATTATATATATATATAATGCGAATCAACTTGTGAGCACTTGATAAACAGATGAATAAAATGCTGCACCAGAGACTCGTACATACACGGGCGTGGATTTCCCTCCTTGCAACTTAGGAAGTGTGTAATGTCCAATCTTGGGAATTCCTCTATTGGACATAGGCGTTTCTAGCTTCTTTCCGATAGACGACAAACACTTGGTGTGTAGACTCACATTTCTGCAGGATTGAAGACACAAAGGGTTCATTAAGTTTCACATTCAATATCAATAGTTCACTTTCATTTTATCTTATTCCTCATTGCTTCTTCATAACTGATCTATCTGTTTGTACTTCTCATATTTGATGGTATGGTATGAGGCACACATGAGAGTGTTGTAGTGAGCATGAAAGTGTATGTCCCTGTCAGGCTGAAGTAATGATCTAATAATCTAGACGAAAGTAGAGTATATAACTGAAGATTGCTTCCTTAGATTAATCCTCATAAAATTGTGTGGAGGGAAGAATATATAATTCAACTAACCATTCACAAATAGACGTAATAAAAAAACTGCATTTTGCAAATTAGCTATGAGGCTAAATGCAAAACGTAACCACTAATAATGAAAAAGAAAAATTACTAATTTTTCTAAACTCTATGCATTTGTGTCCCTTCGCGAACTCTGGAATGAAATTATAATCGACACTGGAATGAAATTATAGAACAAGTTATGCTATGGGAACATCCATTTATGCACCGCGACTGTTGTAAAACGTACTGACTTCAGCTACGTATCAGGTTATATAATAGGATTACCAATGTGTGACATTTCTTAGACTGTTTCCTCGACTTCGTCCACTAACTTGCCTTCCACCTTGCAATACCACATCCCAGTGCTTGCTAGCAAGGCCAGACCCTGTCAGTCTTTGAAACATGGGTGGGCTCTTGCAATATAATTTTCGCTATGGCAAGTGATAAGAAAAACCGTGGCCTGTGATTGGTCGCCTGATAAGAGAAATTATGTACTCATTGTCACAAAGTTATCTTTCTTTGCAACGCGCGGTGTTTCACCCATGTCCAGAATGCCTGGTTCTCAGTATTTTGTCTCATTGTTGTATGTCACAATAGCGGTTTTCTTTAATCTTTAATTCATTGTCTGGCCATGCAAATAACATCTATTTTCTACTGTCGTCAACTGATACAATCTTGTAATCCGGGTGGCTTAGTTTCGCAAGTCCTTTGTTTTCAATCTTTTTGCTGGATATGATATTGTATACAAATGGTGTGACACTCTCTTTGTTTTAAAGGGGGAATTAAGCTATCAAACAAATTCTCGTCTCGCCCATGTGGCAATGGCCCGCGCTGGACAATAGCTGTCCAATGATTCAGGGGTGTTCTAAAAAATAACGTTCCAGCAACGCGCACAGCTAGGAAATATACAAGGTGTGATTAAAGAATACTGATAGAGCAAAGAGGGGAGATTTAAAATGAAAATGGTGATGAAAAAGGTAAAAGACGATGAAATAATAGGACCACTACATCACAGATACATCCCTCCAAGATGGTGACAAATATTAATATGAACAAAGCTAAAAGAACAGCAAATGATATTCAGAAAAGACTTCTTCGTTGGCCATCAATCCCATCCTCATGAAGCTAGAGGTCCGTCTCAATCTTCTATCGCCATCATACAGTTTCTCCTTCAACTAGGTTGTAGAAGATCATGCATGCTGCTACCTGCTCCTCTCAAAACGTTTGTGAGTAAATGTTCTGCTAACTGTTTGTCCTCCCCAGATCTGCCTGTCTAATTTTCAGTTTGTTGAACCGATGGTATCTGAATCTGTATGGCCGGTTGTCAGTCTGCCAATTATCACTTGATCTCTTCTTCCTAGTGTATATTATGGTTCTCCATTACCGGACTATGGATGTTCTTCTGCTATTTTTTTCTATAGTTAAAATTAGACTACAAACAAGCAGAAAGAGTAGCAGTCATTCCATTGTGGAGTCTATGAAAATGAAAACTGCTCATGCTCAGGACGAAAAAAGAAATTTCTACTCAAGTGGTCATTCAGTCCTTTTGTACTGGTCTGAAACATGGAGAGCAATAAAAAAGACAACGAGAAAGAAACTGACAATCATAAATAGATGCTTCTTCCGTAGAATAGACAGACTGAACGGTCACCAATATGGAACTGGTGGAAAGATTCAGACAAACCCCAATGAAACAACAGGTGAAGAGATGATGCTCTGCTTTTTAATAGAACACATCAATCAAGGAAAACAGCTAACATCATTACAATGCAGTCCTTGTTATGGAAACCCCAGGGCAAAAGAAATGGAATAAAACCTTACAACTCATGAAGAAAGGAACTGGGAAAAGATTTAAAACGATAAAATAAGGAACGGACAAGCATAAATGGATGGCGCAACACAGGAGAACGTAACGTGACCTCGTTATCGGTCTATCCTTTATAGGGAGCTTATCAGTATTAAATGAATGAATTGTGCAACGGCCGTTTCCTCTGAGTAAATCCAGTCCCACATCCATTAAAAGTTTCTTAAGTATTATCAGCGATCTTTTCTTGTGTCCAGTAACAGAGGTCATTCCCATTTCGGAATCTCATAATTAGGGGCGTACTGAATGGTCAGTCAATCGGGCAGAGCCCTATGACCCACAGCTTAGGAGACCCAATCTCTTCTAGCCTCTTTCTAGTTTAATCAACAGAATAGGTGGGTAGAGCACAATAACCCTTATTGCCCGGGAGCCCAGATCACCGTCAGTACACTCCTTCAGTGAATAATGTTAATTTCTTTTTTATACTGGTATTTTAGACGTAATGGGGTGCCAGATTTTACTTGCTCCGAGCAAAATAATTTCTAGCATTTGTAGATGTTAGCTTCGCGAATACTTATCACTACAAATGTAATATCTGTAAACAAACACATACCTCTCGCACACTTAAAAACAAAAACAAAAATAAATGTATCATATATATATATATATATATATATATATATATATATATATATATATATATATATATATATATATATATATATATATATATATATATATATATATATATATATATATATATATATATATCGGATTCTATCAGCTGTCTTCCTGGTTCCAAACTAGCCCTCGGTCTTTCAGAGATTAGTCTTATGTTGTCCTCGCAGCGAACTCTGGGTTGTTCTGGAGGTTTGGATCACTAGCTCTTGATTTCATTGTAGCCATTCTCCATTCAGCAGACATGCCCAAACTTTCGTAATAGGGACTGTTCCACTCGGGTCTGCAGGGGCTGGCTTTTGAGGCCATGACGTATACCATTAGAAATTCTGACGCAGCAAACAAATGCCTATCAGTTTATTGTTCTCTCCACTGTCCTCATTCGAGCTCTTAATACGTCCTCCCCTGACAACGTTCATTCAATGATAGATATTTTCATGTTAAGACCATAGAAGGGGCAGGATGGCAGTGATCTCTGCCCCTTACTTCTGGGGGCCCCGAGCGCTCAGTCCGCTCTTGGATTCTAGTCTCACTGTTCACTCTCCCATAAGATCCTTGTCATAGTTAGTTCTTCAACAAGCTTCCGGCCATCCTTCCTCCCAACTCCTGCCTTCCACTATTTCTTTTCTTTGTTTGTTCTTACACCCCCAGGTCACAACATTATATCCAATATTACTTACTCTCCAACAATTTGCTCCCTTCCACAAATCCTAATCACCTTAAGTTTCCTTAACACCTTGGTAACAAATGTATCGTCGATATCAAAGCTGCTCCAGTAAACAAGATACAAGGACCCCGTACATATGTTTCTTCGTCTTATTCGTAAAATGAATGCTCGGTTTCTTTCACAACTCAAATTTACAATGAAATTATTGCAATATCATGTGTAAACGCATTTTTAGAATGAGGAATTTCATATGATAAAAAAAAAACCCAGTATTGCTCAAGCTAGTCAAACTGTGAAATCTGAGGCTTCCAACTGAAAGACTTGCTTTGATTCTGAAAACCAATCTTAATTAAACTGGTTTTAAGTTACGTGAGCATCCTGCCTGAAGGTTTTTATCAGCTCCGTGTAACAGAAATAGTAATGATGATAATAAAATATAAGTTATTACTATGATTATAAAATATATAATACTGGTATCAGACTGGCTTTATATCATTACCAGAACGGCAAATGTGTGAAATAAAAGTTCTTTCTCGGAAATTAAGGCTATATATAAATGATCAAAAGCTAATATTCCATATTCTGTCAAACACTAAACTTTGTTCACATACCCGATAGATTTACTTCAGCGTACAAGCCGATTACATATTAACGCCGAATTTTATGTTATTTCGTATGTAAACAACGAATAAAGGGGAAACAGAAGGAAGAAAAAAAATCATCAAAGATTTCTTATCTGACTTTTGACAAATACTGTAAAACGTTCTACAGGTATTTTGCCATATAAAAATATAAAAGCGGATATTTGTAAGAGCAAAAAAAAAAAAAAAAAAAAAGTTTGACGCAAACAAGTAAATCTCTCTGTGAATTATAATCGAGTTAGGGGAAAGAAAGTGCGGGTATTCATTCTACAGAGTGGTTCAAAAATTACTTTATATTTTTAAACTGTTTTTTCTCCACTCCTAACCAACTAATGTACATGAAACAAACATCAGAATTGAGATACTTTAAAGTTATGCTTATCACTGTCGTGATTCGAAGAAATTTCTGTCACTTTTAGCCGAGTGGTCTGTGTTGCTACCGTTTTGTTGAGTTCTGTTTTTGATCCTTTAAACATTTTCACTGAAGAAGGTTTTTTCATACATTATTATTCTGCGTACTTTTACTTTATCTTCAATCTGTCCTTACTCGAGCCAGTGTGCTGATTTTGATGGAGTTCGTGAATGATGAGTAATATGGTCAAGCCAATTGGATTGAAGCAACAAAGATGCGATTTCTTTGAGTCCACGAAAACAGTACATATTTATTTAACACACAATATATAGTTGAATTCATTTGCATAAAATGGTTATATCCGATTCTTCTGCGCCGTCCATTACAGTCTCATATATATTACTTGCTCTGTCGTCAAACGGTCGGACTGTTTACACGCGATGTCGTATGTCGATCATCCGGTACTGAACAGCGGTCGTTTAGGCGAAGATAACGATTCTAATAATCATAAATTTATACTCCCTTTTGTTCCTAGTTCAGGAAAACTTAATCATCGATAAGAAACTCCAATATTCTATTCATAACACAAGATAGCTGACCCTGTAGCATATCTTCAAAAGGATTTCAGCGCAATTCATTCTATACTGGGAGTAATCAAAAATACGTCCGACTTATACAAAGTTCGGAGTCTGAAGGGTCAAGATATAACGTTGTCATGTGTTAGCATACCAACGTAACACGTCATCATAATCCTAGACAACTATGCAAATTCGCATTCAATACCGTGAAGCGCGAAACATAATATATATTTATAGCATTTCAACCCCTTAACGCGTAACTTTAAAAGTGCTCACAATAATAGTGGCTAACATCATAAAACATGTCGTAACATTCTGCCCAGTCTTGTTCTCTATTTTTGTCTACGCTCACTTTTCTGTCTTATAGTTCCTAATAGCGCTATTTCTGGCCTTGGTCATGTCAATCTTACGTTGGACAGGCTAAATGCCACCCCTTTACATGTGGACATCGGCATCTAGCTTAAGGTCCTTTTATTCTGCCTTTCTGGTACTCGTAGATGGCAGCTAGTTTCCTATTCTATGATTTACAGAGAACTCGTGGACACGGGGAAGTGACTTTAACTTTTCATCCTTCCGCCTGCGTCTAGAATCTCGAACTCTTGTCGCTAGTAAGACTGTCTAGTGGTGCTTCAGATTACGTCTGTTTCCTGTATCTAAAGTGGCCAGGGAAACATTTCCTTAGACCCTAATGTCTTGTTACGTTAGAGCCTTACACGTGCAGAAGCCACGCTCAGCCACCTGCAGACTTTATCTTGCTATTTAAGCGAGGTGTCTTTATCACTCCATACCATTGTCTCAAGAAAATTCTGCCACTGGACAAAGTGATATTCTGCGCCAAATCTTAATAGCAATTGTAGTGCAGGAATTATTCTTTATTCGAGCCTTGGTCAGAACATTTGCTCTGGGCTTCCTGGTGTGATGTGCTGCTGTCTGTGGATTACAACTTCCACATAATAAATATTACAAGGCAGTCTACCTCATACTGCCAGGTTCCAGCTATAAGGCCGCTGCGTGGATTACTTAACCACAGCCTATTGTTGAAAGTGTCTATCGCTCCTGCATATACGGGCTGTCTCCTTTGCTTTCCCGTCATTTTCGGCAACACGGTCCGACTCATTAACAGCCAGTTAACTCGAGTTTACGGGCATGCCGACATAAAGGATTCGGCGATAGCCAGTATTTGTAAAACACACATTACTCGTGCTGTCTGGAGTACACCACTCTACATCGATTTCTGTTACCTACACGTAAGCAGTAGTATTGCGTCCTGGATTATTTACCTACAGCACATATTGCCGCCAGTTACAGTTAACCATCATCTCAGCACATACAGATTGTCGCCTTTGCCATCTAGTCATGTTCGGAAACACTGTCTGCCTCATTGATAGCCGGTTACCTCTGAGAATAATGACAGAACGACCGAGAGGAGAAGTCATTTTCCAGTACTCGTCACCGTCTTATAGTCCAAGTCTTCATTATCCAGTGAAAGAGACGCTCCATCGCGCCTACTGGATACTCGCAAAAGTCCTCGTCGTTTGGATCTTTATATCAGTGGGTGCAAGTGTTTCTGCACTCGTTGTAATATCCTTCACCTTCTAGTGTGGCCCCAGCCACAGGAAATTATGAATGCATAGGATTAATTACGATGCTGTTACAGAGAGAGAGCTTATCTCCATAGCCTTTGAATATCAACTTAGGTGGAACAATGTAGTGTTTTTCCTAGCTGAGGAAGTAACTTGTCTACCAGGGTTATTTACCATAAGGAGTGGCCGTTTCCTCTCGAAACTGGGGGCCTAACCCCTTTAGTTAGATTATCTGGGTAGTGAGAAAGTGTTCGGGTGTTGGTGGTTTGAAGTGAGACGTTTTGCTTGAGTGAAGCATTTTTCTGTGATTCTGACATATAATCACTAGCGCGTCAGAGCTAGTGGTGTTATTATTTTTGTTGTTATCGCAGTTCTTTAATAAATATATTTATATGTTCTTAGTGGTCAGAATTCATTCCATTCTGTCACTTGATGTTTGATGTGGTAGTCCTTACTGTAATAGAGTTTCTTATTTTGCATGAGAGGACGGAGAAAAGTATAGCATATTAAAACATCGTCTCGAGTATGGTTTGGAAGTAGACCTTAGATATTTGATTGTATCTCTCTTCTCTCCATAAGTCATATCTCTCTCCATATTTTCTTTGGTGACTTTACTTTCCTCTACTTTCATATTACTCATTCATATTCTGTCTAACTCAGACATCCTCTATTTCCATACTTTCTTCAATGAAACGTGTGCTGTATTTCTTGGAAAAACAGTGAGATACGCAAGCTGAACAATGACCTAATTTTAATATTTCATTCATTCCATTTTATACACGGCGTAACTAAAGACAGATGGACTAAAGGATAGAGAGAAGGGAGAGGCATAAAGCCGAACACGTGCAACACTAAACACGCGTCGCGCGATACACAATTACTACTATCACGCGTGTAAGGCCACATGCACTAACTTTTTTTTCGGACGGACAGTGATAAAAACACTAACCTTCCCAGAGTTAGGTTTTAAAATCCTGAAAAACGCTTATTAGAAAAGATAACATTAGATGGGTTTACGTTTGAAAACATTACAGTACCCAGACAGCACATCTTCGAAACAGGAGGTAGAAGAAATTGCATATTTTGAACGCAGCCACTTAGCTCTTTTAAATTAGTATATTTGGGTTCCTTAGGGCTTGCTGACAAAGAATATGTAAAACGTTACGCAAATAGTCTAGGAATTAACAAGTTATAGCCAAAATAAAATGATGGTGCTGTCAGACAACACCCAAAATCAGAATCGCTCAGTGGTAGATTTTTTAAACCACCATTGTACGGGAAATGGGCCACAAGTTACATTTGAACTGATTGGCTGGAATGATATGTAAGGCTAAACACGATTAGTCGGACTATAAATGGTATCCTTGGTTGTTAGGGGAGACGTAGGAAGGTAAAATTTTTTCAAACACTTGTCGAAACGTGGCTCCATTGGCCAGACTCGCTGATATAATCACTTAGGAGCGTTAGTTCGAGACCACTAGTTCAAATAAGCTTGATAAAGCAACAGTGCGTTGAAGCCAGCTCATATTTTTGCTAAATAAAAGCCTGGAACATAAGCAGATGGGAATTTGTGCCAGTATTTGTGCCAGAATTCATTGCTAATCAACGTATCTGTGTTTATTCTATGAATTGTGGTAAGCTTGAAACATTCAGTATCTTTTAATGAAAATTGAATGTGAATTGTTAATTTATGCCTGTATATATGTGTAGTTCAGTAGCAAACATGATGTAAAGCCTATAATGCTCCAGCCTGAACAGAAGGTGTCGGAGGAAAGTAAAACTGCATGGAATGGCCAAACAATACACTGACACCTAGATTATTGATTAGACAGAAATAATGCTGGAATTGCAGAGGCGTAGTAACCATTAGGGAGGGAAATACTGGTATAAAGTATTTCAAATGAAGCTGACAGTTGGCCTAACGCTCTGAACTCAATGTTTGTGATGTATTGTGCTCAGTGTAGAACTAGAGTATCAATTAGTTATGAAGTAGAAGGTACATCCTTCTTGTTTTCAGGGACCGTGGTCTTGATGGTATTGAGCAGCACCTGGTCAGAGCTTTGCTGAATCCAGAGTCGGACAGCATACTCCTTGGTCCATTTAGCTATCAGTGAGGTGTCTCCAGAGCCCAGGGGAGAAATCGAGCAGAGGAGTCTTTTCCTGCCGCCATCACGCAAGATAAGCTGATGTGGCCAGCTGAGCTCAACATTATGTACCCCATCTTAAAATGACATTGTAAAAATAACATTAAGAGGGGAATTAAATTGTTTTAATATCAGGAACTGAGAACATCTCCAATACTAGTTCCAATAAAGACAAACTATTGAAGTCATGATGACAAATACCAACAGAGCTTGAACAAAACAAAACCAGTATTACCTCATATTACTACTACACAACTGACACACATAGGATACTTTTAATAATATATGTCACTACAATATTCATATTGATAAATTCTGTACATATAACTTGTAATTAAAATTGATTGTGATTCCTGGTTCCCTTTGTATTTGAATCAGGACACATATTCATTCATGACCGCAATGAATACATATTGTTATTTGAAAAGTTATCAGTGACTCCTTTAAGATATCCTTGTAGAGTGTTTTATGTATGTGAGTGTCACAGTGTTGTCAAGTGTAGTAGAATAAATTAAATTGTTTATCTGTCTGTTGTTGTTATGACTTACACTTCATCATACACATACCCTAGACATATAACGTAGTCATCACACTATTCCAGAATAATTCTGACTGAGATATATATATATATGTGGCAGCAAGTAAGGTTATCTATAATACACTACTCTCATTAGATATAGATACCTTCACAGCTGATCTCAGTCAGTACACTAAGTCCCCCTATAAATATTTATAACATCCCACTTTACCACATATATTGGGGGCTCGTCCGGGATTTTGAATCTTTCCCTAGTAAAAATATTGGGGGTAATTCACTTCAGGGAATATAAGAATTAAAAGTTATCCTTGGGTGGAATTAAATAAGGTTGAGCTCACGGTGCCTGTGTTGTCCATTAGATATATATTTAGAGATTGAATTGTTGGTTAGACATTGTATAAATTTACCTGATAGACAATGGCGGACCTGGCCAAATTTCGATCTGCTGCTGTTCAGACTGCAAAAGAGTTAGGATTAGATGGGCAAGTTATGGTTGCCTATGTCACTACGGAATGTGACAAATTTATTGAACGGGAAGAAAGAAGATTAGAAAAAGAGGCCGAAAGAAAAATTGAGGCTGAGGCTAAGAAATTGGAAGCAGAAAGAGAAGACAAAAGATTAGCTGCAGAAAGGGAAGACAAGAGATTAGCTGCAGAAAGGGAGCAGAAGATAAGAGATTACAAAGGGAACATGAGTTACGACTAAGGGAGTTTGAGTTTCAGGGCCATGCTCCTGAAAATGGTGCCAGTCCCTTTGCCTCTGATGCCACTGCTAGCCAAGGAACCTCAACCTCAGCTATGAATTTCCATTTAGATCATTTTGTTGAGAAAGACGATGATATAGAGAGCTACCTAAATAGGTATGAACTATTAGCTACCACGTATGGGTTAGAGAGAGAGAGGTGGAGCTTAAAGTTATCTCAAGGACTTCGTGGGGCAGCTTATGAGGTTTTTGCAAAAATGAGCAGAGGTGATCAGGAAAATTATGACATGCTAAAGCAGGCTCTTTTGTTAAGATATGAAAAGAATGCAGAATTTTATAGGAAAAAATTTAGGAATGCTAAACTACTGTCAGGTGAAACCTATCACCAGTTCTCTGCACGAATAGAGACATACTTGGAGAAATGGACTTCTCTGGGGAAAACCCAGATCTTAAGGAAATGGTCCTTATAGAGCAACTAAGAGAGTCCATGGCTCCAGACCTGAGAAAGTTTCTCATGGAACAAGGTGCAGAGAGGCTGGGTGAGTTGCTAAATGTTGCTGAAAGGTATCAAGCAGCTCAAGCAGAGGTAACAGGTAATAAAAAGAAACAAGTGGATAACTTTAGGGCACCACAGAATTTTAATAAATTTGATCCTAGGGATCAAAACAAAGGTAAGCACCAATTTGATAGGCCACGGTATGAAAATAAAAATAAATTCCCACAATTCGATGAAAGGAAATATGATGAAAGAAAATCTTTCAACCAAGGAAAAAGGTGGTGTAAGAATTGTCAGATGGACAATCATGACACTGACCGTTGCAGAAGGAAACCTGTGTATATGGCAACCCTTCAGGTCAGGTCGACCTCAAGACAGGAGGAGGATATTATGTTAGATACCACTCCAGAAGAGATGAGGAAGGCACAGGCTGGGGATAAAACACTCAAGCCTTGTTTCAGGAAATTGTCAACTTATCATACAACTCCAGGCAAGGGAGATTTTTACATGAAAAACAAGTTGATGTATAGGAAGACTGGAGCTAGATCCAAAGGTCAAGGACAGCTGGTACTTCCTAAAAGATATAGGGCAGACTTAATAAGGAGCCTACATGTGAAACCAGATGGGGACCATGAGAAGATAGGTACCATCATTCAAAAGGTGGCTCACCATTATTATTGGCCCAAAGCAAGATGGGACATTGAAAATTTTGTAGAAAGGTGTAGCATAGCACATGAGGGAACACCCACAAGTGTGAACATGGATCAGGACCTGGACACGCCACGGGGCAAAATTAGGCCTGATAATAAAAAGAAAAATAGATTTGATAAAGTGGACCAAATGGAATGGGAAGCCCCTTTTCACGGACAAGCTTCACTTAACTGTTTTACAATGGCCACTATGCGGAGAGTGCAAACAGATGTCTTACTTCAGGATAAGCCGACAATCCCTCAATCGGACTTAAACAAACTGGAGGAAGAGGAGGTAGAGAGGAAATCTCTCATCAAGAATTTTAAGTGGGGAGACAGCCCCAAGAGAAAAATTGGTAGCGGTCGTTTTGTGCACGATAATTCTGGGAAGAAAAATCATCACTATAAAGCTTCGAGTGGAAGAGACCATACCGGTGCATGGACAAATAGGTCCACAAAATTAAAGGTCCATATGTAGCTTTGTTAAGAACGTGGACTGATGAAAAGGCAGAGGAAAACATTACATCTTCATACCAATATGTGAATGAGCTGACCACTCGTTTAAAAACTGGCTGGAAACTTGCCAATGAAAATTTGAAACAAGCCAGGAAGAAACATGCTGCCTATTATAACAGGAAGTCGAAAGACAGAAATTTGGCTGTGGGAGAGAAAGTACTGCTTCTTCTCCCCGGGAGTCAGAATAAGTTACAAATTGGATGGCAGGGTCCATATACAGTTTTAGAGAAGGTGTCTAGAACAAATTATAAGATAGATAAGAAGGGGAAAGAAAAAATCTATCATGTGAATCTCCTGAAGAAATATTTGGAAAGAGAACATCAGGAAGAGACACACTTGTTGACGTTGTCCATCGCCATGGAGATGAAAAAGGAACCACTTTCATCATTTGAATATCCATTACACCCCTGTGAGACAGCAGCACAGGTGAAAATCAGTACACATTTAACGAAAACTCAGAAAGAGAGAGTGCAACAGGTTCTAAATAATCATGCAGAGGTGTTAACAGACCGACCAGGGCATACAAACCTATTGGATATGATATGAAACTGATAGACCCCACACCTGTCTGTATGAAACCATATTCGATTCCGTTTGCTAAGGAGAAAGCTTTGAAGGAAGAGATAGACTATCTATTGAAGGAAGGAATTATTTCACACAGTGAATCTTCGTATAGTTCCGGTGTTGTACTCTTAAGGAAGCCCTCTGGAGAACATAGACTCTGTATAGATTACAGGAGACTGAATGCTATTACAGAAGGACAGGTGGATCCATTGCCGGATACAAATCAGCTGTTTGCCAGACTAAATAAAGCTAAATATTTCTCAAAAGTGGATCTGAGTAAAGGATACTATCAGATTCCAGTAAAGCCTGAGGTTAGACCATACCTAGCTTTTAGTACCTCAGAAGGACACTATGAGTTTAATAGATTGCCATTTGGATTGAAGAATGCGCCTAGTGTCTTCTCTAGAATGATGAGAAAATTGTTGGATGTAAACATTTCGGAGGAACGTAACGAATCCCTGAGTTGCCTCTTTGATTGAGGATATTCCGAATGTTTCATACAGGATAATAAGAAGATTATGGGATCCACTACGAAAACTCTGCTATCACCAGGTATATGTTATCTCCTCATAACGTACATTTTGAGGGAAATATAATGTTCTCTGGACATGTCATTGCGCAGACTCAGAGAAGAGAAATGGTGAATACGGGTTGCGAAGCAGCATTAAGACAAGCACTCACACTTGCGGCTGTTCAGTAACATAACCGAAATATATTATTGGTTGTAGAAGTCTGAGGCAGATTTCATGAGTAGTGCCTACTCTGAATGGACCCAACTACATAAAACCATGATAGCACCACAGCAGAGTAAAGTCAAGTTGACTTACATTTATCTATGTGTATATAGAATAAAGGACTGACATGGGATGTCTGTTTTAAGAGGGGAGGTGTCGTGAAATATTCTAATCCACATATATAAATTATCAGGTAAATATAAAGCCTAACAAATAAATTTAATAAAAGGAAGAAGAATGGTAAAGAACAGTGCTGTCTCAATGACTGTACTCGAAATCCCCTTTGTTTTCTACTTCGTCGACAAATTGTAACGCCTTCACGTTGATAGTAAAAGCCTACTGTATTATTACCCGCTTTCTTCAATGAAACGTGTGCTGTATTTCTTGGAAAAACAGTGAGATACGCAAGCTGAACAATGACCTAATTTTAATATTTCATTCATTCCATTTTATACACGGCGTAACTAAAGACAGATGGACTAAAGGATAGAGAGAAGGGAGAGGCATAAAGCCGAACACGTGCAACACTAAACACGCGTCGCGCGATACACAATTACTACTATCACGCGTGTAAGGCCACATGCACTAACTTTTTTTCGGACGGACAGTGATAAAAACACTAACCTTCCCAGAGTTAGGTTTTAAAATCCTGAAAAACGCTTATTAGAAAAGATAACATTAGATGGGTTTACGTTTGAAAACATTACAGTACCCAGACAGCACATCTTCGAAACAGGAGGTAGAAGAAATTGCATATTTTGAACGCAGCCACTTAGCTCTTTTAAATTTGTATATTTGGGTTCCTTAGGGCTTGCTGACAAAGAATATGTAAAACGTTACGCAAATAGTCTAGGAATTAACAAGTTATAGCCAAAAATAAAATGATGGTGCTGTCAGACAACACCCAAAATCAGAATCGCTCAGTGGTAGATTTTTTAAACCACCATTGTACGGGAAATGGGCCACAAGTTACATTTGAACTGATTGGCTGGAATGATATGTAAGGCTAAACACGATTAGTCGGACTATAAATGCTATCCTTGGTTGTTAGGGGAGACGTAGGAAGGTAAAATTTTTTCAAACACTTGTCGAAACGTGGCTCCATTGGCCAGACTCGCTGATATAATCACTTAGGAGCGTTAGTTCGAGACCACTAGTTCAAATAAGCTTGATAAAGCAACAGTGCGTTGAAGCCAGCTCATATTTTTGCTAAATAAAAGCCTGGAACATAAGCAGATGGGAATTTGTGCCAGTATTTGTGCCAGAATTCATTGCTAATCAACGTATCTGTGTTTATTCTATGAATTGTGGTAAGCTTGAAACATTCAGTATCTTTTAATGAAAATTGAATGTGAATTGTTAATTTATGCCTGTATATATGTGTAGTTCAGTAGCAAACATGATGTAAAGCCTATAATGCTCCAGCCTGAACAGAAGGTGTCGGAGGAAAGTAAAACTGCATGGAATGGCCAAACAATACACTGACACCTAGATTATTGATTAGACAGAAATAATGCTGGAATTGCAGAGGCGTAGTAACCATTAGGGAGGGAAATACTGGTATAAAGTATTTCAAATGAAGCTGACAGTTGGCCTAACGCTCTGAACTCAATGTTTGTGATGTATTGTGCTCAGTGTAGAACTAGAGTATCAATTAGTTATGAAGTAGAAGGTACATCCTTCTTGTTTTCAGAGACCGTGGTCTTGATGGTATTGAGCAGCACCTGGTCAGAGCTTTGCTGAATCCAGAGTCGGACAGCATACTCCTTGGTCCATTTAGCTATCAGTGAGGTGTCTCCAGAGCCCAGGGGAGAAATCGAGCAGAGGAGTCTTTTCCTGCCGCCATCACGCAAGATAAGCTGATGTGGCCAGCTGAGCTCAACATTATGTACCCCATCTTAAAATGACATTGTAAAAATAACATTAAGAGGGGAATTAAATTGTTTTAATATCAGGAACTGAGAACATCTCCAATACTAGTTCCAATAAAGACAAACTATTGAAGTCATGATGACAAATACCACCAGAGCTTGAACAAAACAAAACCAGTATTACCTCATATTACTACTACACAACTGACACACATAGGATACTTTTAATAATATATGTCACTACAATATTCATATTGATAAATTCTGTACATATAACTTGTAATTAAAATTGATTGTGATTCCTGGTTCCCTTTGTATTTGAATCAGGACACATATTCATTCATGACAGCAATGAATACATATTGTTATTTGAAAAGTTATCAGTGACTCCTTTAAGATATCCTTGTAGAGTGTTTTATGTATGTGAGTGTCACAGTGTTGTCAAGTGTAGTGGAATAAATTAAATTGTTTATCTGTCTGTTGTTGTTATGACTTACACTTCATCATACACATACCCTAGACATATAACGTAGTCATCACACTATTCCAGAATAATTCTGACTGAGATATATATATATGTGGCAGCAAGTAAGGTTATCTATAATACACTACTCTCATTAGATATAGATACCTTCACAGCTGATCTCAGTCAGTACACTAAGTCCCCTATAAATATTTATAACATCCCACTTTACCACATTTATATATATATATATATATTGTTTTTGTTTCCGAAAACAAAGAATAAAACTGATTAGTCAAAGGGCAGCCACTGCGCCTTCCTTTGACTTTTGTTTTATATATATATATATATATATATATATATATATATATATATATATATATATATATATATATATATATATATATATATATATATATATATATATATATATATATATATATATATATATCCATTAGATACAAGTGGTTAGATTTAAAATGTAACCATAAACGGTGACTTTTCAATCACCAAATATAACATTTGTAAAGGCAGCATATGCCAAACGTTGGCCATCGGTGACTTTCGGGAAGTCCGGTCACTTTTTCCTGTTGTGAAGTGTTGTCTGAAAAACAGTATACCTTAGACTGTATATTTCTTCTTCCTGTTCAAATACCATGCCTGTTTGTGAGTGCGATCATGTCTCTCAACAACTGTCTGTCTCCAGTACTATTTATCAGTTCTGTTGTTCACCTCTTTCCATGCCATGATGTCAAACTGACTAGTAGCTGCTTTCTTTTACGTCCTCTATTCAGCGAAGTTAAACCCATATTTGTGAGTTAAGGATATATATAGGCTTAAAATCTCTTCTTCTTCAAGTACTATGCCTAGTGGCGTAGGAGATCATGTCTCTCCACAACTTCCTGTCTCCAGTACAATTTATCAATTCTGCTGTTAACTTCCTTTCATGCCACGATGTCAAACTGTCCAGTATTTGCTCTCTTTGTCTTTCTCTATCTCTTGTTTCTTCATTCTTACCCGTTGTTAGGCTTGAAATACATTATATTCATTTAACACATTTATTATTTGGACGTCGCTGCCCGTCACACTAGAAGCTTGTGTGTTTTCATTGTGTTGTCCTTGTATCTTTCTTTCTTTCCTTCTTTTTTATTTTTCTTTCTTTGTTTCTTTCTTTTTCTTTCTTTCTTTTTTTCTTACTTTTCTTTCTTTCTTCCTTTCTTTCTTTTTTTCTTTCTTTCTCGCGTTCTCTTTCTCTCTTACTTTCTTTCTTTTTCCTTTTATTTTCTTTTCTGTTTATTTATTGCTCTCCCTGTCTCTCTTTCTGATAAATCTCTTCGCAGATCTAATCATGTCGCTACCGAGCACCTTTTTTTTAAGGAGAATGGCTTTGTTAGATCAGCCCGTATCCCGTGTAAAGTAGCAATTTATTGTACTCCTGGTGCGACTTCGCAGATAGCATACTATATCAGATGTAGAAAATAAACAAGTGGCAAGTATCGGATATTGTGCTTTGTAAGAATTATTCGTTGAATGCCATCATACAGCAAATGTTTGCAACTTATTAAATCCCCAGATAAGAAGCTCCCAAACGTATTCGACGCATAAGGCTGGCAACCTTATCAAATAAAACAAATTGCTATAGATACCACTGCGGAACGAGCATGTGCATGCTTTGTGCAGGCTTCCTGTAAGAAAGCCAGCTTCGGCAGTGGTTTAATCCCCTATAGGGAGGGAAAAGAAATATGAGGATCGTGAAACTTATTTGACTTACTAAAACATCGAGATTTCGCAATACAGCGCTGAGTTATTTTATTGGTGCTGTATTTCGTAAAAGTGAGACATAAATGTTCACCACATATCTTCGAGGACCTTAACATCAGTTATACATCTTTGCCATTGAGACTTTTATTCCAATAAATCATTCTTTCGTTTATCGTCTTTTAACTCTCCAGGTAGTGTAATCCGTCAACAAATGTATGCCAACTATTACCTTACCGTGCCATAAGCTCTAGGTGTTTCCACGTTTTCTTCATCTTCATGTCTGTCTCCAGTTTGTTCTCTTGTCCATGTGTTCTTTGGTCTTCTCTTGTCCATGTGTTCTTTGGTCTTCTCTTGTCCATGTGTTCTTTGGTCTTCTCTTGTCCATGTGTTCTTTGGTCTTCTCTTGTCCATGTGCTCTTTGGTCTTCTCTTGTCCATGTGTTCTTTGGTCTTCTCTTGTCATAGTGTTCTTTGATCTTCTCTTGTCCATGTGTTCTTTGATCTTCTCTTGTCCATGTGTTCTTTGGTCTTCTCTTGTCCATGTGTTCTATGATCTTCTCTTGTCCATGTGTTCTATGATCTTCTCTTGTCCATGTGTTCTTTGGTCTTCTCTTGTCCATGTGTTCTTTGAACTTCTCTTGTCCAAGTGTTTTTTATCTTCTCTTGTCCATATATTCTTTAATCTCTTGTTCATGTGTTCTTTGATCTTCTCTTGTCCATGTGTTCTTCGGTCTTCTCTTGTCCATGTGTTCTTTGGTCTTCTCTTGTCATAGTGTTCTTTGAACTTCTCTTGTCCATGTGTTCTTCGGTCTTCTCTTGTCCATGTGTTCTTTGGTCTTCTCTTGTCATGGTGTTCTTTGAACTTCTCTTGTCCAAGTGTTTTTTTATCTTCTCTTGTCCATATATTCTTTAATCTCTTGTTCATGTGTTCTTTGATCTTCTCTTGTCCATGTGTTCTTTGATCTTCCTCTATCTCTCTTACCCTGTTAATTCAAAAATAAGTACTGCCTGGTAAGGCTATCAACAGGTGTTCTCAACGTGCCTTATCCATTTCCTTGTTTGGTTTTAAGGACTATCTTCATTACACACGGACAATTCCATCAGTGCTCCGATCTCCTCCCTCAGATCACACAAAGAGGATCTCAGCACAGTGCACGAATTACATAGCACCGGCGAGAATCCCAATGTGTATATAGGAATTAACATTCTATAAATAGTTTTGTGGTGGGTAGGATTTTAATTTTTAAATTTTGCCAGGACAGCGGTCTGATAGGCTTTACGATTTCCAACTGCCATGCGATTTTTAACGTGCGGAACTTGCACACAGGACCTCCCATTTTTTGGCACTTATCCGAGAAGGCTAGGCATCCGATCTCACTACTCAGGAGTCCAGGGGGGAGTATGACATCATTAGGACCAAATTATATTCCCTCAACTGGGAATCGAACCCGGTACCTCTAGAATTCGAGGCGGACTCCACACCTCTTAGCCACTCCGACGCCCCTCCCTATCCATACTCAGTGTCTTCTTATCATCTCCAGTTCCAGTAGCGCCTGCCTGGTTCTTGTCATCAGTTTTACACTAGTAATTTTGTCACACTACTTTAATCCTTCTATTCGACTCAGGCATTTTAAACCGCCGTAAAACTTCAACAAATAACACAGACAGGTCAACTAATGAATTTCAGTGATAAAGAAACAAAAAGTCAGCTGATTAGAGCCCTGCGGGAAGTTCTCACGGAATCCAAGAGTTTTCATTCAAGCCGCGATTCTCGGAAAGGGGGGGGGGGGGGAGAGGGGGGGGGAAGGAGAGAAAACACAGAATAGTAGGGAAAGATAGAAGTGTTTGATCAAAGCAAAAGACTACAAATTTCTATCTCTTTTTAAGACTTATTTTAAGATTGATGGATGTGTATGCTCCAGTAATGACCCACAACACATTACATTACTTCAGTTACGGTATCTCCATGATCCATTTAAGTGAATGATGATACCATTCAGTGTGGTCTGTTGTGCCTGGCTAATTATTCGACCCCATAGAAATTTGGAGAAGTCCTAGATTTCTATCATTCTGTTTTATAAATCTGTTTTCTTCTTATTTTCCTTTCCTTTTTTATGGAGCATGGAGCGACTAATATAGCTGCCCTTTGCAGGAAGCATGTCTCACATCATGTATGAACTCACGCAGAGGTAGTTCCTGTAGCAAAATGTTTGCATAAAGCTGCTTTGTCACGCCATTCAAGATCTTCCGTCTGTCTCATTTTACCATTCTGTTTTACACATATACGATGCCATAAAGATCTTCCATTTATCTGTCTCAGCCATTCTGTTTTACAAATGTGTTATGCCATCCAAGATCTTCCATTTGTCTGTCTCAGCCATTCTGTTTTACAAATGTGTTATGCCATCCAAGATCTTCCATCTGTCTGTCTCAGCCATTCTGTTTTACAAATGTTGTATGCCATTCAAGATCTTCCATTTGTCTGTCTCAGCCATTCTGTTTTACAAATGTGTTATGCCATCCAAGATCTTCCATTTGTTTGTCTCAGCCATTCTGTTTTACAAATGTGTTATGCTATCCAAGATCTTCCATTTGTCTGTCTCAGCCATTCTATTTTACAAATATGTTATGCTATCCAAGATATTCCATTTGTCTGTCTCAGCCATTCTGTTTTACAAATGTGTTATGCCATCCAAGATCTTCCATTTGTCTGTCTCAGCCATTCTGTTTTACAAATGTGTTATGCCATCTAAGATCTTCATCTGTCTGTCTCAGCCATTCTGTTTTACAATTGTGTTATGCCATCCAAGATCTTCCATTTGTCTGTCTCAGCCATTTTGTTTTACAAATGTGTTACGCTATCCAAGATCTTCCATCTGTCTGTCTCAGCCATTCTGTTTTACAAATGTGTTATGCCATCCAAGATCTTCCATCTGTCTGTCTCAGCCATTCTGTTTTACAATTGTGTTATGCCATCCAAGATCTTCCATCTGTCTGTATCAGTCATTCTGTTTTTTTTTTAAATCTGTTTGGTCATGCAGTGCGTTCTGCTTGTATGCCTACAAAAAAACTAGACGGGTTTGCGTGCCCAACTTTGAACTCATCACTGTTTTAAAAATAATTCGTCAGTTCGTTTGTCTATTCGTGCTTCCATCTTCCTCACTTATCAGCATATTCTTCGAATCTAAACTTTCTATTTATATTGATTGCGACGGCAGTCACACAAAAATTGAGTCGGTAGAAGAATTTCTCCCGTCGTTCCCGACAGGAAAACTGCTTTGTTTATAAATATTATCTTATGAGTAAGTCACGCGCTAAAGTATGGCCGGAAATAATTATGATATGTCTTTTACTGCTGCATGCCCTGATAACGGCACTAAAGCATCCGGAGGTCATTTCATTCATTTTCATTTTGGTTCAGAAGTAAGGAAACACGGAAGCATTGTGGCACGACAGCATAGAAGCTTCACCAATGATGGAGAAATATATATATATATATATATATATATATATATATATATATATATATATATATATATATATATATATATATATATATATATATATATATATATATATATATATATATATATATATATATATATATATATATATATATATATATATATATATATATATATATATATATATATATATATATATATGGTGGAAACACTTATTAATAGTTACCCAAACTGCTTAATATAAATGAGGAAAATTCCTGAAATTTTGTCGCCGACAAGCAACAGTGGCTGGAATATTTCTTTAACAAAAAACATCAGGCGCCATGAAGTATATTGGCAAAAAAATGCGCGTCGTTTCAACAGGTGCGCACTTTAGTTCCTATCCCAAAAAAAAAATCGCCACGAAAAAGAATGCAGTCTTGCTGGGAAGAGATGTGGCTAAAATGAGGGGTGGATAAGAGAATGAGATGGTTTAATATTGTGTTAGAAAGCACAGACGTTTTACAGCTGACTGGTAGATACTTCACAGCATGTGAATTTCTAGCATTGACATTAAAGGTTGTCTTTTAGGGAGCTAAACTACATTCAAATTGTTAATTCTTATTTTGGATAAAAATTAGATAAACTTTGCTTTTATCATTAAAATTTAAAAAGGACATTACGTCCAGATATACTAAACTCATAGAGGCAAAAAAAGGGTGGAGGGCAGGAGAGAAGGAGAAGCTCCTTTCCTAACTTAATTACATAATAATTTAAACCCACATATGCTTGAGTGCATGAATGTTTGTTTGTGAGAGCGCGGGACAGGAGCAATGAGAAACTTCAATCATATTAATAATTTCATGAAAAGGCCCAAAAATAGCGTAAGTATTTTAAATCATATAATATCAGATTAGCGTAATGAAAAATAGAACTGTTAATTCCATATTGCTTAGATTCATACTTTAATATTTTGTTTAGATCATGCTGATGAGGCACACATTGTGAAATGCATCATAAATGAGATCTAACGAGATAGTTTTGAAGAATACATTTGCGGATCGGATGTACTGTATTTCTCAAAATTATTAGTCACATAATTTATTTTTTGATTAATTGAAGTAAATCAAGTATAGGGTGGGCGAGATGATGATGATGATTATGTTGTGATTGTGATATCACTCTCTTGTCACACTCGCACCGACCCGAACAACAATAAAACTCTTGATTCTAGAGGCAGGGGCTATATTTATTTTTACAGCCCATTCAGTGACAAAGCAAACATTAAACAAATAAACTAGCGAACATCACAAAACCCAACAAAACAAAACAAAACACCCAACAGTGCCCGATGCTAATCTGAAGAAGCAAACAAAGCACAGAATAGTTAAAATCATAATATAATACTGAATGAGAAACACCACGCTCTCACCTGTCAAACTGTCCTACGCCGCCACCTGACACACTCAACTATCACACACACACACACACACACTCATGTGTGTCATCCAATGCGACTAGTAAGGTGTTGTGCGTGGGGCTGGCAATCTCACCATGTAACACAGGTTGCTACGGAAACCACTACTGCAAGAGCACACACTCAGCTATCACACACACACACACACATGCATGTCGTCCAAATGAGACTAGTAAGGTGTTGTGCGTGGGGCTGGCAATCTCACCATGTAACACAGGTTGCTACGGAAACCACTACTGCAAGAGCACACACTCAGCTATCACACACACACACACTCATGCATGTCGTCCAATGAGACTAGTAAGGTGTTGTGCGTGGGGCTGGCAATCTCACCATGTAACACAGATTGCTACCGAAACACTACTGCCCTAGCATATGAATACTTAATATGGAGGCAAACCACACTGTTGGCCCCATGCTCCCTCAGGAGCGGAGAAGAGAAATATATACCTTGAAGTGAGCCCACGTGCTCTCACAACATTCCTCACATAACCATAATTAAATAATCATAAAATGGACATAAAATAATATTCAATTATATGTACAACAAATACTCTCAATAACGAGAATAAACCACCACCTCACAACTGGTCTATCTCAATATTCGTTACTGCATTCGGAAGCATGTCGTATGTGACGACTGGTGCGACTGAGAATCTCATGACACGAAACACATCGTTACCGAAACAAATCACTGCCATAGCATAAAAATGCTTCTTGTCGGCTTGTGATAGACACCAGCCACATTGGTGTTTCCATGCTCCGCCGGGAGCAACCAGAGAAACACATGTCTCAACAAAGGAGTGGCCTCGCGCTCTCCAGAAATCTAAATACATATTCTCACCTCACAGTAACCCATTAAATATATACAGTAGAATTATGATAAGTAGGCTATCGTGAAATACACTCAATTACTTTTACATTAGAAAAATAAAATATAATTATTCTCGACTTAAACCAAACTGGAACTAAATACACAACGTGTCACATGGCGTAACATTATAGGTTTACCACGCGGGGCGTGTTATTCGCCGCTTTTTATACAGTCCTCGCCACGTGGCTACAATCTTGCTATTGTTAATCTTATCTACATTCCCGTGAAATAGCTTCATACTATATCTGCCTTTCTGATAACATTTCTGTCCAGTTTCATGTATAAAATACTCTCCTACTAAATTTGCCCGGTCTGATGGATGAAATACTTGATACTAAATTCTCACATCTGGATTTAGGCTTTGCGTGCCTAATAAAACCTATCAAACATTATTTTCACTCATCTATCATTCTTCAAGACTAAATCATAATGTCCTAAAAAGACATTTCCTTTGGAAACACATCTATCTATTTCACTAAACATTAAAACAGACTCGTGCTGAATATAATTCTAGAATTATATAAAATTAATTCTAATTTAAATTAACTCACGTGCTCAATGCATTTACAGTTTGGCTCTGTCGTCTGTTCTCTCTGGCGGCTGATACTAGGAAAGGTCCGCTGGTAGCTCGCTATCTCTTTTTATAGGCACTAGGCTAATCACTCACTTTACTGCGCTAGGCGTATTAATCTTGGCTACTTAAATATCACACGCGATTATCGCTTAGGAATAGCGAAAACACCAATAAAACCTACAGCTATTTAATATAACACACGAATCTCAAATATAACTCACAACTATACACCACAATTAATATTTAGGCGTTATTGTGGCCTAATTAATATATTTTCTATCTCGTTAGAATTTTCACATCCCAGCATGCTCCGCGCACAACGAAAATATGTGGGGGACAAACATGCCTTGAACTGAAGTGGGGGTGGGGCCTCAGGGGCGTCTTCCCGGACCCATCACATATCTCCCTCCTGATTTTGTTGTCGTCCCGACAACATCACCACCTCTGGCGCTTCGATCGTAGCCTCTTAGATCGTTGGTGCTGCGTATGACAACAATAAAACTCTTGATTCTAGAGGCAGGGGCTATATTTATTTTTACAGCCCATTCAGTGACAAAGCAAACATTAAACAAATAAACTAGCGAACATCACAAAACCCAACAAAACAAAACAAAACACCCAACAGTGCCCGATGCTAATCTGAAGAAGCAAACAAAGCACAGAATAGTTAAAATCATAATATAATACTGAATGAGAAACACCACGCTCTCACCTGTCAAACTGTCCTACGCCGCCACCTGACACACTCAACTATCACACACACACACACACACACTCATGTGTGTCATCCAATGCGACTAGTAAGGTGTTGTGCGTGGGGCTGGCAATCTCACCATGTAACACAGGTTGCTACGGAAACCACTACTGCAAGAGCACACACTCAGCTATCACACACACACACACACATGCATGTCGTCCAAATGAGACTAGTAAGGTGTTGTGCGTGGGGCTGGCAATCTCACCATGTAACACAGGTTGCTACGGAAACCACTACTGCAAGAGCACACACTCAGCTATCACACACACACACACACTCATGCATGTCGTCCAATGAGACTAGTAAGGTGTTGTGCGTGGGGCTGGCAATCTCACCATGTAACACAGATTGCTACCGAAACACTACTGCCCTAGCATATGAATACTTAATATGGAGGCAAACCACACTGTTGGCCCCATGCTCCCTCAGGAGCGGAGAAGAGAAATATATACCTTGAAGTGAGCCCACGTGCTCTCACAACCATTCCTCACATAACCATAATTAAATAATCATAAAATGGACATAAAATAATATTCAATTATATGTACAACAAATACTCTCAATAACGAGAATAAACCACCACCTCACAACTGGTCTATCTCAATATTCGTTACTGCATTCGGAAGCATGTCGTATGTGACGACTGGTGCGACTGAGAATCTCATCACACGAAACACATCGTTACCGAAACAAATCACTGCCATAGCATAAAAATGCTTCTTGTCGGCTTGTGATAGACACCAGCCACATTGGTGTTTCCATGCTCCGCCGGGAGCAACCAGAGAAACACATGTCTCAACAAAGGAGTGGCCTCGCGCTCTCCAGAAATCTAAATACATATTCTCACCTCACAGTAACCCATTAAATATATACAGTAGAATTATGATAAGTAGGCTATCGTGAAATACACTCAATTACTTTTACATTAGAAAAATAAAATATAATTATTCTCGACTTAAACCAAACTGGAACTAAATACACAACGTGTCACATGGCGTAACATTATAGGTTTACCACGCGGGGCGTGTTATTCGCCGCTTTTTATACAGTCCTCGCCACGTGGCTACAATCTTGCTATTGTTAATCTTATCTACATTCCCGTGAAATAGCTTCATACTATATCTGCCTTTCTGATAACATTTCTGTCCAGTTTCATGTATAAAATACTCTCCTACTAAATTTGCCCGGTCTGATGGATGAAATACTTGATACTAAATTCTCACATCTGGATTTAGGCTTTGCGTGCCTAATAAAACCTATCAAACATTATTTTCACTCATCTATCATTCTTCAAGACTAAATCATAATGTCCTAAAAAGACATTTCCTTTGGAAACACATCTATCTATTTCACTAAACATTAAAACAGACTCGTGCTGAATATAATTCTAGAATTATATAAAATTAATTCTAATTTAAATTAACTCACGTGCTCAATGCATTTACAGTTTGGCTCTGTCGTCTGTTCTCTCTGGCGGCTGATACTAGGAAAGGTCCGCTGGTTGTTGTTGTTGTTTTGATGAAATGATGGGTGGAGATCGGGCACTCAACCTCTGATCATTGTTGCCTCTTCTCTTTCCATCTTGGTCTACCCTGTTCAACCTGAAAGTTGGTTATAATTGGGGTATTTAGTGTCATTTTCTTTACTAATTTTGTATTCAATTTAAATAACTGTTGTCTTTTGCAGTTGCTGATTTTTATTTATATTAGTATTTGTCAATTTTATTTTCTCTTTTGTATTGTTTCTAGATAACTATTGTCCTTTACACTTGGTTTTAATTTGTATTAGTATTTGTTCTTTTTGAGTTGTTGTCCCTTTTTTTTTAATACCTTGTCTTTCCTTGTCCTATGAGTAGTTATTTTTTTTTTTTTTTTTGTTAATGCTTTGTTAGTTCTTGCTGCTTAATTTTTATTTAGTTGGATGATTTTCCTGAAGTTCTAACCTTATATTTTTTCCTTTGTTTTATGTATATATCTTTTAAGTATTGATTGGGCATCTCTTGGGGCATCTATACTTAAAACCTTATCACCTGTTAAGTCTATATTGTGATTTCTATAGTAAGTTTTTAATTCAAGCCTTTGTTGTTCGTACTTTTTACAGTGGATCAGGTAGTGGTCTATGTCATTCTCTTCCTGACATTCTTGGCAGTGTGGTTCTTCTACCATGAAGTATGCTGCACCGAGTCGGAGACGCCACAGTTTTTTGTTCGATGGTATCTTTAATTCTTCTCTGACCTGGCATGTCCTCGTTGGTTCTTTCAGCAGTTTGAACGCGTGTCTGCCTTTTCTACTTTCCTTCCATGTTGTCTTCCATTCCTCCTTTATAGTTTCCTTCACTTGGCTCTTGATCTCTGACCTTCCCAGTCCTGCTTTTATATTGTTTTTACTTGTTCTTCCCTTCTTGGCATTCTGGTCTGCCAACTCGTTGCCAGCTATACCTATGTGTGCTGGAACCCACACTAGCCTCACACTACATCCTCTGTTCTCTAGTGATGTATTAATTGCTAGAATTTCTTCCTTTATGTCTGGCCGGCTACATTTACCTGGGTGTTCTAGTGCTTGTAGTGATGATAGTGAGTCTGTAAATATCGTAACAGCTTCTGGTGGGTTATCTTCGATTATTTCTAGACTTTTAAGAATTGCTACCATCTCTGCAGTAAAAATCGATGCCCCTTCCGTTATACTGTAGCTCTTTTTTATTCCCCATTGTGGTATTACAACTCCGGCACCTAGTTGCCCACTATCACCCTTGGATCCATCAGTGTAGACGGCCAGACTTTGTTTAGTTAGTTGCTCTATGAACTTTCTACTTATCATTTTGGCTTCCTTATCTTCTATGTTTTGTTTGATCTTTTCAGTAAGTGAGTAGTCTATGATTGGTGATTTTAGTTCCCAGGGTGGTATTTTGCTTCTGTATTTATTACTATTTTCAATTGTGTTTGATAGTTCTTTGAACTGCATTAGGTCTTCTATAGTTCTCCATCCTGTTGGATATCTATCTTTATTTAAGGGGACGTCCCATACACTTGGTTGGTTTTTGACAAATGCTTTATGTGCTGGGTGGGTCACTTCTTGTGCTACTTTACTCCAATAATTTAATCTCAGTTCTTTCCGTCTTAGACCAAGGGGAGGTATGCCGAGAGCTACTTCTAGAGCTTCTACTGGTGTCGATATAAATGCACCTGTAATAGTTCTCATGGCTGCATTTTGAATCCTGTCCAGTTTTGCTTTGTTAGAAGCTGCAGCTGAGTCATAGACTATGCTGGCATAATCCAGTTTCCCCCTGATGAAGGACTTGTAGAACATAAGCATTATTTTATTGCTGGCCCCCCATCCATTACCTTTTACAATCCTTAGTATATTTAGGGGTCCCCTACAGCTTTCTACCAAATTGTCTATATGTTTATTATAATTTAGTTGTTTATCTAAAGTTATGCCCAGAAATCTAGTTGTTGAGGAGGTACATATTTTCTGTCCTTTAATGGTTATATTGATTTTGTTATTTTTTTTTAAATTTCCTTTGCTGAAAATCATACCTACTGTTTTGTTTACATTAATTTGGAAGCCCCAACTTTTCATCCACTCTGAAACTTTGTCTATTTGATTTTGAAGTTTTTTGTAAACATGGTCCAAGTTTTTTCCAGATCGCCAAATGGCACAGTCATCTGCAAATTGTGATACTGCATTCTTTATGTCATTAAATTCATCTGCTAAATCATTTACAGCTATAGTGAAAATTGAAGGAGAGATCACTGATCCTTGAGGAATCCCATTCTGTTGTTCATATATTTCTGACCTATCATTATTCACCTGTACAGCAAAATACCTGTCCTGTAAAAAGTTTTCTAGATACCTATAGGTTTTACCAGTAATGCCAATCTTTTTCATTTTGTAAAGAGCTCCATCGCGCCAGCATTCATCATATGCTCTAGCTACATCTAGAAAGACTGCCACTGTTTTCTCTTTCCTCTTGAACCCTAGCTTTACATCATGTTCTAATCTTACAAGCTGGTCTACTGTACTTCTGTCTGCTCTAAACCCTGACTGGTTTGGGCTATATAACTGGTTTTTTTCCAGGTAGAATTTAACTCTTTTATTCACAACAGTTTCCAGTATTTTACCTAGTTGTGATGTTAAGGAGATAGGCCTATATGAACTTACTTCATGGGCTTCCTTATTGGGTTTTAGAATGGGTACTATCATAGCTACTTTCCATGCTTTTGGTATCTTTCCTAAGTTCCAGATTTTGTTATAAAGTGAAGTTATTATGTTTATGGTTCTTTTGGGTACTTTCTTAAGGATTTCATAACTAAGTATATCTTGCCCTGAGGCAGTATTAGATTTATCTTTTATTGCATTAGTTACTTCTTCCTCTGTTATATCAGCATCTAAATAGTTTGTTTCATCTATCTGGTCTGGTAGTTCTTTTAAAAACTGTATCCTAAGTCTTTCTCTTCTCTCATTTTCTTCCTGTCCAAGGCTACTTTTTGCACTGACTTTATAGAAATACTCGGCAAGGGCATTAGCTTTTTCTTTATCTGTTTCTGCTCTCTTTGGTAGTTTGATTGTTGGCATTATTGTTTTCTTATTGTTCCCTTTGATTGCCTTAAGCTTTTTCCATACTTCTCTAATTTGAGTGCTAGGTTTAAGTGACTGACAAAACTCCTTCCAGTTAGTTTCTTTGGCTTTGAATATTATTCTGTTAGATTCATTCCTAATAAGTTTATACTTATCATAGTTTTCTTCTGTTCTGTTATTTCTATATTTTTGTAAGGCCCTTTTTCTTCTCTCATGAATTTCTGCACAGCTTTTATTCCACCAGGCAACTGGTTCTTTATTCCATTGAGTTTCTCTTTTCTTATTAATGTTACTTATTGGTTTAAGGTGTTGTGGCATATTTTTATTTGGTATATACTTTATTGCTATTTTCAGAATTTCATTGGTCAGTGTTTCCGCCCACAAGTCAGTATCATCTGATTCCATGTCTTTATATTCCATCACCTCCAGCTCTGATTGGAAGGCTTCCCAGTTTGCTTTTTTATAGTTGAAGGTAGGTTTCTCTGGTTCTGGGTTTGGAATGACATTTTCATGCATGGTTATTACAATGGGCAGATGATCTGAGTTTGTGTCTTGTAACACTTCCCAATTTACATTCGCTAGGTTGTTAGTTGCTATACTTATGTCTATTGCTGAGTCTGCCCTATTAGCTTGTGGATTAATTCTTGTTGCAGATCCATCTCATTTAGTATTAGTAGTTCATTGTTTTCTATGAAGTCAAGTAGGCATTTTCCTGCATTATCTGCATGTTGTCCACCCCAAGCACAATGATGGGAGTTAAAATCGCCTACTATGATTGTTTTGGGGCCTAGTCTGGTGCTTATGGCTAGTATTTCTTCATCTTTAATTGTGCCATCTTTAGCATATACATTTAGAATTGTTAGATTGTTTGGTTCAGCTGCTATAGTAACCTGGATACCTTCTATATTGGTTGTATTAAATACTTCCCAGTCTATGATTTTAAATTTTTCGCTAACTAAGACTGCGACACCTCCTCCTCTACCTTCTTTCCTATCGTGTCTAAGTATCTTAAAGCCCTTACAACTATATCTATTATTTGGGTTTAAATGGGTCTCTTGAAGAGCATATATATCAGTATTTCCTCCAGTTTCTGATAGTAGGGGTGCAAAATTTTTTTTTAATACCCCTACAATTCCACTGGATAATTCTAAATCTTTCTAAATTGAATTTTATCATCATCTAGTATACCTTTTATTTTGGTTAACTATCAATTTTGCTCTTATTCTTTATTTCCTGTACTTGTGGACTCACTATCCATCAAGTTCTCAAGAAAATCCTTATTTAAACTTGTCATTATTTCCCTAACTTCTTCCGCTAAGTGTGGTAACAGTCCCTCAAATCGTTTTTTGATAGTTTCTATGATATTTTCTTCTAGGTTGCTTTTGTTCTTTTTGACCACTTTCCTATTTTCATCCAATGCTACATTCCCTTCTCTCCCTATGTTAATCTCCTGTCTTTCACTTTCCATTCTTTTTAGTATTATTTCACTTTCTTCTTTTTGTTCAGACAGTTTGACTAGTATCATTTCATTTTCTTCTTTCAGTTCAGTCAGTTTAGCTATATCCTGGGAAATTTGGTGCTGTATGGCTTTCACTTCTTGAAGCACTGCCTCTGCACTTTTCAGTGAATTCACATTTTCCAGTGTTGTAGCTGAACTGTCTGGCTGGCTGTTTTCTTTTGTTTTGTTAGTTATTTTCTGCTCTTTTGACTGCTGCGTTTTAATAGTTTTGATTTCTTCTTTAAGAGACTTGATTTCTTCTACAACATTACTGTTTGTGTTTTTTGTGTTTTCTTTTATTTCTTTCATTACTGTTTTAAATGGTGTTCTTGTTAAAATGGATTCTTTTAGTGCTTGTTTTGTTTGCTGGTACACTGGACAGCCCTGATACCTGGCACTGTGGTTCCCTTTACAATTGATACATTTTCTGTTTCCATTCGCCTTTTTGTAGTCTGTATCTGCCTTTGCCTTTTCACACTGTGTAGAGGGGTGATTACTGGAGCAGTACCTACAAACTGTTTTCCCCTTACAATTGTTCCTTCCGTGGCCGAATTTCAGACAGTTGGAGCATTGCAGCACAGGGGGAATGTAAGTTTCTGTGTGCTTCTTGGTTTTCCCAAACAGTAGAGTTTTAGGGGTTTCCCTCCCTTCTGCCGTTATTATAACCACTGGGGTTACAATACTCCCTTTCACCATTATTCTGTCCACGTGTACCAGCTTTATGTCTGGGTTATGTTTTGCGAGGATGTTCATAACTTCCTCGCTTGAAAGGTTAGTGTTTATCCCTTTTAACACACATCTACTGGTCTCTTTTGCTAGCTCTATCTTTACTTTTATGTCGTGTGCAAGAGTCACTGTTTTTGCTTCTACTTTGAGTTCCTCTAACATCTCTTTTATTCTGTCACTCTGATTTGGGGTAATTATTATGCCAAAATGGGTTTTTGAAATTTTGGCTATCGCCTTTTTGCCTAACACTGGATCAAGGATTTTTATAATTTTGTCTTCATCTAGTGCCTTGATCTTTACAGTCTCACCAGCTACTTGTGTTATCTTTAAACGACATATGTTTACTCCATCTTTATTTTGGGAAACTGCCTGGGTTGCTTTATATCTTGAGTCTTCTTTGGTATTTTCATTGCTATTTTTTTGGTTATAAATTTCTTCTATGGGGGCCTGACTATTCTCTTCTAGTTTATCGTGTCTGGTGTCCCTATCTTTGGTTTTAACTGTTTCTGCCCACGTTTTGCCTTCACCTGACTGTGATCTAGTTAGGACTATAGGTGCCATGTTTGGTTATGAGCTATGTCCTAATTTCCTATTTGAATTTTTTTTTTTTTTTTTAAACTTATTGTTCTTTCCTATTTCTTTTAGCTCCCTTTCTTTTATTTTGTTATTATTAATTTAATTATTTTATTGTGCTATCTTGTTCTTATTCTTAGAAGTTTGGTCTATTTTGGTTCAAATCTTTTGATCTGGCAAATCTACAATTCCCTTAACCATTAATATTTATTATTAATAATTGATTAACACTACTAGGATCTATGATGTACAGTTTAGGATGATTCAACTTTTTGCTATTTTCTAATGAGTTAAGTAAAGTAAAAATGTCTACCGTACCACACAATGGAAAGCACGTGGCGCCTGGCCCTATTAAAATTTATTTGTTTCTTTTTAATTTATGGCTATTCCCAATTTATATTATCACTCCTAGCCAGTATCAAGCAATCAACAATTATACTAACTGCTTAAACTGTATACAAATTAGAAACAGCAAATAAATTAAATTCAACTTATCTGGTTTGTATTTCTCACGGCTGTGGGTCTCTCGGTCTGGTGTATGTCGTTGATTTTTGGTGCTCCGCTGGTTGTATACGAAGGTGAGGTCCGCTGGTAGCTCGCTATCTCTTTTTATAGGCACTAGGCTAATCACTCACTTTACTGCGCTAGGCGTATTAATCTTGGCTACTTAAATATCACACGCGATTATCGCTTAGGAATAGCGAAAACACCAATAAAACCTACAGCTATTTAATATAACACACGAATCTCAAATATAACTCACAACTATACACCACAATTAATATTTAGGCGTTATTGTGGCCTAATTAATATATTTTCTATCTCGTTAGAATTTTCACATCCCAGCATGCTCCGCGCACAACGAAAATATGTGGGGGACAAACATGCCTTGAACTGAAGTGGGGGTGGGGCCTCAGGGGCGTCTTCCCGGACCCATCACATATACATACGTTGGCAGGGAGTACAGTGGTACAGTGCAATTCGCTTCAGTGGTTAGGCGGTGTTGCCGTTCGGAAGGGCCTGGTTGTTATTTACCATTGTTAAACAGGCAGCGAACCTAGGACGCAACAGGTGTGATAGAACAGCACATAGAGGAACCGCAGCAAGATGACTCCTTTCTTACCAACAAACAAACAAAAGGGGAGGGGGGGGGGACAGTTTGGCAAGACGAGCGGAGGAGGAAACACACACGGACATCGTGTGCTGGGTAACACAAACAGCGTCGGAGCATCATACAAAAAGATGACGTGACCGGCTCCACACACGCACACACACACACGCACACACACACACACACACACAAACTCTCATAGAGAATCCGTCACACAGGATGCAGATAAGGGAGATGAGAAACATGCGGCAGCATAAATCATGCCGCACCTGATATAATAGCCTCCAGCCCCAGACAAAAGATTGGAGACTTTACTGTGAAAGTTTCCCTAAGCTTCTTACAGTCACTGATCATTGAGGAAATACAGGCAGCGTTGGCATGGCTCGCAGTCGTGTCCAGGACATATCCTTCATCAGGGCTTTATTATGCTAGCAGATAAGACACTATTCGTCCTTTTCCTAACTCAGTGTCAACGCTGTACTTCAGTTAAGGAAATTAACTTTTCTTTAAAATGACAAATTACGCTCCGATATAACCAACTGACTAAAGTCTAGGGTCAAAAGATGTCTCACCACAAGCAGACTCCTCCCCCCTAAATTTAAAAAATATAAAAATAAAAAAAGAAGCAAAAGCCCACTATTCCAGCGTGGACCGAGCAAAACACCTTCCTCCGTATTACTGCTCTCAAACAATACACTTGCCAACTAGCACGAAGTACCAAATCTCGACAATTATTGTTTCAAAATGAAATATGAGCATTCTTTATTCATTATCCTCGTATTTATCATAATAATAATAATAATAAATTCTTTAAGCGCCAAACACGGCGCATAAGGCAGAAACCAGTGCTCTCCAGGTTGTTCGTTGTGACGCCACTCCTCTTAGCTCTTGCACATTATTTAGGCCCAACGTTCTTCCTTCTCTTATTATTGTTCTTCTGAGTGTTTCTTTTGGTCTTCCTTTTTTCCGCTTACCCTCAGGAAACCCAAGTGAGCGCCTGTAGTGGTATTCTGTTGTTTTGCATTCGTAGGACATGACCGATATATGACCATCGTCTTTTCCTTATATAGTCGGAGACATATTTCTGCCTAGAGTCTTCTCTTATTTGTCGATTAGTCTTGAATTCTTTCCAACTGATGTTCATGAGTTTTCTAAGACATTTGTTCTCGAATGTATTCAGCTTGTTCTCCAATGATTTTGTTATTTTCCAACTCTCACAGCCGTATGTTAACACTGAGATAACATTTGAATTAAACAGACGAAGCTTGGTATGTATATTCAATGATCGTAATTTCCAAATGTTAGATAATCTATTGAAGGCGCTAGCTGCCAAAGCAATTCTAGTATGGATTTCTCTTGTTGTGTCACCATCCTGAGTCATTTTACTGCCTAAATAATTGAAACTTTCAACTTTCTGTAGTTTTTCCCCGTTCAAGATGATATCAAAGGTCTCGTTAGAAAAGTTCATAGCTTTAGTTTTAGAGGCATTTATTTGGAGACCAATTTTAACCGAGAGATGACACAAATTATTTATTGCTTCTTGGGATTGTCTTGGTGTTGAACTTAAGAATGCTACATCATCTGCGAAATCCAGGTCCCCCAGGAATTTTCCATTTGTCCATTTTATACCCAATTGTTCATTGTGGGTATAGTTTCTCATAATCCAATCAATAGCTATTCCAAAAAGTAGTGGTGACATAATACAGCCTTGTTTCACCCCTGTTTCTACTGTAAACCATTCTGTATTCCCTTTATTTGTTCTAACACAACATCTTGCATTGTCATATAGCGCTTTGATTATATTCACATATTTTGTTGGAAAACCATAGATTGTAAGTATCTTCCACAATGATGGGCGGTGTAGACTATCAAAGGCTTTTTGAAAATCGACGAAGGTGATAATAAGTGGCGATTGCCTTTCCACTGATTCTTCTATAATTGTTCTTAGTGTGAATATTTGATCAATACATGATCGTTTCGGCCTGAAACCCGCTTGTTCTTCTCTGATCTTTTCGTCAGCATGCAATTTAAGTCTTTCTAACATCATGCAACATAATAATTTTCCAGGTACTGATAATAGAGATATACCACGCCAGTTATTACAGTCTGATAGATCACCTTTCTTCGGTAACTTTTACAATAATACTGTCTTTCCATTGTTGTGGTGGTTGTTCTTCTCTCCATACTTCATTTATAATATCTAAAATTCTCAAGAGGTTGTTGTCATTAACTGCTTTAATCATTTCCCCTGAAATTTCGTCAACTCCAGCAGCTTTAAAATTTTTTAATCTTTTAACGGCTTGTTTGATCTCGTCCAGCGTGAATTCATCGCAAGTTATTGGCAAGGTGGTTGTGGATGTTTCATTATTAAAATCAGGTGTTACTGTTGGTGGTGGTCTGTTTAGCACCTCCATGAAGTGCTCAGCCCATCTCTTCATTTGTTCTTTTTCTGTTGGTATTGAATTCCCTAATTTACCTTTAACAGGTGTTTCCATAGCAGTAGGCTGGTGACATAGTTGTTTTGTAATTTGATAAAGGCACCTACTATTACCAGTTCTTGCAGCATTTTCAGCTTCTACGGCCAGTTCATTGATGAAATGTCTTTTATCTCTTCGAGTTTTTGTCTTCACTTCTTTATTTAACAAGTTATAAGTTAGTTTGCAAGATTCAACTGCATTATGTGTACTTGCCGCTAGTAGTTTAAGTTTTGCTGTTTTCCTTTCTTGTATTTTATCCCAAGTATCTTCTCTCATCCATTTTTTTCTTTTTATGTACTAGGTATCCGGTGGTCGCTACAGCTGCTTCTGTCATTGCTGTTCTCAGTTGTTCCCATTTAGTATCGATTGTCTTGGTGGTGATATCGTTGTCAATTTTGCCTAAAGCATCGAAATAGTTGTTCATTTTGACATTATATTCCTTCTTTATATCATTTGATTGCAGTCTGTGTACATCTATTCTTCTATTTTTATTCGGTTGGTATAACTTCTTCAGTTTAATTCTCATTTTAGCTATGCAGAGGTTATGATCGCTTCCGATCTCTGCACCTCTGTATGCTCTGACGTCTTGAACTGATGAGCGAAATTTAGCGCTTATGCAGAAGTGATCTATCTGGTTCTTAGTTCTGCCATCAGGTGAATTCCATGTTATCTTGTGGATATTCTTATGTGGAAAGATGGTGTCTGCCACAACGAGGTTTGATATTTCACAAAGTTCTAGAAGTCTTTCGCCATTTTGATTCAAACAGCCTATGCCATGAGTACCGAGATATCTTTGTACTCCATCGTTGTTGTCACCTACTTTGGCGTTAAAATCACCCATGACTGCTATTATGTCATGCTTGGGTATTGTGTTGATGGTACTTAGAAGTGCTTCATAGAAGTCATCTTTTGTGGTATCAAGAGCGTCGTTAGTTGGTGCATAACATTGTACAATTGAGAGCTTGAAAAAATCGTGTGTCTGAAATCTAGCTAATATTAGCCTCTCATTGATAGGTACCCAGCTGATAAGCGATGCTGCTGCTTTCTGAGTCATTAGGATGGCTACTCCCTCTGTGTGACGATTATCATTACTACCAGAGTATATAATTTGCTTTTTTTCTTCTGAAATATATTTTATGCCCTTCCCCGTCCATCTACACTCGCTGACACCCAATAAGTCCAACTTATAATTATCCATTTCTTTAATTACTTCTTCCAATTTTCCGTCTTGATACATAGTTCTTACATTCCAGTATCCAATTTTAGAAATCTCCTTAGCCCCCAAGATATTAGAGTGAGTCATGTTTACTGTCGAGCCTGGTTCTGTTTCGGTAACAATAGCTTGTTTTACGATAGTGAATTGTTAACTCACTGATCAACCCTCCGATCCAACCGACCGATTCGAGGGTTTCGAGGTCAGTTATAGGAAAATATCTACACCACTAGATACTCTGGTGTATCTTTTATTCTATAATTTAACATAACATGGTGATATCCATCGAAATATACACATTCCTGATGTTTTTCTTTCGGCGTCTAAGGTGAGAAACGAATTTCACCTCCATCTTGGAGCTGGATCATATATCTTTTAAGAAAATACAAATCTATAACATGTGACAGTCAAGAGGGGTCGAATGAGATTCTACATACTAACTTCTCACCTGGTTTGCGTTGCATAAGTTCCAACATGAAGTACCTCACGGGATAAACGTTTGCTCAGAATTCTGGGAAACTCTTTCGTTTAGTGTTTTAAAAAAAAAAATAGAAACTTCTTGAACGATATAACTACATAAAAGGTATTCAAAACTGCTGATGGAAATAGTAAAAAAAAAGGTATCTAACCGTTCCTCAACTCGGGATTTGGTTACGATCCACATGTCTCCTCTTTCTGTATTCTCAACGAAGTATTGTGTCTCCTTCCAGCCTCTTAAAGAATTAAAGAATAATAATAATTAAAATGCGCTAACAATTTTAACACAATTTCTCCATTGCCCCAGAATTGAATTAATCTTAATGTTACACTGAAATTAGATATGTTTGAACATGGTCATCAAATAATGTTTTCAGCTTAATGTTGCCTCTGTATATATAGGTCACATGTATTAATAGTAAAGAGTAACCATTCTTTGTCTCAACCAGATGCTGCTCCAGCCAGATCCAGAATCTAAATTCGACCAGCTACCATATTCTTCACGAAGGCCCTAAGTCGTGTCCAAGAACCTGGGATGGATTTGCTTGCTTTCAGGAAACTCCACCCGATCACGAGGCTCAAATCTCCTGTCCCGCGTTGTTTGACGAGAATTCTGACAGCGGTAGGTGTCTATTAGTGGCTTACGTGAACAGGAAAAAAATATTTTAAGTCTACACTGGTAGATAAACTACCACTTGTAACAAGCAAAAGAAACGCACTCTGATAACTAGACATACACACAAGACACTCATATTCAAAAGGACACAAACATTTATTGAAGAAGCTACAATATTAGGAATAATCAAACGACATGACGAACTCAGAAGGTAGCTAGCCGTCGTTTTCAGAATCAACAATCTTCAAGGACAACATCCTTTACGCTTCAAAACTGAATAAAAAAAACACACAATATCTTTTTGTTCAAGTACCAAGCCTGGTGGCGTAGGCGATCACGTCTCACCACAACTTTGTGGCCGTTGATAGTATTAAAGATTCGGACCACTGCCCTTTCAGTAGATAGTATGTTGTAAGGTAAAGACGAAAACTTCCTTCTCTCAGGCTGACTCTACATTTTCTCATACCCACTGTTGATCAATCGAATTCACCCGAAAACAGCAGTGAAAATATCAAATGTCGAACTTTATTAACGTAAGTTGATAAATGGGTAAAAATGGTATGCCCAACCTTCCTCTTCAAGGTTGGCAGTCTTGTATAATAAAAGCTTCAGTTTCAAACAATCTCAGTATCAATTTTTCACATACATTGCTTTGTCTTCTCTGCTACTGCTTGTTCCAGCTATCAAAATGTCATCTAATTCTTCAGGCGAAACCTCTTGTCTCTCTTCTGTACTGACTGTTTTTTCTACGTTTTTTTTTTTTCACATATCTCTTGGCATATCTCGCTGAGAGAAAACTGGCTTTACCGCCAGGGCTGTCACTTTACCAAGACTACTTCTATTTTTCTTTATGCTGAGCTACACATGCTAGTAATATATCAAAATTGTTCAACATACCTGGTTTTGTTTTTATAGAAATACACTTTTTCCTTTCACAACCATCTCGTCCTCAGAAAAGATGGTATCACAAAAATGCTGTCGTACACCAATTTATGATAAGTAATGTACTGAGCGGTTTCTATCCCTCTTTAACTCACAGCACATTTTTTTTTTGCTGACCACCTACGTTGAGCGCGTTTACCCACACAAGTCTTACGCTGAGCGCGTTCGACATCCAACTTTAACACTTGGGAGAAAACCCTTTTTTTTATTTTCCTCGCATGAGGTCGCATATTTTTTCCTCGCATGAGGTCGCATTGGCACCCGCCCCAAACCCGGCTCTGGTCAAGACCACATGTCCCAACACAAGAAGACCCAATGACAAAATGTGTCACTGTAGTGATCTTCTGTGTTCTCACAAAAAGGACCTAATGGCACATGAATGTCACTGTACTGGTCCCTGTGTCTAGACACATGATCCTAGCCAAAGGCCGGATATTAGGGCGTTGGGTTTGCCCATAGCATTATTTGTGCTTCAAGCCAGAGAAAACCCTTTTTTTCCCTCGCATGAGGTCGCATATTTTTTCCTCGCATGAGGTCGCATTGGCACCCGCCCCAAACCCGGCCCTGGTCAAGACCACATGTCCCAACACAAGAAGACCCATTGACAAACTGTGTCACTGTAGTGATCCTCTGTGTTCTCACACAAGGGACCTAATGACACATGAATGTCACTGTACTGGTCCCTGTGTCTAGACACATGATCCTAGCCAAAGGCCGGATATTAGGGCGTTGGGTTTGCCCAGAGCATTATTTGTGCTTCAAGCCAGAGAAAACCCTTTTCTCTACCTACGCCTAGCGCGTCTCAATCTCAACTGCCTAATCCCCGTTCTAACATTTCTTCGTTCACCCCTAAAATGTGTTCACACATCCCAATTTTCCCGTGCGTACTTTTTTTCCTCAACTCACTAAAACCTGCAAGGGACTTAATTCTACGTTATCTCCCTTTGATGATTTAACTGAACACCATACTCTCTTCTTTAAAGCTTACAACCAAATCATTACATGCTAATTTTCTCAACCATAATTGAGAACCCACTAAATCTGCTTAGCCCTAATTCAACACTTTCATCTACCAACCGTAATATGCGGAGTTTCCTCCATTTTCTCAAAGCATTCCTTCACTCATTTTATCTCCCTTCAACTAAGACAAATAGTCTGTATCCAAATCCATTCATTTTTCCTAAACCACTTTTCTACACTCTTTTACTTTACTAAAACCAAACCACCGTTCACAACTTCATGTCCCCAGTACTATTTATCAATTCTATTGTAGCCTTTTTTCCCCATGACTAACTACTTACTTAGTCGTTCACCTTCTACCGTGAGGTGTAGAGGTTTGGAAGAGAGAGCGCCAGACTATCCTATCGGCTGTCTTCCTCCTAGCCTGGTTCCATGACATGATGTCAAACTGCCCACTATCTGTTCTCTCTCTGATTCCTTTATCTCTCTTTTCCTCAATCTTTCCAGTTGTTACAATATATTCCAGCTTTCCTCTTCTTATAACATGCCCACAGAAAGTTGATTACTTACCTCTGACATGAAGAATAAGGTTCCTTTGCGCATTGGTTTCTTTCAGGAGATTCTCGTTGCTCGTGTTAACTGTACATGGTATTTTTAACATTCTTTTGTAAAGCCACATCTCTGTGACATCTAGTGCTTTTACCTATTATTACTTGTTTTATAATTGTCCATGACTCACTTCCGTGTGTTAGGATTGGTTCTATATAACACTGAAGAACTCTTTTACTTCCAGTCATATTCATATTCGTCATCAGTCACACAAAATACCCCAAATATAACCGGAAGATCCCACCTCGGGTCAAGGTTGAACAGGCTGTCAAAGCTCTATACATTAGTTAAAATAAAATATTTAATAAAAAAAAACTTTTTTGGGGGTGGTTGTAAGGATTATCTTCATTGCACACGGACAACTCCATCAGTGCTCCGATCTCTTCCCTTAGATCACACAAGGAGTATCTCAGCACAGTCCACGAACTCCGTAGAACCGGCGAGAATCCCAATGTGTGTATACAGGAATCACACATTCTATAAATATATTTGGTGGGTAGGTTTCTAATTTTTTAAAATTTTGTCAGGGCAGCGGCCTTACGGCCCTGTCTTTACGATTTCCAACTGCCGTGGGATTTTTAACGTGCGCAACGTGCCCACGGGGCCTCCTATTTTTTCGCCCTTATCCGAGAAGGCTAGGCATCCGATCTCACTACCCATGAGACCAGGGGGGAGTATGACATCATTAGGACCACTGGTTGTGAAAAAACATTTTCCATTAATTATATTCCCTCTTTTGGGAATCGAACCTGGTACCTCTACATTTCGAGGCGGACTCCAAACCGCTTAGCCTCTTAGCCACTCCGACCCCGAAAAACCACTTAAATTCATATAAACGTTCATTCATTCGTTCATTCATTACCCTCCGCTCCCAAGGAGCATAGGCCTTCAACAAACACATGCCAAGTCCTCAAGTCCTCCTGTCACGTGCCATCATCTCCAGTTATTTCCACGTTCATCTCATCATTTTCACCTCTGTTTCCATCTCTCTGCTCCATGTGCTTCTTGGTCTATCTCTGCCTCTTTTGCCAAGGGGGTTCCAGGACTGCCTTGTAATGCTATCACCAGGTTTCCACAATGTGTGTCCTATCCATCACCAGCGTCTTCTTCTCATCTCTTGTTCCACTGGCACTTGTCTGGTTCTTGTCATCAGTTCCAAGTTAATAACGTTGTCATTCAATTTTAATCCTTCTATTCTATGCAAGCACCCATTTATGAAAGTATGTAGCTTTTTGGTTGTTGATTTTTGTTGTTCTCCATGTTTCAGAGCCATACAATAGTACTGACTTGACATTTGAGATGAAGATTCTTATTTTTGTGTTGGATCCGATGTCTCGTGATCTCCATATATTTCCAAGTGCAATGAAAGCTCCTCTTACTTTTTGTATTCTTATTTTAAATTCACCGTCTGTCCCTCCAACCTTGTCTATATTGCTGCCAAGATATGTGTACGATTCTATATCTTGTAGTGGTGTTTTTTCAAGTTCAACCCCATTATCCTTTCCTGCATTTGTTCTCATTATTTTTGTCTTTTCCGTGTGTATTTTTCAGATCCAATATAAACGTTGCCAGCAGAATTTAGTCTTTATTGCATTTTTTATATGCAATGACGGTTTTATGTTTTGCAAGGGCCTACGCAACCCTTCAAGTATTTATTTGTGTGCGAGGCTCTGAAAAGCACGAGGCCTTAGACAAAAGCCTAGGTTGCCTACGCCAAACATCCAACTGATTGTATGTCCCTTGTTTTATGCAAATGTTATTACAGTACACAATGTAAGACTTCTATGAATTGTGTGAAAGATATGCCGGGTGCGATTTTATTTGTAGACGTGTTTTTGTTGTTGTTGCTGTTTACACATTTGTTTTCACTTGAGGAATGCCTTGTTTACTGGCATGTTGGCGTAGTTCTTGTTATGATTCTGTAAGACTGCTCCTTACATTAACCTGTTGAATATCCGTAAGTTTACTACAGTTACCTTTATGGTTATCGTGACTATGCCGAAAAGCCCCCTCCCCCCTTCCCCCAGCAAGAACCATTTCTCATTGCGAGGCCCTTTCAGTGTTTGAGAAAGGGGGACAAAAGTGCGTTCATTATGCATACCCGGCTGGGATGATACCCCTTTGTGAGGTGAGGCCCGGGCCACGTGTCCTTCCTGGTTCCTTCTCATGTTGGCCAGGCCGTTTGGTAAATTCTTTCATACAATGTACAGCGACAGTGAAACAGCATCAGTTTTGCACATTTCACATTGGGACAAACATGCAGTGATTCACAAACAATTATTGCGATGTTGATTGAAGTCAAAATCTATTTTCGTCCATTAATGAATTCTTTCGTGTCTTTCATGTAATATTCTGAGTACCGATAAATGGAAATCGTTTGTGTATACTTGGTTGTGCACTAAGCCATCTCTATATGCACGCCCCACTCCGATTAATTCTGTATATTTTTATCAACGCATATTTGTTTTAAAAAATGTGTACTGATGATTAGGCGTATGTCTGTTTAAAAAAGAAATCAATATACGTTTTCCCGGTTAAATGACATTTCTGCTCTAAAGTGCAAACAGTCGTAAAAGTGATGAAAAACACATGGGAAAACCTTGATCGGATGGCGCAGGACAGGACAGTTTACTGGGACGTTGTTGAAGGCCTATGTGCCCGGGGGGGGCCTGAAGGGCTAATTCCATTACATAATGTATAAAAACATGTACACATATGTGATAGGGTGGGCGAGATGATGATGATGCTGCTGTGATATGTGATCACCTTCTTACACACTCGCACCAACCCGAACAACAATAAAACTCTTGATTCTAAGGCACGGGCTATATTTATTCATACAACCCATTCAGTGATAAAGAGCAAAATGAAGCAAACATTAAACAAATAAAACAAAACACCCAGCCAGTGCTCAATTGCTAATGTGTCATGTCTTTGTTCATCTTCTACCCACACAGAGAGCGCTTACTTAGTTTCTCTCGTCTTGACCGATCTTCAAAGGGGGCTTCTGTTCGTTCGTTCCTTTGTCTACTATGTTGCTGTTATACCCTGTTCAACCTGAAAGTTGGTTATAATTGGGGTATATATTGTATTTAGTTTCTTCGGTGCTAGCCGGTTGTTAGTCCTGAAAAGGACTGGTCCTAAAAAGGACCACTAGCTGAATGTCTGGATACCTCTTAGCTGCTTGTCTGTTTATGGTGTCGTGGCGTTCTCGTGGTGTTCATATCCTGCCTTACGGGTTACAAAAGGTTATATTTGGGTATATAGGGTGTTAATGTCTGCGCTGGTATCACGTTCCTAGTCCTGGAGATGATTGGTCCTGAAAAGGACCACTGGCTGCCTGTTCGGTCTCTACTATTCGTTGTCTGTTTTAGCTACGTGTTGTTCTATGGCTGTTGCTATTATCTTTGGTAAGAAGCCCATTATGGTTTTGATGATTATTTGGTGTTCCGCTTCTTTTCTTCTTTCTTGATTTCTTGTTAGTACTTCTACGATTTCGGTTATTATTTTGTCTTTAGTTTCTTTGTTTTGCTCTCTACTTTTTGTAAGGATATCCTCAACGATCCTTCTCTCTGTTTCAATTCTTTTGAGGATTTCTTCGTTCTCTTCCTTTAGCTCTGCGAGATTGGCGATGTCGACTTCTATCTCGTGTTTGATGGATTTCATTTCCTGTAACATTGCTTGGGCGTTCTGTAAGGCTCCTATTGTTTCGTCTCTTATAGCATCTGAGTCTTCGTTGTGTTGCTTGTTCGTCTCGACTTTGAGTTGTTTTATGTCTCGCATCTCTGTGGTTAGTTTTATCAGCTGGGCTCTTGTGTGCTGTTCCTGTTTGACAGTGCCGCCTGAAGCCACTCGGTTTCTTGCTTCTCTGAAGGAGATGTTTTTTGTTACCGATTCCTTCAGTATGGCCTTTGTCTCATAGAAGATCGGACATCCACGGTATCTTGCCCTGTGGTTCCCGAGACAGTTTGCGCAGGTTCTGTTGGAGTTGCGTACTTTATAGTTGGCATCTTTTTTCGCCTGAGGACATTCGTTGTATGAGTGACTTCCCGCACAGTACCGACAAACTGTATCTCTCCTGCAAGTTTTCTTAGTATGTGAAAATTGCTGGCAGTTTGAGCACTGCATAACAGGAGGGATGTACTCTTCTGTTTTTCTACATCTGTCGTCCAGGTTTAGTTGACTTGGTCTTGAAGTCTCTTCAATAGTTAGGATAACTAGGTTTGTGTCCTTCTTGTCCCATGTCTTCAGTCTTTCAACCTGTGTTATTTTGATGTTCTTGTTTTCTTTTTGTAGGCGGCTGTGGACTTCTTGTGTAGACCGATTGTTGTCGACCCCTCTTGCAACTATCTTTTTGGTCTTCTTGAAGATCTCCACAGTAGCTTTAATCTGGTTGGGCAGCTGGACTTCTTTGTTCGATCATCAAATGGTTTGTCTTCTCCGTGTTGTTTAGAGTTATTATAACTCCGTTGTCGTGTCTTGAAACTTTAGATATGCTCCTCCTGCCCGTTATTGCTTCCAGGATACCGATTACTTTATCGTCGGGTAGGGCCCTGAGCGAGGCCTCACCTCCAGACATCTGAGTGATTTTAATTATCCTCTCCTGTAGTGCCACGTTAGAAGCGGCATTTTGTTGCTTGCGAAGTTGGCACGTTCCAACTTCTGTTTCAGATTGAGCGTGTGGTCTGTGGGATGGATTCACACTCTGCTGCATTGTCTGTCTCTGATCTCGTTTTACCGAAGTTGCCTCTGCACTGCATGATGGAGACTCGACTAAGATGACATCTTGTTTTGGCGGTGGATTTGCTTTGTCAGGTTCTGTCGTCGATGTTTTGTGGCCGTGTTTTGCAGATGCTGTCTGGTCACTGCACAATGGGGCCGCTGCCTCGACATCTTGTTTTAGCGGTGATGTTGTTATGTCTGGTTTCAGAGCTTGGTTGTCCTCTGCCTTCGAAGCTTTGGGTCGCTCATTGGTCGTAGTGTCAAAATTTGCTTTGTTCGGCTTCTGAGAGGGACCGGCCCCGACGCTAGGAGTTGGGGCAGTCGTGCTCTCCGGCTGACTCTCTTTGTTCTGTGCAGATTCTTGTTTGCTGATGCTGACAAGTGTTTGAGGGCTTCTATAGACTTTCCTCTTTTTCGCTTGTGGCTTGGTACGAGTCATTTTAGTATATTGCTATCGTATACTGATCCGATGGGTGAGCGCTGTGTACTTCCTGAAAAAAACGCTGGTTATAGTGCTGTCTTGATCGACGATCGCCTTCTCGAATCTGATGTGAGGGGCTTCTGTTGGCCATCGCACTTCTATATATAGTCCGCTAGGCCTAATCACTCACGGGTTAGTCCGCGTGCGTTGTAGTTGTGCCACGCAAATAACACACGCGATGGATGCTCTATAAGGAGCGAAAACACAAATATGAACTTCAGGGAGATTTTGGGGAGTTTATTATGGCCCCATCACATATCACCCTACTGAAGATGTTGTGGTCCCCACAACCTACTCTCTGCCGTTGGCGCTGCGCCTGATTCTTTCTGAATGGCGAGGCTTTGGGCTCAGATTCTATAATAGGTACAACCCGGTGTCGTAAATTTGATAGGTAGTAGATATAGATTTGGTCCTTCTGGACAGAACTAGGAAAAGTGCTAACTCAGTGAGAAATTAAGTATGAGAAATAGAGTTCACGAGTGAATAGTTTAAGGGTAGAATCTGTCAATGGATTGAGAAGATACTCTAGTCCAGCCTATCTTTACGACTGTAATTTATTAGCAGACAGTGCTACTCTCAGTAAACAAAAACATATACTTTTAACTACACTCGCACACACAGTCATGTAACAACAAGACGCACAAACGTGAAAAACTATGGTAAATGGAATATGGGTTTGGGCTGAGCTAACCAACACAAGTAATTAAGTTTTTGTTAAGGTTATTATCATATAAACGGTTTACGACATCCAACATATATAAATCAATAAAATCATAGGTTACAGAGTTTAGAAACATACCCTCAATAAGTGCCCTCCACTCTGTTGAGACAAGATTCCGCCAGAAGTTAAGAACACCAAAAGGTCAAAGATTCACGCTAGGGGTATAGTAATAGACAATACAGTAAAGAACAAAGTTCCTAGTTAAGCTATCCTGTAAAAAAATAACAGTATTCGCAAACAAAATTAGAAGTGAGTTCAATGATTATACAAAAGAAGAAATATTCACTCCGCTTTCTCTCACTCTGTCAAATCTGTGGCCACATTCAATCTCGCTTACCTATTAGTTGCTCACCAACTTATTGAACATACACATCAGTTGACAGTTCTATCATAATCCAGGGTTGTGCTTTACCGAAAATAAGCCCCAGTTCCTCCACGAATTGTTAATTTCCCTAAGGGGGAACGCTTACTTTGGTAATGCTTATTGAATATGATACTGTCACATCAGGTAGTTCCTGTAGCAAAATATAATCCGCGATCTAGTGGTCACAGTAGACAATACACAGTACTTCCACTCGTTAAGGCAACATATGGTTGGTAAACTGTTAGTAAGAAATGGACGATGCTGAACGTATCTCCTATCGGCTTTTCTCTCTGGTGTTGATGCCGATCCTGAAACAATGTATTCTCCGCTATAAATCCACTGGGAACCACAATTGTCAGTAGTCAGAAAAAATATGTTATGGTTAGATCTTTGGCCACTGCGGCTGATAAAAAAAGATTGAAAAATCTGGGTAGTTGTTTGTCCAGTTAAAATTATCCATTATTGTTCATATTCTTAGACTCTCTCTGTATGAAAACAAGAGAACCGAGCAGGTCAACATCACTGACCCGAATAATAATAAGAATTGTTTACTGGTGCTAACCCGACCGCTGGTAGCTGGTTTGTGATCCATGCTAAAATTAGGGAGAAACAAAACATATAATCACAATATCAATAACCTATCCTATCACGCGCAAAAGTAAGATCTCTTATCTACTCCGTCATTTAATTAAATTAAAAGCACACAGGTCTTAGCCTATCGTATCACGCTGCGCTCATCGGTTACGGGTTTGAATTTTAAGGTATGTGCCTTTTTTCCCCTTCCCACCTCGGTAAACTCTGTGCGCACAATATCAGTGATAATTTAATTATGACTACTTTACAAATATCGCTTGTCATTACTAGCTATTAGTTTCGTCACATGATATTACACTAGTCACTTACACAGTTACACATAATGGATTAGGAATAAATTTATATTCCGTCAATAGTCAGTCACCTAGTGTATATATTAGTCAATTAAAATATCTCTTTCTGGGTGATAGCGAGTAATTTAAATCTACATTACACTGGAAAAATTTAGCTATGCGTTATTTAATTACGCTAGTATTAGCACTTAGAAAATCCCATTGAATTATAATGATGAAAACACATAGAATCACTCGAATGCTAATATATATATTACCGCAAATCAGAAATATGAACCAATCTCCATGAAATCTAAAATCCACTTTATACAATGGCTTTAGTATAACGAGCTAGATATCTCAAAAAATGATTATGAAGCGACTAGATATTAACTTTGGGAAGACGAGGTATATATACATAAATGCTGTTCTTTCACTCCTTAAAGCGAAAAATCGCGCCTTCGGCCATATCAGGGCAAATCTGCGGTTCGATTCCCGAATTAAAGATTTTCTACTCACCTATGCCGACCGACAACATCTGGCTTGTCTTTGATTATCTCCGCCTGCCGAATATCAAATACGTTAGTTAAGTCCCCCTGAAACGCTGGACATCAAACCCGTTAACAGCTGGCCTCCTGCTCGCGTTTTCCCTGATCAAAGAACGATTACATCTAGCCACGCACTCCGGTCTGTTCCACCATGCTTAATTGCCAAAACGGCTCGCGTGATAATTGCGATAGCGAATCAGGGCTCTTGTTGACTGTTATTTTGCCTGTCCAAATGAAGGTAAACCTTGATAGCACATGTCAACAGAAAAATAGGCGTGGCTTCGAAGGTGAGTCTACAGTCAGTGAATTTCGTGGCTTTCGCATAGCAAAAATATAAACCTTAGATGGGGGGAGGGGGAGGAAAGTGGATAATCACTGCTGCACTATTTACATATATATGTGACACCCGACTGGGGACCCTCTTAGTCGTCATGTTCCTAGTCGTACGTTGTTGGGCTGGCAGTTGCTGTGGTTTGGAAGATTCGTCTACTTGTGCAGCGTCGCTGCTTGCTTGTGTCTTCTTCTTGTCAGTGCATGCAGCTGTCGACCTCGGCAGGGGATTGCTTCTAACGTGTTTTACACTCGTTTTTTGGACGGTGGCTTACATTCCCCATAATCTGCTTTAGATGAGTTTCCTCTTCTGAACATCGATGTGCATTCCCTCGTATCTGCGTAGGACGAGTTTCTTCCCCTAAACGACGACCAATTTTCTCGGCGCCCTTTGGGTGACAGTTGTCATGGCCATCTCTTGGCTTGCACCCTAAAGGCAACCTAGTTGTGGCAGTACGTCTAGGGAAAGAGCTCCTTGAGGGACAGGCGAATATAAAATGTTCTGTGGACTTGCACATAAAGCATCGTTTCGGAAGCGGGCCTTGGGGGCATTTGGCTGCCTTGTGGCCTGAGAACTCTCTTCAATTGTAGCACCTCAACCTTGTAGGCTTTCTCTGTGCCACGGGTCACCTCCTACTACCCTTACATTCTTGGTCGCCAATGCCGCATACATAGACTGCTTCTATGCCCTGGACAGATGGTTTGCTATCAAACTCTACTTGCTCGTTCCTTGCCAGACTCCTGAATCCCTTTCTGAAGATCTTGGTCTGATGTACGAATACATCAATACCTCCATCATCTGGCGTAATAAACCCCCTTCCCCTGTCGACACTATACCACTTGCAAACTCCTTGTCGCCTTGTCGGTGCAACTGCGTTTCTTGTTATTGTCAGAGCACAGCTTTCCTTGCCAAAAGCCTGACTCCCACATGCAAGAAGGTCTAGTTGAGGTTCCAGCTTACACACCCCCTCGTCGTGCTTTGGCTGTTTCCGCGGTTGGCACGGTGCTTTCTTTCTCTGCACCTCCTCTTGTGCTGGCGAACTGGTCTGTGATAGCTGTGCTAGCTGTGACGTTAGGAAAGATACTTCTGCTTCGAGTGCGTCCCTTTTCAGTGTGAGCTTCTGAACTGGTATCTGCACTAGTGTATAAGGCTTTTTGCCTTCCCAGAGAACAGCATATTCCCTAGGCCCCCTGACTCACGCCTGGAAATCCCTAGTCATCTCATTGACTAGTTGTCACTCACTGTAGGCTTCTTCCACTATTTTGAGTAACTTCTAAGGGCTGGCCTTGGCTCCGCCACGTATCCGTAATTCTCTAGACACTACTGGTGTAACATTATTCCAGATAACGTCTACCTTATCTTCGGCAGTAAAGGGCGCAACCTTCCACACGGCCTCTACGTCTTTCACAAACTCTTGCCAAGTGGGACTTGCCCTCCCACCAAATCGCCTTATCTCCGGCACCATCACGTATACTACCTTCACAGGCGCATTGCTCTGGCCCTCACTTTGCACTACTAATGCACCCATCACTGGTGCTGGATCTGCATCCTCGCACTCCCCTCTGCTCGGAACACTTGTGCTCCTCGAAGCCATCTTGCTGCAAGAATGCACTGCTGGGTGTTTACAATATTTGTTCGTTTGCTGTTGGCTCGGTGTCACTGTCTGCCTATCCTGCCGACGACGCCAACTGTGATAGGGTGGGCGAGATGATGATGATGCGATTTTGATATGTGATCACCTTCTTGCACACTCGCACCGATCTGAACAACAATGAAACTCTTGATCCTAAGGCAGGGGCTGTATTTATTCATACAACCCATTCAGTGATAAAGAGCAAAATAAAGCAAACATTAAACAAATAAAACAAAGCAAACAAAACACCCAGCCAGTGCTCAGTTGCTAATGTGTCATGTCTTTGTTCATCTTCTACCCATACAGGGCGCGCCTACTTAGTTTCTCTCGTCTTGGCCGATCTTCAAAGGGGGCTTCAGTTGGCCATCGCACTTCTATATATAGTCCGCTAGGCCTAATCATTCACGGGTTAGTCCGCGCGCGTAGTAATTGTGCCACGCAAATAACACACGCAATAGATGCTCTAGAAAGAGCAAAAACTTACTTACATAGTCGTTTCCCTTCTACCGTGAGGTGTAGAGGTTTGGAAGAGAGAGCGCCAGATCATCCTATCGGCTGTTTTCCTCCTGGCCTGGTTCCATTCTAGTCCTCGGTCCTTCAAAGATTGTCTAATGTTGTCCTCCCAGCGAACTCATGGACGTCCTGGGGGGGCTGGATCCCTGGCTCTTTGTTTCCCATGCTTGTCGTGGTAGCCGATCTTCTCCCATTCTGCAGACATGGCCAAACCATCTTAGTTGGGACTGTTCTACTTGGGTCTGCAGGGAGTGGGATTTAAGGCCTTGACGTATCGTCTGTTTGCGTACCATGTCTCTTCTTGTTACTTCAACCACCTTCCTCAGATACCTCATTTCTGAAGTTTGGATCTGGCTTTTGTGGGTTATAAGAACTTCAGGGAAGTTTTGGGGAGTTTATTATGTACCCATCACACACACACATGCACACACACACACACACACACACACATATATATATATATATATATATATATATATATATATATATATATATATATATATATATATATATATATATATATATATATATATATATATATATATCACGGGTTGCCTCCCCTTTGCTCTGTGTCGTGTATGATTTATCAGATAGGTAATAGATCTTTATAGCCCTGTCTGAGCAGAGATGATAGTGATGACAATATGAAAGTAAGGGGTAAGAAATAGTTTTATCACGAGGTGATCGTGTAAGAGAAAGGACAATCTCTGGATAGAATAATTTATCTAATCCAGCCTATCTGGACGACGATATTTAAATCAGACGCACTTTCTCTCCTTGTACGAAAACACCTCGTACAAGTTACACTGCACTCACATGCACACAATTCTGTGACAAATACGCACGAACGTGAAAACAAACTATGGATAACATATAATGAATAGGGGTTGACCGACAAGATAACTAAAGGTTTAATGAAGTTTGTTATCAATAGAAAATCACAACAAAAATCATATGCATCAAGAGATCATGGTTCACAGACAAAAATGAAAATTAGTCAGATAGGTTCTCCCCTCTGGTAAAGGAAAAGAAAGGACGATCCCAACAGAGGTTAATTAACCCAAAAGATCAAAGGTTAACAATAAGTTATGAAATAGTCTGTATGGGAAAATAATAGGTTCCTAATGTAAACTATCCCGTGACTAATCAGATTATTGAGATAAAAAAAAAGAAAGAAGAAACCATATAAGTATATGATGTTAACAAAAGACGTAAGTTTCTTTCTCTGTTCATTCAAATCACATTCACGCAGCGGCCACTTTCAGACTATGCTTACCCCAGTAGTTGTCGCAGGCATTCCAAGGAAATACACTAATAAGTAATATATATATTTAGTGTCAAATTTAAGTTTGCCAAATCCAGCCCCAGACTCTCCGTAGTTGCTGACTGCAAATTTCACAGGATTCGCTAGAGTCGGTGTTAAATTTGTACTGGATACAATAAGTTATATATGCCTTCAGTTGGTTGGAGTAAGGTTCATGCGTGGTGATCGCCGATGTAGAATAAATAGAACATATACAGTTCCTAGGTTGTTTAGCCTCAGGTGGCGGAAACGCTAGGTTTAAGTTACACAAATGTTGCTGACAATATATTGCCACAGTTGGCCTATGATATATATATATATATATATATATATATATATATATATATATATATATATATATATATATATATATATATATATATATATATATATATATATATATATATATATAAGTAAATCTGGTAATAGTTCTGGCCCAGTTAATATTATAATTCAATGGTTCTATTCTGGTTTCTCTCAGGAAAATGAGGAAAATTGGACCGCACAGGTCACAGCAAGAATCTCAACAATATTAAATATTCTTGGATGCTTATAATATTATAAGTTCGTATGATCTAAGTTCATATGGCCATAAGAAAATAAGCCGCTAGTACTCAGGTTTGATCAGCCGCAACCAGAAAAATGAAACACTCCACGGAATCTATTAATTTTCACTCTGTACGAGAAATCTTAAGATAACGAGCTAGTGAATTCAGATAGATTTCTGGCAACTGATCATGGCTATCGGAGAGACATGGTATATATTGAAAAATTCCGTACTATTGTTCTTTAATGCGAAAGTCACACCACTGCCAGACCCGAGCCAATTCGTCGTTTGATTTCTTGAATCAAAGGTAATTTTACCACCTCTTGACTTTCATCATCTCCGCCTTGCCGAAAATCAGCTGTGCAATTTTCACCTGAAAGTTTTACAATCCAAGGTCAGTCTCACTGAATATCGTGTGTTCCCCTGATCAAAGAGTCTATTACGCCATGCTCCGCGCTTCGCTCTCTGTTTCACATAGGGCTTGATTGCCATATGGCCCCCGTGTTAATTAAACTGGTGAATCCTTCGTTCATGTAGCAAAAGTATACTCTAGATGGGGAGGGGCAAAAGTGGATGATTACTGCTGCACTATTTTCATCTGTGACACTCTGCAGTGATGGTCCAGCAATGGCCAAAACCTAGAGTATCTAATGTGGGTCTTCAAATGTATCTATCTTCGCACAAGATTACTCTCGGCAGGGATACAGATAGAAGGATGATGATGCTTCTACCTCGAGGGAGTGTTCACAAGATATTTCAGAAGCCAAGAACAATGCTGAATGTGTCTTAGCAATGTTAACTTTTATCTGCCCGCCGCCTTTTGTGAAGAGGTATTATATAATTTAATTAGGCTCGTACAAGTCCCCAACTGAATTAACAGTAACATTTTTCTTATTATTGGGTCTATAGATATAAATATAGATATATTTAAAATGCTGATTCATCCATGAGTACTTCTCTCTGTAATAACTTGTACTTCTCTCTGTAATAACTAAATCAACTATGATTTTTTTAAAATAATATATAACACATTTAATGATCAATTACTTTGGAACAAATGCAAATAAATATGAACTAGTGATAACTAAAAATATTAGGTTTCGTCATTGAAACTGATATCGGCTTTAGGAAGCTTAGTTGTGGAATATAGATAAATAGGTTCTGTTGTATTGGCCTGCTAAACATGTTATTTAACTTCCAAACTTCTGGAATGTTGATGTTGCTGTTTCTGTCAATTCGTCTCTGTGGCGAGGGTACGTCTCCTGGTCAAGGCAGGTATCTTCACAACCCGTTGAATGTAAGTTTCAAGTGTCGATCGCAAGCTTTGAACCACAGAACAGTTGCACAGCTGGTATTGGAGAATCGTACCTCAAATGGTCTCGTACCACAAACCCTGGGATCATAGAACTTTTGCTCAGTTTAATAGTCTAGGCAACTTGATGTAGATGCCTCAAACACACGTCTGGAGTATTATTTCTATTACAGAATTACTCTGTGACTTTGTGAGTAAGTCCTGTATGAGTCCGGTTTCCGAATTGAATTGTAGAGTTTCCTTGTTGCAGTGTTCAAAAGGTGCTTAAATACGTCCGGTCCTATAAGGACAGAATCCTTCCTTCTATTCTTTCCTGGCTTCAGTCCGTCCGAACTGTCTGCTTTGACGGTTCTAGAAAGCAGTGTTGTATTTTCTACGTTATATTACAGTTTTCCTGCCCACGCTCACACCTGGCGTTTCCGACAAAACTTCCAATCAACGTGAATGTATATTAGCCACTTAACTGCTAAGCCAATAGCCTTCGAAAGTGCATGTTATGTGGATGGCTTGGGATTCCAGGAAAGAAAGAGCCAAGATTGATTGGATAACACCAGAAACGCTAAACACCATAGCGAAGAGAAAGGAAATGAAAAGAAAGAACACAGAAGCTAAGTCTCCCAGGTTAAAGGCAATATATAGTGAACAGTACAGTCAGCTGGACAAGGAAGAAAAACGTTAAAACCGTGCTAACAAAAGGACATTTCTGGATGACCTTGCAAGACAGGCAGAAGAGGCAGCACTGAGAAATGAACAAAACACACTTTATAATAACTAAAACTATCAGTGGAAAACGAGGTGCAAACAACATAACGTTAGTAAGAGACAAGCAAGGAAATCTCATCACCACAACACAGGGGCAGCAAACAAGATGGGCAGAGCACTTCAGAGAAACACTGAATAAGGAACCACCAGAGACTCAGCTGAATGTTCCTGGGGCTGAAAGTGACTTAGACGTAAAAACAGACATTCCACGAAAAGACGAAATCATCACAGCTACCAAAGGGTTAAAAAATGGAAAAGCGCCTGGTCACGACATTCTAAATGCTGAGTTATTCAAGGCAGACCCTGAACAAGTAGCAGAACTATTAGAACCACTATTTGCACAAGTCTGGGAAACTGAGACAACACCAACATAGTGGAGTAAATGAATAACTGTCAAATTGCCAAAGAAGGGCGACCTTGCAGACTGCAACAACTGGAGAGGAATTACTCTCCTCTCAGTTCCCAGCAAAATACTAGACAGGATAATCATCCAGAGAATTTCAAAAGCAGTTGACCATAAACTGAGGAAAGAAAGCGGGTTTAGAAAGAACAGAAGATGTGCAGATCATATATTCACCCTCAGGAACATTATAGAGCAGTGCTCAGAATGGCAGAGACAGTTATACATTAACTTTGTTGATTTTGAAAAGGCTTTCGACAGCATACACAGGAACAGCCTATGGAAAATACTGAGGGCTTATGGAATTCCCAGCTGCATTGTTTCCATCATAAAAAGCCTATATTCTAACTGCACATGCAGTGTTGGATTGAGTAATGTAATTTTCGAAGTAAAAACAGGAGTACGACAGGGATGCCCCTTATCAACAACATTATTTTTGACAGCCATAAATTAGGTGATGCGCCAGACAACAGAGGGCAGTCCAAGAGGAATTAGATGGACAAGTTTTCTACACTGGAAGACCTGGAATATGCGGATGACATTGCACTACTCGCGCATTCACATCAACACATCCAAGGAAAAACCGATAGACTGAATAAGTCTGGCCAGCAGGTTGGCCTGACCATCAATCTGAAGAAGACAGAGGTCATGACACTAAATGTGGACAATCTTGAGCCAATAACAATAAGGAACCAGAAGTTAGAACAGACAGACACATTTAATTACCTAGGATGCATAGTAACACCTGACGGCGGAACAAGCAAGGACATTAACAACAGAATGAATAATGCGAAAACAGCCTTTGCTAGTCTCAACAACATTTGGAAGTCTTCCCAGTACAGCACAAACACCAAATTAAGATTGTATGAGAGTTGTGTACTTTCTGTGCTTCTCTATGGTGCAGAATGCTGGAGAGTAACAGAGAAGGAAATGTCGAAACTGTCCTCCTTCCACACAATCTGCCTAAGGAAAATTCTCCGAATCTTTTCGCCAAACACCATCAGCAACCAAGAACTACTTATTCGGAGCAGTCAGGAGGACATGTACACATCATAGCTGGCAGACGCTGGAGTTGGGTTGGCAAATCTTCAGAAGGGACCCTGATACCATCACAAGAACAGCTATTCTATGGACCCCCTGGGACAGCGAAAGAGAGGCCGACCAAAAACAACTTGGCGGAGAACTGTGGAAGCTGAGATGCAAAGAATGAACCAGAGTTGGGGCCCTGCACGAAGGATGGCCACCGACCGAGCAAAGTGGAATCAATTTGTACCTGCCCTACAAGACCCCACCATGCGTGATGGTCACTGACTGCTTTGACGGTTGGCGGTTATGGATCAAAGAAGAAGATGTGGATGGCTGACATTATTGTTTTATCTATAGTAGACGACCAACAGTCCTGGTCATACAAGGGAACGCGGCAATGAAAGAGCTGACAAACTAACTTCAATAACACCATTAGGAAGTTCATTGGATATGGGTAAAGGAGAGATGCTGAGGACAATTAATAATTGCCTATTAGAGAATTACACTGCAATCGATGAATCATCAGGGCTAAGATTGCTGCAATGTGGAATCAAACGTAAGACTAGCAGGGATGGACGTAGGAGAGGATGCATCTGGCGCGCACCATGAACAATTAGCATTCATACCCATCGACGTTTGCTGAGAGAGACTGGGCACCTATGGGTTTGCTTTGCCTGGAGTGCAATGACGTCAATTCTGATGAACGATAATGACGAACAACATATTCGTTCATTCAAACACACATTTACGAAGTGTCTTTCATCACATGACATATACGCCAAGCCTTTTTGTCCTGTTCCATCCATTCAATGACTTTCTATGTCTTCTTTAAACCTTTCGTGCCTGTCGCTAGTTCTCTTCTCCTTGTAGTTTTTGGTCGCCCTTTCTTTCTTCACGAATAACATAAACATGTACTGATATGTATTATATGGCTAAACTTCCGTATCTTCTTTTTTTTTTTTTTTTTTTTTTTTTTTTTTTTTTTTTTTTTCTTAACCAGCGGCACTTAGGCTTTCAGCCCTTCGGCCCAATGACATGTCATTGCGAGGCTGGGGAACCTGAGGACTTTCCTTCCAACCCGGTCAGGAGCTTCGCTCCTTCCCATCCACAGAGGGTTTATCACAGGAGCCGTTCAGGCTATTCAGTCAAATTTCCGGCCGTAAACATTTCTTCAAACGCCGACGCCCGGGTTTGAACCATGAACACCTGGTCGCCAGTACAACGCCGAAGCCATTACACCAGCGCGGCTCCCATCTTCTTTTTTTAAAGTGACTAAATTAGCTAACTTAAACAGTCCCCAAAGTTCTGTACAACAACTCACTGTAGTTTCGAAAAATGTTGTGTTATTGTTTTCATTGTATTCTATTTGCATCCATAAGAATGTATCCACTGTAATATCCTTTAATCTAGAAATGACATAAAAATATGTTTACTTGCACCAGTGTTGAAAACAGATATTCATCCAGGAGGTAATTTGGAACAAAAGATGGTTTTCTCCATCATTCCTATTTCCTCAGAAGTATTTATGTTTACCACAGACTTTATTGCCACGCCAGAGATGAAAGTTTATTGATTGACTTCGGAAATTGCACGACTTTGACCTGTGTCATTTCTAAATATATCAATCTTGCTCTAATTTCCACGTGGGCTTTTGTGTGCCTCTTTTATGCAAGATCAGAAGTCAAAGCAGTAGACTATATTTCGTAATTCTGTTCCTACTGTTCTTCCGGTACTTCATTCTATTTTTTCACAATAATTAATCAGCTCTATTTATTATTTATCTTTTGTTTGTTTCCGTGCTTAACATCCACATTAAAGTCTATAAGTTTTACTATGATCTTTTATTTTTCTCTCCTTAAAGTTGAAACCAACATTTCAGACTATGTAGAAGGAAATACCACAGATGGCTGGAAAAAGGTCATAGTAATATCAGCATGTTACATAAAAATGCAACGAAGGAGATAATGAAACACAGTGAGGCCTCCTACATGTGAGTCGGGCAGGAAAAAATTCACGAGGATATACCTGAGCAGAGAATAAAATCAATAGTCGGGTCTAAGTTAAGCGATGTACAAAAGTCAATATCAACAAAGCCGTGTGCGGGGCGAAGGCAGGTTTTGATAAGTCTTCGTTCAATATAAATAATACAGTAAAAATAAAGTTCAGTATAAGGTACACTTTCAGAGTGATTCGTTGGATTTCTTCATTTTATGTCTTTCGTTATTACCCCTTTGGTTTTTGTCTCCAATTCATTTCTTCGTATGTTTTTATACCTCGCTCTTTTTCACTTATCTTGGGGATACCACAGCAAGGACTGCCAAGTAATGCTATCAGCTATATTCTTCAATGGGTGTCCTATCAAACGTCAACGATTTCTCATCACCTGTTCTGTTGTCATAGGTGCTATGTTCTGGCTTCTTTTTTTCCACGAAGAGACAGTTATCTTACGCTAAGGACATCAGGCGATACATTTGTTTCTAATATTTGTCATTATATTTGCATTCTGTGCGGAAGCTTGCTCACGAAAGTGAGACGTATTATCAATTTCGCAGTAGTTTAAATTGTGTATTTATTTATATTGCACGACCTCTGGCGGAAACCCATACGGCGGTCTGCCGTAAACGGATCCCCAGAATCCTAGACGGGAAACACTACTGCAGATGTAATAATGTAATATTAGAGACAGAAGAGACATAGAAGAAGGAATGTAACGAGTGACAGGGATAAAGACAACGTGAGAGAGTAATAGAAAGAGTCTATTGTAAGTACGTTGCACGGTTCTTAATTGTAACAAATTTAAAACAACTCTCAGGATAAAGCGAGATGGAGATTGGTGCAAGAGGGCTCGTGGCTGCATCAGTGTATGATTTATTGAAACTGTTGAGGCTGAGGGGACAGTCGAGAACAAGGGCACTGAAGAGGCTTAGTGAAACTGCGGAAAAGGCATCATGCTGGCTGTGGAACAACCGCAATGGGCTATGGAACTCGGGACAGTAAACTCTATCCCCACCTGCGTTTCAGGAAACATCCGGAAAGTGAAAAAAATTTTCTAAGACCGCAATACATTGAGTTTTTCGTTGTATTGGTGAAAGGACAGTGGCTTACAGGCAACACGCGGTGTATATTATATGAAGTGTCGGGCGCAAGAAGATTTCAGTTGCTAGCACGCAGTGGCATCAAGCGTCGTTGGCTTTGCGCAGGTGGGCCAGTGTCTGCCCCTAGTCGTGGTGTGCTGTGGAACGACCGCAATAATTTGTTTTCAACATAAGGGTTACTTTCACAATTGCCTCCGGCTGGGAGAATTGTGAATTTCAAAGCTGTAACCAAGGTGGAGTGGGTTCCTTTTCTACATAAGGAGGCGGATACACTTGGGAGTCATGACCCAGGTGGATCCCCCCCCCCCCCCCCCTTAGAGTGTAAAGGAGATTAAAAGTCCGAAACACTTGATCGACGGGGGACCACTTCTGATGATCAGATTGCCTCCTGTTGTATCACTCTGTATATATTTTCCTATCATATTATTGTGTTCTCACCTAACGAGACCTGGGTCGAGTGTAAATCAGCTTTTACCGGTGTTAAGTCGTGTTTTCGCGTGGGAGTTAAGTGTTTGGGATTTTCACGTGCGGGTCTAGTTTTTTATAGACACGCTTGTGAGCACATCTAAAGTTATGAGGTGGTTAATTATTTGCGTGCCTTTGTGCACTATATTTGAACATAATAGCTCAGCTGGATACGTTTTATTTTTTTAAAGAAAGAGTTTAAATAGACACGATGAGTAAATCACGAAGTTGGTGAGACAAATAGGTGAGCTGAGACAAATAGGTGAGCTGATCTCACATGTCAATCTTTTAGTTCCCGCTTGAGTGAAAATGTACTGAGTTGAAGGGAGAGAAACTATAATCTGGGGGGCATTGAGTATCTGGCAGGGCTTCGGCACGGTTGGTTATGGCGTGCCGCTAGTGTGTCCAGGGTTTTTGGTATGAAGAATAACACATTGTACCTTCATGGAAGACATTCGATATTATTCAAAGTCTTGATAATGGAGAAACTAAGAATATAAGAACTCGTCACGGTAGAGCTTCCACCGTCATTGAGATGACGGCGGTTAGTGAGTCCTATCAAATTCATATGGATTATAGGAGACGCGCTAGCGTAGTGGTTACCACACCGCTCTGGCGACCGGGTGATCCAGGATCAAACCTGGGAGACGGCATTTGAGGATTTTTCGTCGACCGGGATTTGGACTGGATTAACTCGAGACCTGGCGAAGACATTTGAAGGAGTATCGTCGACCAGGGATTGGCGGCTCCTGAGCCGACCCAGCTATAATGGGTACCTCCGAAATCGGCGAGTATCTGCCTGAATGGCGAGGGACACCTGTCTCTGTACAAGAAAAAAGGGATACTCACGTAAAATCAAAGTCAGGTTAGACCTTAATAATAACCTGAGATTTCGCCTCGAGTATTAGCGGCCATACGAAAAAAAAAAAAAAATATGGATTATTTGTATCAACGTGCACATATCTGCTAGTATATTGATTTTTGCTGTCTAACTTGTGATGATTTGTCATACAACCTGTATCGATTCTTTTGCCGCAACAATGGATTCGCTGGTAGTTCGTTTTGTGTTTTAATATAAACGTTTCTTTAATAAACTTCTTAGGTATTCATCTTACAGTGTTGGATTATTTCAATTCTTGTTTGACCAATACATTGAAGGTCAACGGTTAAACTTCATACAACATGCGAAACTGGAACTGTAGAACGCCTTCATGAAAATAAGTCCAGTTTGACGACTTACAATGTTTAATAAATATTCATTCTTTCAATATGGATAAACGATAATCATATAGTTCATATTCAAGAGCACTAGGTACATCATAGCGTAGAGTCTACTATTTCTTAGACATTGCATGTCTATTACTTTGCCGTTTTACTTAACGTTCAATTATATTCCAACCAATCTGCTTGGCATAATTATTATTATACACACAGTATTAAACTGTCCGCTTACAGTTCTATTAGGGTCTCTGCCTAACATATATACATATCACAATTATGTCCATATTATATATGGCATTGCTCGCCATGCTCTATCAGCCTTACATATTCTACCCGCGATCGTACCTCACGATTTTCGCGTTTGATAATTATTGCGGTTCATCATACTTACTTACTTAGTCGTTCCCCTTCTACCGTGAGGTGTAGAGGTTTGGAAGAGAGAGCGCCTGACTATCCTATCGGCTGTCTTCCTCTTGGCCTGGTTCCATTCTAGTCCTCGGTCCTTCAAAGATTGTCTAATGTGGTCCTCCCAGCGGACTCTGGGTCGTCCTGGTGGTCTGGATCCCTGACTCTTTGTGTCCCTTGCTTGTCGTGGTAGCCGATCTTCTCCCATTCTGCAGACATGGCCAAACCATCTTAGTTGGGACTGTTCTACTTTTGCCTGCAGGGGTGGGATTTTAGGCCTTGAGGTATGGTCTGGTTGCGGACCATGTCTCGTCTTGTTACTTCAACCACCTTCCTCTGATACCTCATTTTTGAGGTTTGGATCTGGCTTTTATGGGTTGTAGTCATTGCCCATGACTCGCATCCATATGTCAAGACTGGGACATAGGTGGAGCGGTATACAGCCATCTTCGTTTTCTTACCAACCTCTCTCTTGCTGGGGAATCCTCGACTTATGGGCTGAAAAAGTTTCCCAGCTGCTGCTTTTCGAGTGGCCAACTCTTCTTTGATGCCTCCCTTTCGGTCTATAATAGCTCCGAGATATTTAAAGTGGTCGACCTGCTCCAGGACCTGTTCTCCCAGCTTAATCTGATGTCTTCTTTCTTCTCGTAATATCACCATGGATTTTGATTGAGAGCTGCTTATGACCATCCCTCTCTTCTCCAACTCTTCCTTCCAGACTTGCAGGTTAGATTGGAGATGTGCCTCTGATTTAGCAATCAGGCCAATATCATCAGCAAATGCCAGCTCTGAAATACATACCTGTTTCATCTTCCAGTACCCCACTGAATACTTTCTTGTTCTCTCCTTAAATGACTTGATAACATCGTCCATGAGGAGTATGAAAAGATAAGGTGACAGGATATCACCTTGTCTTACACCAGTGGTGGTCCTGAACTCTTCTGACTTATGGTTTGCTGTCCTCACATAATTTCTGCAAGACTTGTAGAAGCTCTGTATAGCATGAATCAGAGGTGCTGGAATGTTCTTCTTTGCCAAACAGTCCCACGTTTGCTCCAGGGGACCCTGTCAAATGCCTTTTCCAGATCTATGAAACAAAGATGGATCTCACTCTTATACTCAAGGGCCTTTTCACTCAGCTGTCTGAGTGTGAAGATTAGGTCTTGAGTACTTTGGTTTGCTCGGAATCCGCACTGGACCTCATCTAATTGTGGCTCAGCTAGGCGTCGGAGTCTCTGCTCTAGGATTCTAGAGTAGATTTTACCAGGGACACTGAGAAGGGATATGCCTCTATGGTTTCCACATTGTCGATTGTCACCCTTTTTGAAAATTGGTGTTATGATGGCAATCTCCCAGTCCTTTGGTATGGTCTTGTTGCACCACGCTGCCTGTAGGACCCTTAAGAGTAATAGGTCGCCTGAAGCTTCCATGTACCTAACCATTTCTGGTGTTATACCATCAAGCCCTGCTGCTTTGCCCATCTTGATTTTCTCCAGTGCTGCCTTCAGTTCTTCCATCTTTATGTCATCTTCATCACCATTTGTTTCCTCTTCTGTGCTAGTGGTTACCATTTCTGATGCTTGACCTTGCTCACCATCACGGAGTTCTGAGAAATATTCTTTCCATCTTTCCATTACTTCCTTCGGGGCAGTAAGAAATTTGCCTTGCTTGTCCTTTATAAATTTGAGATGGCATTGTTTTTCCTTCCTCATGTTCTTTAGGGTCTTATAAAACAATTTCTGGTTTTCTTGCGCATCTTTTTCTAGCTTTTCTCCTAATTCTTCCCAGGACTTCTGTTTTGCTGCGAACACCTTGTTCTTTGCTTCTGTTCTGAGTATCACATATTCTCTATATTTCTCTATTTGTCCTGCTGTGTTTTTACCTCCTAAGTATTGTTTCCACGCCATTTTCTTCTCTCTTATTCTCTCTTTGACTTCCTCTGTTCACCAAGGTGTCCTCTTTCTCTTGTTCCCAAGTCGAACTTCCCCACATGCTTCTGCAGCAGCTGTCTTTATGATGTCCTTGAATTTAAGCCACCGGGTTTCCAAGTCGTCAGGTTGTTCTTCTGTGTTTCTCACCGCTGTAGCAATAAGCACCTGATATCTGGTCTTAATTTCTGGCTCTCTCAGCTTGTAGGTCTTAATGCTCTTTTCTTCCGTTCGTTTACTTGGTTTCTTGCGTGATGCTAGGCAGTTCCTAGGCTGAGCAACATTTTCAGTTGTTCTTTTGATTGTAAGCAGGTAGTGATCACTTCCAATCTCTGATCCCCCTCCCCAGACTCTAGCATCCCGGACATATTTGAAGGAGCTCCTCCTAACAATGGCATAGTCGATCACTGACTTCTCATTCTTTGTTGGTTTACACCTAGTGTATGCATGTATGCGCTTATGGGGGACCTTTGTGTTGGTAATGATCAGATTCTGCTCCCTGCAGAATCTAAGGAGTCGCTTTCCATTATCATTGAGAGTATCTTCTCCATATCTTCCGATAACTCCACCCCATCTAACATGGTCATTTCCAACTCTGGCATTGAAATCTCCGAGCATGATAATTTCATCTAGACAGTCATCCACTGTCCTTTGAAGCAGCTCGAAGAATTCCTCCTTGACCTCTGCTCTCTCATCCTCATTTGGCCCATACACTATGACCAGGTTGACTATGGTTTCTCCTTCTTTTAGTTTTACAACCATAATGCGCTCCGAGACAAAGTTCCATCCCTTGATACTATCTTTCTGGTTTTTGGCCACAATGCAACCCACGCCCCCTTTAGCTCTTTCAGATGTGGGTACACAACTGTAGAGCAGCGTGTTGCCATCGAAATCCATGACTCCTTGTCCCTTTTTCGTTGTTTCCGTAATAGCCAGGATTTCTAGTTTTGCTTTCCTCATCTCTTCCATCAGCCCCTCTTCTTTCCCATTTATTCTTCTTGTTTTCCAAGTTCCATAAGTCGTAGTCCGTAGTCCGTTCCAGTTCGTCGACTTTAGAATCAGTCCGGTTTTCTCTCTTGTGTTTCGCGTAATCATGTTTTAAAGCAAACAGGTGATTGGCCTGTTGTGCCTTTGCATGGTTGAGGGGCTGACTCCTTACGGCCTCCATGCAGTCCGCCCTCCTCCTTTTTCAGCCGGGCTTGGGACCGGCCTAGGCGGAGTTGCGGTTTATCATACCTACTTATATCTTCGGACTCAATGGTCCTTACACATTATTTATTTATTGCTTTACCAGCATTACATTTACGGTTATACGCTATCATACGTTAGTGGCCATGCCACATTTTCCAACCAGTGCCATAAGGCTCGAAGGCCACACACAAGACTCTCCGTAACTAAGTCTAACGCGTCATGCATCGCCACAAGCGAACTATTTCATTTCGGTCTACTGAGGTGTTGCGTGTGCGATCATCTGAATCAAGTTCAATGATGTCGATGTTCCTGTCGTCAATAAACTGTGAATGATGTGGAAACTTACTCATCTTACCCGTTGGTCCATTTCATGACCCTAACGTTACTGTTGTGTGAGTTGCAACACATTTAAACAAATCTAAGGGGCCCACGACATTCACTCAAATATTAAACACCTGTCACCCACTATCAGTAAGCCCGACATTGCTGACATCAACCTTGTCAGCTGTGCATAAACAGCAGCACTAAAACGCAGCACCCCAGTACATCAGTAACAACCGGAGACATTTGGGAATAATGATATGAGAGAAAGTGAATTGCCTTTACGCAAGAAGATAAGTAAACAAACAGGAGAAATAAGCATTAAGACCTAAAGCTGAGAGAGCCAGAAGTTAATACTAGATATCAGCTGTTAGAAACACAAAAGAAAAACTTGATGACCTGCAAACCCTCTAGCTTAAATTCAAGGAAATCATAAAGACAGCTGCAGCAGAAGCATGTGGTGAAGTCCGAATTGAGGAAAAGAGAAAGTGGGAACCTTGGTGGACACAGAAAGTAATGGACAATGGAAAGAATATTTCCCAGAACACCTTGAGGTTGAGCAAGGTCAAGCATCAGAAATGCTAACTAGCATAGAAGAGGAAACCAATGGTGGCGAAGATGGCATCAAGATGGCATCAAGATGAAAGAACTGAAGGCAGCACTGGAGAAAATAAATATGGGCAGGGCATGAGGGTATAAGACTAGAAATGGTTAAGTACATGGGAGCAGCAGGCGACATATTACTCCTAAGGATCCTAACGGCAGCCTGGTGCCACAAGACCATACCAAAGGATTTGAAGATTGCCAACATAACACCCATTTCCAAAAAAGAGTGACAACCGACAATGTAGAAATCATAGAGGCATTTCCCGTCTCAGTGTACCCGGTAGAATTTACTCTAGAATCCAGGAGCAGAGACTCAGACGCCTAGCTGAGCCACAGATGAATGAGATCCAATGTGGCTTCCTGGGACGCATAATGGAAATATAGCCTACAGTAATCTGACAGCCTTATAATCCCGTTAGCGTGCTATGATTTACGAGCAAAACCATGCACTTTTCTGCCTGTCTTACTCACACAAGCTTAATTTTCATCCACGCCTCTTTTCCTTGAACATAAACAAACGAAGAGTTTTCATACTTTCGTGACCTGCCAGTCATAACAGGTAGCGAATGAGGTTTGTTTATTAAGTTTCTCACGCGAGCTGATCTGTAAATCATCGGATACCTGACAGACCGCACGTGAATAATACCGGACCTTTTAAAGTAAACGCACGGGCAAAAATCTTTCCCCGAGTACCCTTTGATATTCGTACACAAAGGGAAACCCGAGCTATTTGATCTTCATAAGCGGGCAAAATTTCCGAGACCCGTTACGCGAATTTAAGTCTCTGATGTCGATTAGCAACGCCCGACAGAGCGACCGTAAAAACCTTTTATCTGGGGAACTCAGGTTTCTGATTCTCTCGATACACATGGTAACGTGAAAAGTAGCATCATCTATAGATCATATAACCATGATGATATATAAACTGTGGTCTCCTAAACCTGCTATCAGTTGTCGCTCAGAATGTTTCGGATAGTCTAAACACGTAGTCTAGAACCATTGTGGAAGATGTGTTAATAGCATTCGTGGGGATTGTCATTCTGATGTTCTGGTAATAGAAATTAGTGCTTACGTGTTAAAGTGTTAAAACTTTTACCATTATACTTCACGTAGAGTTCTAACTGTTAAAACCAGTGAAATAAAATAACGCGTAGCTATTTTATACCAGTTGTTCAGTTAAAATGTTAATTTCACCACCCGCTTTCTCACACAAGAAGAGACGGTTTAGTTTACTGATATTATAGCTAGGCGCGACTCATAGTGACGGAATAGAATTCACGTTATATTTCATTTTGTGTATTTATAGTAAGTGACTATTATTTAATACCAAACGATCACCAACAGACGCCGACAATTTAATAGCTATTAACGACAGGCGATATTTATGTAAGTGTGAATATGGACAATTAAATAATAATTCACATTGTACGCTAATCGCTACAGCGCGAGTAAGGGCGGGGAGGGTTGCATACCTTCATCCGACCTGTAATCTCAGCGTTGGCGACGTGCTATAGTTTAGGCTTAAAGGAAAACACCTGTGCCGGTTAAATTTAATCAGGACTGACTGAGTGGATAAGAGATGGTCTTGTCCCCGTCCGTGTGCATTTATGTAGCTATATAGGTAAGTAGCATTTTTCCATAATGTTTCTTTATTTCTAGCAGACCTAATCACAAGAGCGCCCAGCGGGTTTCTTTTTCATCATTTGCTGGTGGTTAGTGTTGTCTTTTTCTTGGCTTGTGCGTCACCAATTTCATTTGGGAGCCAACGATAGAAGAGAAACATTTTAACTTGTAAATTTTAACTGGACTTACAAAACCCAGAAATATTTTGTTCAATTTTTATCAGCCGACTGGGTTGGGAAACCAATAACATTACTCCCGACTTTTGACAGTCGTATCCAGGTGGGTTTTATCCAGAAGAGTTCCGCTGTTTCAAAATCGGCACTCACCATAGAGCCAGCCGATAGGATTATCATCATCATCATAAGTAACATTTTTGTTTGCAACCAGATGTTTCCCAATACTGGAAGTATTTTCCTCTGTTTACTGTGAACCCCAAGATCTCGGGTTTTCTGCACTAACTATTCTAAGTGACATTTGTTCATCCAGAAATAAATCACCAAATTCGGCGTCCAACTCCTTAATCTTATTTGTTGGGGGATGGACTATGGCCAATTTGGAAGATAAAAACACTGGCAATTTTATATTCAGGATAATTTTATTTCCAAGGGATATCGCCAAGAGTAGGTAAGGAGTGATTGAGTGGCCACGTATGGCAGAGAGAGTGAATATTTTTCTTTGTTACAGAAATTGTACCAATCTGGATTTTGCTTTAAAAATTGTTTACTTTACTGAGTAGCAACTAGTAGGAGCGTTGTTTTTCCTTACTGTCTATTCTGTAACCTAGTGCTAACCTTTGACCTTTGGGTTATTAACTTATTGGGTTCTTTTTCTCAATAAGGGGAGGATTTCATTTAGATATTTGGTGTTTCATGTTCCTATGTATAAACAACTCAAAGAAACTTGATTTTGTGTTGTCAGACCCATACATTTCGTTACGTTGTTCACGTTTGTGTGTCTGTTGTTGTCACATAGTCTGTGTGTGTGTGTTAGTTACAAATCATACGACACTTCCGAGCAAACTGAAGTACTCAGGACATGCTCTTCACACTCAGACAGCTGAATTAAAAGGCCAATGAGTATAAAGGTGAGATGCATCTTTGTTTCTTGGATCTGGAAAAGACGTTTGACAAAGTCCCATGGAACAAACTTTGGGACTGCGTGGCAAGGAAGAACATTCTAGCACCTCTGATTTATGCTATACAGAGCTTCTACAAGTCTGGCAGGAACTACGGAAAACTATAAGTCAGAACAGTTCACCAGTGTAAGACAAAGTGATTCCTGTACTGTATCTGTTCATACTCCTCATGGATAATGTCAACCAAGCATATAAGGAGAGGACAAGAAAGTATTCAGTGGGATACTGGAAGATGAGAAAGAAAGGTTTGTATTTCAGAGCTGTCATTTGCCGATGATGTTGCCCTGTTTGCTAAATCAGAAACACCTCTTCAATCCAACCTGCAAGTCTTGAAGGAAGAAATGGAGAAGAGAGGGATAGTCATCAGCAGAGTTAAAAAAAACCATTGTGATATCGTGAGAGGAAAGAAGGCATCAGATTAAGCTGGGAGAACAGGTTCTGGAGCAGGTCAACCACTTTAAACACCTCGGAGCTGTCATAGGAGTAGACTGGAAGGGAGGCATCAAAGAAGATTTGGCTACCCGAAGAGAAGCAGCTGGAAGAATGTTTAAGGCCATAAATCGAGGATTCCTCAGCAAACAGAAGTTAGCAATGAACACAAAGATGGCTGTATACCGCTCCACCTATGTCCCAGTCTTGACGTATGGATGCTTGTCATGGGCAATGACTACAACCCACATAAGCCAGATCCAAACCTCAGAAACGATATATCTGAGAAAGGTGATTGAAGTAACAAGACGAGACGCGGTCCGCGACCAGACGAAACGTCATGGCCTAAAAACCCAACCCCTGCAGACCCAAGTAGAACAGTCCCAACTAAGAAAGTTTGGACATGACTGCAGAATGGGAGACGATCGGCTACCGCGACATGTATGGGAAACTAAGAGGCAGGGATGTAGGACGACCCAGAGTCCGCTGGGAGTACAAATTTAGACAATCACTGAAGGACCGAGAACTAGAATGGAACCATGCCAGGAGGAAGACAGCCGATATGATAGTATGGCGCTCTCTCTTCCAAACCTCTACACCTCAGGGCAGAACAGGAACGACTAAGTAAGTAAGTGAAAGTGAATTGCTTAATTAAATATTTAAGCCCGGCGAACAAATGGCAAGTTGGTCTATTAACTTAGCGGAGTTCACTGATAAACCACTGTATATCGTCTATGTACATAGGAAAATGCTAGGCTTGCGTGTAGCACAGGTATTCATTAAAAAGGTGAAATAAAGTGCCAAGTAAGAAGCAAGCTAACTTACATTTTAGGTGCATTTTCAAATGTAAGTAAGCGTTCGAATGGTAGAGTAGTTTGAGAGCTTACATCTCGATCCAAAGGGACTGAGTTCCAAACTAGGTCGAGTGGCACGCCAGTCTACTCAACTGCAAAAAAATGGGTACTTAACTCTGCTGTTGAGTTAGGGAAGGCAAAAATAAAGTGAAGAGCGGAACCGGTCAGCGTCCCCACGCCCACCTTATACAGCCAGTATTGTGTAGTTTGTAACCCCTTAATTCCCTACGGCACTATCTTCTAAAGGTGACTTTGTTAAACTTTTTAAAATAAAGATGTTCAATGGGCAGTTGTGGTGCATACGGCAGTAGAGAATATGTTTGCAAACTGTGCACACCAATACTTCTTTGTAAGCAGTGTGCCAGAAACTATCCTGCACCGGCATACTTACGGACAATAGGACTCCTCTTTCGACACGCTTATTTTGCTTTACATTATGTGTAAATAATGAAGCGGGCTGCTGTAAAACTGGAAGACAGCTTGATAGGTCGCTCATCTTATCTGTTGGTGTGTTGGTCATTTTTTCCCCACGTGTTGGCAGTACTCTTTGTCTTTCTCTCTTTTGCAGTAATCTTGGTTTTTTCTTTCTCTTAACAGTTCTATATTTCTTGTGTTATAAATGTTTATTTACGAGTGCCTGAAAATATACCTTTATGTTTGTCTAATATTTATTTATCTCCTATTTGTGAATATGGCTAACGCAAAATAAACTCCTAAAAAGGTTGTTCCTAGTAGTTTCGTTCAATTGTAAACGTGACTCCATACATAGTTATATTTTCTGTTTGTTTACTTTATTTTATTATGTCATGCCCATATCGCTTTACCGTGATATTTAAAAATATGATACATTTGTGCATGATGATATAGTATTAAATCAGACCATATTAGATAATCACTCTAGTTCGCTTGTTGACTCTACTTGATCTCCCGTCATTTACATCCATCTGCCATGATTGTAAACTCCAACAGAATATGACTTTAACATAATGATTTCTTCAATTCCCACTAAATATTCTCTATTGCCCTTCATTATCATATCAGACGATATAAGATGTTTAGGTATTAGGCTGGCTATACTTGTTCTACAGTAATTAATACCCTTTGGCAGGATAGTACACTCCAACATAATGCGACTTTTACAAAATGACTTCTCCAGGTACACCCGTTTTTCTCTATTGTGCTAGTAGAGTTTACCTACTAAGCTTGCATGTCCCTCAATATGTTTTTCGGTATAAATAATCTCTTTCATTGAAAATATTTACCCGTGACACACTCCCCATACCCATTTTACGTCCATACACTTTAATTACATTTTTTAAAATAGATTTAACAACTTTAGCTTCTTAAATACTCCAACAGAGTGACGTTAAGTAGATCTGAACAAATGTTTTCCCAAGGGACACGTTTCTCCAACAAGGTGACAAAGTATTCGCAATTGGGTTATGTTTTATACTATAAATACCTTTTTCTCCAAGAGTCCCACATGTCATTGATAAACATCCTGCAGCTTTTACGTCGCACTTTACTGGCTACTGGAAAGTAATTCCACAGCTGTTCCAAGCTATTACATTTACATTGTTACGAGCAACGGGCTGAAATTTAATGGTTCCACGGAGAGAGTCGCAGGCCCTGAGCTCCATGGAGACTAAAATGTGCAGCATAACCCCAGAATGAAAGGAAAACCAGGCGGAAGACACGTACGAGAGCGGCCTCTAATTGTATTGCATGGAGAACCTTTTTTTTTTAGTCTGTGCTTTACGTATATGACGAGATCTGACGATGGCGAAATGTACTGTGTCTTGGCTAAAAGCTGTTTCAATGGTACTTGAGATGTCAGTATGCGTAGTTAGAAAACATTATATTTATTTTTATTAGCGGTTGGGGGAGGGGGAGAGATTTCCACATAAACAACCATCAAAGTAAATCGCATGCAATAAATGACCGTAAAAAAGAGACCCATTTTTGCATCAGCCGTTTCACTGTGCCATCAACCAGAACTGCATTTCGGTACTTTGGAAAGCACAATTATATACGTCTGTTTCCTCCCTTTTTTGCAGTTTATGTCAAGGGCTGGTAGTGCGTTATTTTTTTTTAGAAATATTAAAGTAACCTTCAATTAACATTGTTTTAAGGGCTTACTGTGCATCGCATTATTATTTATTTTCTTCTTTTGTTTATTTAAATGTAAACTTCGATTAACTTTATTTTAGTTTGTTCGTTTGTAGTTAAGTGCACCAGGCTGTTAAATTTTACTGAAAGGCTGATATTGTACTTCCGTTATTCTAGCGTAACCTTCACTTAAGGTTCTTGTAAAAGCTGACTGAGCGCACGTCTTTTTAATTAACTTTATTTTAAGATTGGTTGTATATAAATTTTATGATTTTAACCACTTTTATTTGAGATCCCCTGAGCATTGCATGTTTGTCGAGTTTCAAATCTGTGACGTTCAAAATTATATTTTGCTTTTCGTAGAGACCTGAAACTTTGCATGAGGCTTCCTGTCGTGATACATTGTATCTGTCATGTTTTGACCTGCATTGACCCAGCTGATTTTATATAATAACTAAAACCATGTAAAATAAGAAGGAAATAACTCCATTAAATAAGTGTTTGAAGACACAGGGGAGTTAACGCTTTAATCTTCAGAAGCAGGCTATATCTCCGAAAACCTGTTACGCGGTTTTAAGTCTCTGTTGTCGATTAGCAATGCCCGACAGAGCAACCGTGAAAACCTTTTATCTTGGGAACTTAGGTTTCTGATTTCCTGCTAAGCACCATAGTGTGAAAATTAGCATCCTCTAGAGATCATAATATCATGATGATACATAAACTGTGTCTTCCCAAACCAGATATCAGTTGTCGCTCAGAATTTCGGATAGTCTAAGTGATACGGGGCTGAGGCTTCCCAGGGGTTATGTTAATTTAGGTGGCTTTATATTAATTGTAGTAGACTTCTTCTCAGCTAGTTACACTTATGATATTTGTGTCGTGAAGGCTTGGCCGTCTTGAAATACGAGCACTGCTAATAAGCCAGTGTCATTAGGGATATGGCCCATTCAAATCCCACCCCTGGCCCGTACACTTGCAACTGTTAATCAAAGTCCAAAGGCCTGATTGGACACTTCACAATATATTTAATTAGACATTTCACAGCTCCACAAGTACAACAAGAGAGTATGTTCATGCACAAAGGCATCAATATGACGGTCTATATATATCGTCGAAGTACAGTCTCGTACTAATGAAAGACGTCGTCGACATTTTCATACAATTTTATTTAATAATATGTCACTCACGTACTACACAGCATCCTTTGTCAATCCTGCATAAATAAAGAAGCTAGCATTACACACGGAGGTGTGTAATCCAGCTGATGTTACAACATAATGCAGATCGAGGAAATGATATAACTCTCTGGAGCAAATACACATAAACTTCCGACACCATGAATGGCCACACAGTCTAATGCCGGCAAGGCATGCTTGCTTGGCCCATATAGAGACCTTATCGTCTGCAGACATGGCCAGCAGAATTAATGACGTCACTTCCTAAAACCAAGGACAACAGTCCATAAACAAATCAACCAGGAAGTGATCGTTGAAAACCAATGTTATGATATTTACACATAACATTTACTCCCCCTCCTCTTAAATAATGAAAATGAACTTTTCATTATTTCCGTGGCAAAGTCCACAAAATCACTGGAGTAACCAGATGACAATATCAACTCCTACAGTTGTCATGATTCATATAGCACCTAGATCTGTGCTTCATAGTCGACAATTAGACACGCAGGGTGAGGAATTTAGTAATGTAATTACCAAACCCATTGCCTATATATAAGACAAATCTTTTGACACAAATGTGAGGTAACCATAGTAAACATAAGGCAACATGTGCAAGGAAATTAATAAATATCAGTCAAAGCACTCATACAGCACACCATGTCCAAAACACCTGCTGTCAAGTCGGTAATATCAGTACCTTAGTCTCTTAATGCAATGCATTAATATCAAATAATAGAGACAATAGATCATATGAAGCAAACAAATCAATTCATAATGAGTGACTGCGACAATATGTCAAAATAATATTTAATGTGTGTATTTAAGTAATATAATGTCATGACTTGAATATGTCAATGTAATGTATTGTGAAAATATATTATGTGATATATGAACATAATAAAGTAGTAAATACCAATGTGTATGTAACACTCATGTGGTTTACCTTAATTAATCACAAATTAACTAATTAATGTTACTTACTAGTTAATGTCAATGTTTACAGTTTATACTTCTTGATTCAAAGTCATTTAAATAAAGCATATTCACGAAAAAGTTCACTGATGTATGTGGTTTTCACTTATTCCGAATGTCCATGATTGTTTACCCTGTGATAGGAATATTTCTGAAATGCAGTTAGCCATTATAGAAATCCTCATTTCCCATGTCAAAATTGAGAAGCAATTTATTTGTTGTTTCCCCTTTGAATATACACAATAGTCATTTCACAGTTACTTCCCGTTTTCTGCTTGTAGAAGTCACTTTAATGCAAAAGTTAATAATTAATTCAAGAAATTTGTCATGAACGAAACGAGTTGAAATCATATACTGCAAGTAGTCATTTTATAGCATGCATGTGGTATGTAAGTACTGTCATTGAACCACCGTATACGAGTCAATATACCGAACGTAATGATATATAAGTTCCTTTTGGATGTACAGAAAAACATCATCATCATGTGGCTTGGCGAGCTGCCTGTAGTTCTGAACCTTGTTTACGTACATGGAGATGCATTTTTGCAGTTAATTCTGAAGCATGAGACACAAATTCATCATATGGAATGTGCAATAGTTCACATGAACATGTAGTTATGTCTGTATTCTTGACTTGTTAATCTCATAACAACGTATGTCTATAAATTACATGTGCGTTTGAGTACAATCTGAAGTATTCACAGGTAATAATGGATGTTTCATGCATCGTGATAAAACATCAGCAACCACGTTCAAGCTTCCCTTGATAGGTTTAATTTCGTAGTCATATGGCTGCAGAGCCAAAGATGCTCGAGCTGCCCTTTCATTCTTGAATCGAGCTGTCTTGAGATAAGATAATGCGCGTTGATCCGTCTCCAGCGTAAATCGAGCTCCTAAAAGATACCTTTGCAACTTGGAGAAACAGAACACCACTGCTAGGAGTTCTCGTTCAATGATGGGGTACCTTTGCTCTGTAGGCGTCAGTTTCCTACTCACGTAAAGTGTGGGGTGCAGACAGCCATCCCATTCTTGCATTAATGAGCCACAAATCGATGATTTTGACGCATCGACCATGAGAGTAAAATGTTTGGAAGGATCAGGCAATCTCAAGATAGGCATTTTTGAAAATGAACATTTAAGAGCATTTAGAGAAACATCACATACGTGAGTCCAAATGACTCGGTTTGGGGAATTTTTTTTCAATAGAGAAGACAACACTGAAGTTATCTCTGCAAAATTAGGTAAAAATTTACGATAAAAATTGAGTAAACCGAGGAGACTTCTAACTTGCTTTTTATTTTTAGGAATATCATGATTTAGAATCTTTGAAATAGTCGAATCCTCCGGTTTTAACAGACCACCTCCTACTTTATGTCCTAGAAATGAAATCTCTTTAAATCCCACTCTAGTTTTAGATGGATGTGCAGACAAGTTGTGTAGGCGTAGAGTATGTAATAAGGATTGGATACCTACTAGATGTTCATCCCATGATCGATGAAACAGACAAATGTCATCTGTGTATGTAATCAGATCTTCTCTGTCAGAAAAGAGTCTTCGCATTATGCGAACGAAGGTCGCAGGAGCATTCACTAAACCAAAAGACACATAGTTGAATTGGAATATTCCCAAAGGTGTTGCGAAGGCACTATAAGGCTTGGATTTCTCCGATAATGGCACTTGCCAATAACTTTTTGATAGGTCAAATTTAGTGAAAAATGTAGCAGAAGCTAACCTATCCAACAATGATTCTAATAAAGAAAGTGGTTCCGCATCCTGAACTGTGAGAGAATTTAAACGTCTAAAATCTATGCATATGCGGATAGATGTGACGTACGTCTAGTTTGACAAGTGAATTCTCCCTGATATGATGGATGATTTAAAGGGACCTTTAGCTTTTCATAACATTAGAACCCCTGAACATTTGTTGTAACTTTTCGTCTGCCAGAACTCATTCCACCGGGACTCATTTAGTGGGCGGCACGAGATCAAAGAGACAGACTGAGGGATTTCAGGGGAGACTATCGGCGCTATCAAAGACAGTAGTGGTCCCTGATACGAGACGCAGTTGCTTGCCGCTATTTCGCGTCTCGGTGTCAATTGCAACCGAGCGAACGGGGGAAAGCCGAAACGGGCAGCAGCGAACGGAGATACGAAGACCAGGGGGCGGCTTCTTCTCTTGATTTGGCGGTCAGATCCCCAAAAGTTCGTGAGATCAAATAAGCTGTCAAGTTTATCATGTCCCACTCAACTTACATTCCATTTTAGCTAAATAGACCATGAAGACTAGACACGTTATCATTCGCTGGCCAGAACTTGATATTAGCACTAGCGATATTTGAAATCTTGCTAGATTATCCCCTGGATTTTCATTTTATTTGCAGTGAATTCTATTTCTGTGCAAAGCGGTAATATATATATATTGTGTAAAGTGATCAGTGGTCTAGTTCATTCATTATATTTCATTGGATTTTGTGTTAATTTAAACCTATTAAATTAAACCGTCTCAATAGTTCCAGTTGTAAATATAATGATCTATCTATTATATTATTTCAAAAGATAATAGATGCTTAAATTAACTTTTAAAGTCGCGAAGGAATTTATAATTAATAAATTCAGTTAAGTCCTAGTTTTATAGGTGTGTTTTTAACCACTAGAACTCGCGCAGTGTTTATTAAATACATAATTAAATACTCGAGTGTATTATAGGCTTAACGGGAAATTTATCGCGCGCTTAGAAGATTATTTGATTTTTTAAAGTATGATTATGTTGTTATGGGTTTTCTATCTTTTTCTCTAGATTGATCACCTTTTGCAATCCCAGCAATAACGAAATCTTTCAGAGTTTCCATACTCGGTTCTTAAACTTCCAGACAGTTTGATGAGACATTTTTTTAAAGTAAATCTTGTGGTGGTCTCTATTGGATTTAATAAAACTATCATCACGCATTGAAGGAATTTTACCATAGCGGAGGATTAAAAGAGACCACTTCTTTTTCACCCCTGTGCCGAACTGTGTTAGTGCCATCCCATAGACTCCTTTTTATATATATAATAAAAACACGAGAACTCTTAGTCTTCAAGTCTTGCGATAAGTGAGAATATTTGTTACCAACAAACCCTCGCAAACATCTGGGGCGGGACATCGAAGGACTAGACAGTTCATATGTCGAAAGATTACTTGCTGTTTGTATATATACTTTTTATGGATCGTCTGAGGCTGCATTCGGTAAGTGTGTGAGTATATGAGTGTGGATCCTCACGCGTGTGTATGAATGACAGGAAATTTAATCGTTTTCTTTTGTAAACCTGTTGTTAACTTTCTTGCCTAGTAATATAATTTTTCTGTATTCCCTGCATTGTTCCTTTAAGGGGGAGTTGCTAATTGGTTAACTCTGTTTAAAAACCCCCTCCTTTCCATTTGCTTAGTAAAGGGAAGAACAGCTGGGAAGAACAGGTTTTTTTTCTATCACCTATACCTAACTTTGTAACACCTCTTTCAGAGTAATTAACTTCACTGTTAGGTTAACGTACCTATGTTCCTGATATTATCTATCTCTGGACTGGGTTTGTCTTTGTCTAATAAGCGGGAAGGGCTTAGTCGATACCAATCTTCTTCACCCCTCCCAAATTTGTTATTTGCATTTGTGTACTTATGATAATTTATGTAATACCTGATATTTGTTAGTGATTGATGTTTAAAGTGAATAAAATCACATAAACTCATTTAGTTCTGTGTGTTGGATATACCCACAGCCCAACTTTTCCCCTATTCGTTTAATATAGTTTGTATCTACATCGTCTGTGTGTGTGAAAAACACCAAATCGGTGTGCGCGCAAATGCGTGTCTGGAAAACTGGCAAATAATTGTTTGACCAGGAGAGCGGAAGAGAAGATTGAGAGAAGCGATTTGTCGTAAATAAGTCTGTCTTTACTCTCCTCCAGCACGCTGTGAAGCAACTATTTAATATATACATTTTCTATCACTGAGCTTTCCATCATCATTTTCCACTCTAAACCGGACCACTATTTCTACGACTCTTTTCTCTCAAAATAAATTTACGACAATATTTGGCTGGCTCGCCGGGATTATTTTGAGATACATTTGATGCACACATATTTGTGGGCTGGTTCTGGGATCTTGAGCTACATTTGAGGCAATCGCATAGCCGGGTTAAATATATTTTGAGTCTGATTTAGTCTGGGTCTAACTAGGTAGAGTGTGAATGATTTGTCTTGTGAATTAGGGAAATAAATAAATAATTACACCCCTAGACAAACGTTCTTTAAGTATTTGGGTTGTCCACACAGCATATTTACAGGTTGTTTTCTCTCCACAGCAGTAGAAAGTACAGATTAACAAAAATATTTGCTATTTTAATTATCCTCTGGCGGAGATAATTCAATTTCTTTCTTTATAAGAGTTGCTGGGATTGCGTGATTGTTTTACAGTCACTAAGGTTTTTCAAGTTAAAAAGAGTTGAGCTTAGCTAAAGACGGATTGTTCTGATTTTTAAAATTAAGTTAACAACGTCTCAGCTCAATAATTGACTTTAGGGACGGAGTTTGTTGTCAGAGATTTAAAATTTAAGAAAAAAAAAAATTTTTTTTTTCCTATTAAATTGTTTTAATTTAAATTTTTCTCTACTGTTAGTAAAAGTAGATTCTTTTCCAGTGTAACTTACCATTTAGTGGCATAGTCCCTTGCGTTTAGAGCCTTAATTGCCAGATAATAGCAGCGATAAGTTTGCACAGTACAGGTAGGAGGTAACTTAAGTAAATTTTTTTTTACTTTTGTTTTTCTCGTAGCGGCTTTGAGTTTTCCCCTTCTTGTTCCATCTTACTATTCTCTAGTCTTAGAAGCATCCAGTTCTTTGACAATGGCTGAGAGAATTAGGATACGATCCATTTTGAGGCAAGAGGCCAAGGACTCAGGACTAGACACAGAAGCTGCGAATCTGTTTATCAACCAGGAACTTCAAAGGTATGACGCGGAGGAAGAGAGGGCAGAAGCTAGGAAGAAAGAAGCGGACGATCGTCAATTGGAGCAGAAGAAAATTGAGGCAGAGATGGACGCCCGCAGGGAAAGAGAGAGACAAGGAAAGACAGCATGAATTAGCGCTCAAGGCTTTAGAGAGTCGGAGTGCCTCTACTTCAAATAATGGAGAGCCGTCTTCGCCCCAGTCTCAAACAATGGATCTCTCCAGCACTCAGTCTGCCCAATTAACTGCTATGTCGTTTTCTTTAGAATCTTTTCCTAGCCCTAACGAAAAAATTGACAGCTACCTAGAAAAATTCGAGAGACTCGCGAATCTTTATGGGTTAGAGAGTAACCGCTGGGCGCTCAAACTTTCAACGTCACTGAAAGGCAATGCTTATGACGTGTACACAAAGCTGGGACCGAATCAACATGATTATGACCTGTTGAAGAAGGCCTTACTACAGCAGTTTGAGATGACTGCCCGAAAGTTTCTGCAGTTGTTCAGAAACAGCCGAAAAGAGAGCACGGAAACATTTCCCCAGTTCTCTTCACGTCTCACGGGTTATCTGACAAAGTGCATTGAATTATCTGACCTACCTCTTTCATATGAGGGACTCCTCGAACTTGTTCTTGTGGAGCAGATAAAATCCACTTTGCCGAATGAAACTCGTAGATTTTTGGCTGAACAGGGGGCAGTCAGGCTTGAAGACATACTCAATAAAGCCGAACGCTATAGCAATGCAATGGCCGAACTTCCCAGCACTAAACGTAAACCCACCGATGAGCCATCTCGAAAACAGAATTTAGAGCAGGCATCCTATTCTTCCACTTCCTCTCAACAGTATAACCAACGAGATAACAATACCCAGAAACCTCCCCAGGAAAAATCGATATTCTACAAAACCCGATACCCCCCAACAACAATTCTGATCAACCCAACAAGCCTACGTGGCAGCGCGGCCACCAAGGTCAAGGAAAAGGGAAGACCCCTACACCAGGAACGTCTGATCAGGGCAAACAAACCGGTGCAAACCGCATTGGATGTTTGCATACAGCCTCGAAAGGTAGAGTCAATGTCAGTGATTCTCAACCTGAGGGAGACCGACCCTTAACTCGAGGAACTGTAATTTTGAACGGTACCTCTACTACTTGTCTTTTTGACACTGGATTAAGTTTTGATTGTATTGTCGCTAGGCACCTAGTCAAACCCGGTCAGGAGACAGAGGAAACCGTCAAACTTAGTGGAGTTTTCAGGAGTGATGCACCCAGGACGCTTCCTATCGCACTGGTAGAAATACACTCTGACTTTTTCAGAGGAGTTATTAAAGCGGCCATAATGGATGATCCGATCTACCCAGTTATCCTGGGATGTAGATATGTGTTCATTGGGAGACCTAAGGAGCCGATTGTGGCAGCGGTAACCACAAGAGGGCAAGCCAAGAAGGAGAGGGAGCCTGCGCCAAATTTGTTGCCGAATGAACTGAAGGAGGTGCAACAAAAGGACCCTACTCTGGCGCCCTGCTTTAAAAAACTGCCCATGGCTAAGGACCCCAGACACAACGGAGACATCTTTTCTAAGGATGGTGTATTGTATCGTAGAACGGGCAACCCGGACACGGGGAATAACCAGCTCCTAGTACCGACGCAGTACAGAAACCAGATCTTAGAAATGGGGCACTCTCTTCCCTTTAGCGGACATATGGGACAAAACGCCACTATTCAGCGAATAAAAAACCACTATTGGTGGCCAGGAATGAACTCTGACATTGTCAGGTATGTGAAATCCTGCGCCCAGTGCCAACGGGTAGCACCCAAGCACTTGACACCCCCAGTACCTATGGGGCAAATGCCAATAGTAGGGACTCCATTTGAACGGGTTGCTGTCGACATTATTAGTCCTCTGGAAAAGACCAAAAGAAGGAACAGGTTCATCCTGACCTTAGTTGACACTTGCACTATGTGGGCCGAAGCCGTACCGCTACCATGCACTAATTCCAAGCATGTCGCAGAAGCCCTTGTGCAAATTTTTACACGGTTGGGATTCCCTCAACAAGTTTTGACGGACAATGGATCCCAATTCCGAAGCCTGTTAATGGAGGAGATCTTTAAGATCTTGAGGGCCAAACATATCCACACAAGTCCCTACCATCCGGCCGGAAATGGGCTCGTGGAACGTTTTAACGGTACTTTCACCATGATGTTACGTAAGCTGGGTCAGGAGAAACCGGAAGACTGGGACCAATATATATCGGCTGCCTTATTCGCCTACCGAGAGGTACCCCAAGCGTCTACGGGTTTTGCGCCAGCTACACTTTTATTTGGCATACCTATTAAGGGGCCACTAGAAGCCTTACTTCGGTCCCTGACAGACCAGAAGGCTGACGAGACAGTCGTCTCTGCAAGCAAGTATGTATCTGAGCTTAAGGAAAGGCTAAAGCTAGGATGGGATCTAGCTACTACCAACCTTAAGAAAGCCCGCGCTAAAATTACTAAAAGATACAACAAAGCTGCAAAAGAGAGAGAACTACAACCAGGGGAGAAAGTCCTATTGCTACTTCCAACCGGAAGCAATAAACTTCGCATCGGATGGCAAGGACCGTTTACCGTCCTTAAAAAGATCTCACGTACCAACTACAAGATCTCCATCAAAGGAAAGGAGAAGGTCTTCCACATAAATCTGCTAAAGAAATATTTGGAAAGACCGGTGCCATCCTCCGAGCATCTCCTGGCTGTCGCCATAGCAACGGAAGACGAGGAAGATGATGATGGTTGCATGGAGTATCCATTGCAACCCACAGAATGCTTTAAAGATGTCAAGTTCGGCGACAATCTCTCACCAGAACAACAAACAGAAACCAGGGCTCTACTAAAACAGTACAGTGCAGTCTTAACGGATGTACCTGGTCGAACAAATCTCATCGAAGTTGATATGAAATTAACAAACGAGACCCCTGTTCAAACCAGAGTTTACCCCATCCCGTACGCTAAAGCTGATGCACTTCGCGGAGAAATAGACAAGCTGCGTCAGGCAGGAATTATCAGTGAGTCTACATCTCCTTACAGCTCGAGTGTAGTGCTGTTGCAGAAGCCCAATAAGGAAGTTCGGCTGTGCATTGATTACAGGTTGCTAAACGCTGTAACGGAATTCCAGCCCGAACCTCTCCAAACTATTTCTGAGTTGTTCACCAAGCTCAGCAAAGCAAAGATCTTCTCCAAGATTGACCTCAGCAAAGGTTATTATCAAATACCAGTCAAGGAGGAAATTAAACCTTTGTTAGCTTTCAGCACTAGTGAAGGACATTACACATTTAACGTGATGCCGTTCGGTTTGCATAACGCACCAGGAGTGTTCACCAGGATGATGAGGAAGCTTTTACAACCTTTGCAAAGTCCCCATATCCATAATTTCATGGATGACATCTTAATTGCATCGGAAACCTATGAAGAACATATTGCTACGGTTGCTATGCTCCTCAGGAGACTACAGGAAACGGGTCTCACAGCCAGACCTAGCAAATGTCTCATCGGGTTTGAACAGTTAGACTTCCTGGGGCACACTATTTCTCACGGATGCAGTTGGCCTATTAAGAAGAACGTGGAGAAAATAATGGCAGCAAAAAGACCCCGAACGAAGAAAGACGTACGTTCCTTCATATCGCTATGTGCATACTATCAGAAGTACATCCAGAACTTCAACGGACTGACGGCACCTCTGACTGACCTCACAAAGAAAGGTTGTCCTGATAAGGTCATATGGGATCAAAAGTGCGAACACGCGTATAGCACTTTGAAAGGACAGTTGTCTGCATACCCCATTTTGAGGTTGCCTGACCTCAAGAAAACTTTTGTACTGAGAGTCGACGCGTCAGGTCAGGGCATCGGGTCAACACTGCTTCAAGCCGATAACAGTGACCTGAACATGCAATTTCCAGTTGCCTATGGCAGTCGGAAATTAAATAAAGCGGAACGGAACTACAGCGTAGTTGAAAGGGAATGTCTTGCTCTGATTGACGGTATCAGACGCCATCATGAGTTTCTTTATGGTACATCTTTCACGGTGCAAACAGACCACGCTCCGTTAGCATTTCTTGGTGCCAATAAAGAATTTAACGCAAGGATCATGCGTTGGGCGCTTCTTTTAAGCGTTTATTCTTTCAAAGTGGAATATATTCCGGGAAGACAGAATGTCGGGGCTGATTTCCTGAGTAGAAACTGGTCTACAGAGGAAGAAGAGCAAACTGAAGATACCACTCATCCTAAAATCACCAATCAGGTCACCTCCATTGTCAAAAAATGAAACATGAAAAATGGTTTCATGCCTAAAAGTGGGGACGATTGTGACGTACGTCTAGTTTGACAAGTGAATTCTCCCTGATATGATGGATGATTTAAAGGGACCTTTAGCTTTTCATAACATTAGAACCCCTGAACATTTGTTGTAACTTTTCGTCTGCCAGAACTCATTCCACCGGGACTCATTTAGTAGGCGGCACGAGATCAAAGAGACAGACTGAGGGATTTCAGGGGAGACTATCGGCGCTATCAAAGACAGTAGTGGTCCCTGATACGAGACGCAGTTGCTTGCCGCTATTTCGCGTCTCGGTGTCAATCGCAACCGAGCGAACGGGGGAAAGCCGAAACGGGCAGCAGCGAACGGAGATACGAAGACCAGGGGGCGGCTTCTTCTCTTGATTTGGCGGTCAGATCCCCAAAAGTTCGTGAGATCAAATAAGCTGTCAAGTTTATCATGTCCCACTCAACTTACATTCCATTTTAGCTAAATAGACCATGAAGACTAGACACGTTATCATTCGCTGGCCAGAACTTGATATTAGCACTAGCGATATTTGAAATCTTGCTAGATTATCCCCTGGATTTTCATTTTATTTGCAGTGAATTCTATTTCTGTGCAAAGCGGTAATATATATATATTGTGTAAAGTGATCAGTGGTCTAGTTCATTCATTATATTTCATTGGATTTTGTGTTAATTTAAACCTATTAAATTAAACCGTCTCAATAGTTCCAGTTGTAAATATAATGATCTATCTATTATATTATTTCAAAAGATAATAGATGCTTAAATTAACTTTTAAAGTCGCGAAGGAATTTATAATTAATAAATTCAGTTAAGTCCTAGTTTTATAGGTGTGTTTTTAACCACTAGAACTCGCGCAGTGTTTATTAAATACATAATTAAATACTCGAGTGTATTATAGGCTTAACGGGAAATTTATCGCGCGCTTAGAAGATTATTTGATTTTTTAAAGTATGATTATGTTTGTTGCGTGATAAATTCTCGCAACATCGTTTTATTTCAATATCTATTTTATAACGCAAGGGCAACAACTGCTTGGAATTTATAGTCACTTTTCTCGGTAAGCATTTGTCTTCTCGCGTTGGTATCGAATGCAGTTAAGTTTGAGCTGTGGTCGTTTTGCGCTGGACTGCGCATGACTTGTCTTGCTTCTTTGTCGATCGGTTTCCGCCCACGACTAGTGGAGTGAGCGATTTGGAATGGCGAAAGAGATGCCTCGTTGAAGAGGGGATCTCCGCTATTGTTGTTCTGTCAGGGATGTGTAGTCCTCTTAATGGATATTTCGTTTATTCGAGATAATACCTCTAGTGTTTCCCACATGTCGGGAGGCGTGATATTTCTGTGTATTTCATGAAAGCAAGGTAAATTGACTCTTTCATTAACTCTATTGATTTTGGGTCGTGAGCGATTTCGATTCATAGCCTGTCTGCGAAAGTCGTCGTCACAAGATGTTTTCCTAGCTCACATGTCGCTGCATTGTACTGCATCGGTTGATGCAGGTACCAAGGACCATTACTTGCTACTTTGTTAAATGAACTAGGTTTGGAAAAACCTTTATTATCTAGAGGATATTTTTGAGGACATTATTTATACTTCGGCAGACGTGTCTGTCTTGCTGAAGTCAAACTAAGGGGAGTGAACTGATCTCATACATCTGGTTATCTCCTGGCTGTTATAGAAAAGGATGGAGTTTTCCACCTGACTACATTTACAGCACTATGAAATATAACATGCATCTGACTCATCATTGTAATGCTGTCTACCGTTTATTGCTGTATTGAATGTTGCTGTGATAATGACTGTTTGATGTGCCTACACATTTGCGTAACCATTTTGTCACTGTGGCGTCCACAATAAATAATGAAGAAAAACGTCAACGGCTGTTTCAAGACTCATTGACTTTATACGTCGTGAGTTTACTGACGTCCTATGTGGATTGCCCTGTTATTGTTGCATGAACATTGTTTTGACTGAACACATCTACACACTACACAAAACCAGACATGCGGATGCCATCCATCATCATATGGCATCACGCATCATTTGGTGGCCATAAGCTGGTTTGATTCTGGTACCAGCAAACACGGGGTCCCTTACCCACTTCATTTTCAACAAGAATTCATCAGCATCCTTCAAGAAATTAACATTCTTCAATACAGTCAACATCTTCAAAATTTTCAAAGTACTCGGCGTTGCCCGGTAAAAGTCAAAATTTCAATTTTTTGACGGAAACAAGAATTTGACAGTACCCGGCGTTGTTACATGTTGCCGGATAACTCGGACTGCTGTTATCTTTTACGCAAGTCAAGCAAGTTGCTGCTGTCAAGGTTCCAGTGCTGTCGTTTTTTGAGAAGGTCAAGTGCCGGTTGAAACGGGTTGTTTTCTGAAGAAGGCCAAGTACCGATTTACATCAACTTACTTTTGGATTAGAAGGTCAAGTGCCGAAACAACTCAACACACAGTATGTCAGAAGCTCTTGTACCATCGTGTTAGCAGTGGAAGCAGTTCAGATGTGCCATCATCGTTGGAGCTTCGCTCTTTAGGACGTTGATTGACATCCGTTTTTCTGCTGTTCTACGATTGGAAGCCTATAAGTTAAGTGGCCTGTTTGTATGTAAACTGTGCCCTTATACTTCTGCTGAGTCTTCTGTGTATCATCTCATTCTATATGTTATATGTCTATATGTTATTTGTATATTTATATGTTTATATTTCAGCGGGTTCTCGGTTGGGTGGTGTCTCCGTTAGATTATGCCACGTCATAGAGGTCGTCTATTGTGAGCGTTTTCTGTAAGGTTTGCAAATTTCCGATACTGGAATTTGCTAAGCGACTTCTGTTGCTATTTATGTTAGCTGTGATGACATGTTTTAATATTGTTTTCGTTATTATTTCGCATTCTTTAGTTTTGTTTTGATTTGTTTGTATTTGTTAGCCTACTCTTGCCTATAATTTAGTTTCATACAACATTTTTGTTTATACACTGTGGTGTCATGTATTTTGTTTAATTCTATCGCAGATATCGTCACATTTTTTGTGATATTTCATTAATTTCTGCTTTATTTTTAGTTGATTTCTGCGAAAGTTTTTTGTATTGTTGCTGATCTTTGTTATTGTTTACATTGTTATTGTTTACATTGTTTGTATTGTTTACATTTTCAATGTTTACATTCTGCATGTGTTTACATAGTCATTGTTTACAGTTATAGTAATTAGTTAATGGGCTATGCTAATGCACTGTTACTACTATACTGATGATAAATGAATGATGAATAGTGTCGTGCACTATTGAATGAGAAGTGCACTTATGATCAAGAATTGAGTGCTGATATTTCATATACAAGTTCTTTGATTGGAGACTTGTTTCCCACAGAGACTGGGATAATATAATGTGATGTGAATATACAAGTGCTTAATTAAGACTTGTTACACTTAGGTTTGAAATAAATTAGTTAATTATTTCAGGTTTTGGACTCATATGTTAGACAACATGTCTACATTTGAGCACTTTATTGAGCAGGGTAAATTGCTTGGGAAGACTGGTGATAAGTTAGAAGAATTTGCAACTGCTCGATATGATAAAGCAATGGAAGCTGAACAAAAGAAACTGCAGATGCAGGTGGATGAAAAAAGATTCCAAATGGAAATGGAAAAACAAAAAAGGGAATCAGAAGCTGAGGAGAGAAAACTCCAGCTACAGCTAGAAGCTGAAAGACTTCAAAAAGAGGCTGAGAATAAAAGACTTGAAAAAGAGGCTGAAAATAAAAGACTTGAAAAAGAAGCTGAAAATGAAAGACTTCAAAAAGAGGCTCAGGCTGAGGAAAGAAGATTACAGAGAGAGTCTGATGAGAGGAAAGAGAAAGCAAAAATGGAACATGAAGAAAAGGTCTTAGCTTTAGAGTTGGAAAAATTGAAATTGACAAGCATGAGTAATGGTAATGATGCAAACAAGGGTTCATCTTCTGGTAAGGCAAATAATGATACTTTTAAGATTAAGTTACCAACATTTAGTCCTTCCAGCGATGACATAATGTTCTATCTGGACAGATTTGAACAAGCATGTACAGCTCATAACATAGACAAAGCAAAATATGTTTATCAGTTATCAGGGATACTGACAGGTAAAGCTCTAAGTATATTAAATATGGTGGATGAACCTGACAAGAACAATTATGAGGTTGTCAGGGCCGCTTTGTTAAAGAAATATCAGCTTAACGAAGACGGCTATCGTCTACAATTTAAAAACATGTTACCTGAAAATGGAGTTGAATTCTCCGAGTTTATTGCAAGAATACGCATTACTTTCTCACGTGGGTTGAACTATCTAAGACGGAAAAAACTTATGAAGGACTTATGGACTTAATACTTAGAGACAAAGTCATGTCGTCTGTCAATGAGTCTTTCCTTGCTTTCCTTCATGAACGTAAACCTAAAACAATAAAAGAAATGGAAGATTTCTGTTGCCAATACGTAACTGCGCACCCACACATAACCATGGGTAACTCTAAGGTGAAAGAAGGTTTACCAGTTGCTTCGGCAGCTCCGTATGGTCAAAACTTTGCTCGTAGATCCCAACAAAATTTTGATAGAAAGAGTAGCGGTAATTTCTGTCAAAATCATGGAAATCAATTTCATGGTGATTCTTCTTCGAAGAATTGGAGACAACCTGATAGTACTCGTTACTATCACCCTAATAATTATAAGCATTTCAAAAGAGGATATGGTAATAGAGGTTATTCCTGCCGAAGACCTCAGAACCAAACAAATAGATGTTCGCATCAATGTGAACATGATAGTAATCGTGGAAACTGGAATTCGAACCAGTATAACAATTACAATAGAGACAATAATAACTGCAGAGATAATAATAACTCTGATAACTTCAGAGGTAATAATAGTCGGGGTAGATCTCAACACAAAAAAAAGAGATATCAGCAGGCTAATGCTGTACAACAGGAAACTGAGGCAGCCTGTAATCATGTTGTTGATAGTAAAAACTTTGACGCTGTCACTAGTTCTGCTTTTGACTTTGAGAGAGCAAACAAATGTCCCCAATGCAGTACTTTATTCGAACCGGGTACCATAACTACTTTGAGTTGTGGTCACCCACTTCCCGCTCTTCCTGCTGCTGTTGCGCATGACGGGAGGGGTTCTTTAATTCTACATAAGGGTCTTGTTAATGATACTCCGGTCTCACTACTTTTCGATTCCGGATGCACCACTATTGGTGTTAGACAATCGCTTGTAGATCCATCTTGTGCTACAGGAAGGGTTATTAAATGTGTCACATTTGGCGGCACTCTAGAAAAATATCCTACTGCTGTAATTCGCATTGCCACTCCTTTCTTTACTGGAGATGTGCATGCTTGTCTCTTACCTAATCCTATTGCGGACCTTATTATTGGTCGTATTCACGGAGTTAGGGAGTGTACCCCACAGCAGATTGCTGCTTGGGAAGATAATAACATGCAAGCTACAAATGCAGTAGTTACAAGAGCACAAGCTCTACAAACACCCGAAACTTCACTGAATAGTGATAATGAAGTTGATAGCCAAGATAGTCACTTAGTAATCACTCGTGACTCTTTCATAAAATTGCAAGAAGAAGATTCTTCTTTAAAAAAATTCTTCGTTCTTGCGAAGAAAGGTGATCCGAATCAGGATACAAATAGAAAATCTTGGATTGCAATGAGAAACGGCGTACTTGTACGTATGGTACAAGATTCGGCTACGTCGGCACATTCGCAAATTCTTGTTCCCAAGAGCATGAGAGTCCAAATATTGCAACATGCTCATGACTCGCAATGTGCTGGACATATGGGTTTTGCCCGTACGAAGTCGAGAGTCCTTGCGGCTTTCTTTTGGCCTTTTGTCAATAAGGACATTCGTATTTACTGCCGATCATGCAAGGTATGTCAGGAGGTCAAATCTAGAGGACCACGACATGCTGCGCCTATCCAGGCTGCTGACATTCCTATTCGGCCGTTTCAGAAAATGGCCATAGATATTATTGGCCCTTTTAAGGTCAAGTCGGCCAGAGGACATCAGTTTATCCTTACATGTGTCGATATGTGCACACGTTGGCCAGAGGCTATTCCTCTTAAGAGCATATCTACTACAGATATCGCAGATGCTCTTTGGTTGATATTTTCTCGCTTGGGGTTCCCCAGAGAAATATTGTCAGACCATGGCACTCAACTCATATCTGACACTATGTCACAGGTAATGTCTACCTTACATATTGAACGATCTCTCAGTAGTATCTACCATCCTATGTCTAATGGGTTAGTTGAGCGTCTGAATAGAACGCTCAAGACTTTGCTTGGTAAGATAACTGAAGATCATCCTCAAGATTGGGACAGGGTTTTACCCGCGGCTCTCTTTGCCTATAGAGAAGTCCCTAATGAACACACAGGATTTTCTCCCTTCGAACTTGTCTTTGGCGCGCGTCCACGCGGCCCTATGTCTTTATTACACGATCTCATCACTGCCGATGATATTAGCGATGAAACTCAATCCTCATATGAGTATGTCATTGCTCTTAGACAAAAGATCATTGAGGCATGTAAGCTAGCAACTGCTTCATCAGAAATTGCTAAAGAGAAGGCAAGGCAGTTTGCTAACAAGAATAGATGTCTACGACAACTTTGTCCAGGTGACAAAGCATTCGTCCTACTCCCCAGTAGGGAAAATAGACTTCTTATTGCATGGAAAGGTCCGTATGCAATAGTCTCTCGGATTTCCGATGTTGACTATGTGGTCGATATTGATGGAAAGCATAAAACTTTCCACATAAACATGCTTTCGGAATTTCACGAACGTCCGGACTATTTGCTGCCTATTTTCCAGGCAACGGATGATGCTCCTGCACCTCACGGTCATTATTCATCCCTGTCTGTCATTCAGGATGAGGAAGCTACCTTCTCTGATGTCAACCTTCCCCTTCCAGTGGTTCCATTACATTCCACGGAATCTTGGAAAAACGTTTCTGTTTCTCCTAATCTTTCTGGTGACGAACATCGACAAGTCTCGTCGATGTTACAAACATTTCAGGATGTTTCTCACTGACATTCCTGGACACACAGATGTCATAGAACATGACATAATTCTTACCGACAATAATCCAATTAGGGTTAGGCCGTATCCTATTCCTATACACTTTCAGTCGCAAGTGGAAAAGGAATTGGATGAAATGATTCAATTAAATATAATTGAACCATCGACTTCACCATATTCTTCTTCCATGGTTATTGTCCGGAAGAAGGATAGAACATACGAATTTGCGTTGATTATCGCAAATTGAATCAGGTCACAAAGTTCGACGCTGAACCGATGCCTTTGTTAGAAGATCTACTGATTAGACTTTCTAATTCTAGATTCTTCACTAAACTTGACTTGTCTAAAGGTTATTGGCAAGTGCCTTTAGCAGAGCATGCCAAACCTCTTACTGCTTTTTCTACACCTAGGGGTCTATTTCAATGGAATGTTATGCCTTTTGGTCTCATGAACGCCCCTGCCACTTTCGTTCGCATGATGCGTCGAATTCTGTCACATCGTTCGGATGTCATCGCATACTTAGATGACATCTGTCTCTTCAGTGATACCTGGGAAGATCACTATTTAGGGTTATATGACTTACTGTCCACTCTACGTGAGAATAATTTGACAGCAAAACCTTCTAAAGCTTTTGTTGGTTTTGGTGAAATCTCTTTCCTGGGTCATCGTGTTGGTCATGGTCTCTTGAAGACAGAAGACCACAATACTTCCAAAATACTGAACATCTCTGTTCCTAAAACGAAGAAACAAGTTAGGAGTCTCTTAGGTTTAATTCAATTTTATGGGAGATTTATTCCAAATTTATCTTCGATCATGGCACCTCTATCAACATTGTTGAAGAAAGGTTCGCCTAATCTGGTCCGTTGGTCTGAAGAATGCCAATCTTCACTAGACCAAATCAAGAATATATTTTCTTCTCCTCCCATCTTAAGATTACCTACTCTTGATAGGACTTTTGTTCTTCGGAGTGATGCTTCATCCACTGGGATTGGAGCAGCACTGATGCAAGAATATGCAAATACTCTGCATCCTGTTATGTACATTTCTAGAAAACTAAATGCGGCAGAGAGGAACTACTCGGTTTTAGACCGTGAGTTGTTAGCGATGGTTTGGTCAATTCTAAAGCTACAAAGATTCCTCCTGGGCGCACATTTCATTCTAGAGACTGATCAGAAAGCTCTTACAGCTATTCAGACTAAGAATTTGAAGAGTTCGAGATCCACTCGATATGCTATAGCTCTTCAACCTTTTCACTTCACGGTACGAGCTATCCGTGGTGCGGATAATGTGATGGCTGACATTTTGTCTAGATGCCCACATGACTCCAACTAATACTTCTGTCCTATATTTCCATATATTACAGAGTCATAACACACCTATATTTCTACAATAGATTAGCACATCTGTACTTACTTTATATGTACACACTATCGTGCTTTGTTGTCATCTTCTTCTGTTCGTTTTTTAAGATGATAGAGGAGGACTGAGTAGTTAATATAAGGGCCGTTAGTTTACTAAACAGCCACAATTATTAATAATGTATTGTACCTTATGAAGCATATTAGTTATTAATTAGCATTATATTGCTTGTACTTTCTCAGAATGTCATTGTTGAGCTGAGGACTTACCTTACGAGTTCTAGATTGTGTACTTACCCTCGGAATGTACATCCATTTTTAAAGACAATATTAGAGTATGCTGTTTAATGATGATTATAGTAACTTGCATACGTATATTGTGTTTACATGCTAACGTGATGTGTGTTGGTGACACCTCCCCGATGTGAATATTTTTTGAGACATATTTATTTTTCTGTTGAGGTATATCCTCACCAGACACTCTATAATTAGCCTATTGTTTGGCAATTTAGTTAATTATCAGCGCATAATTCGTGCGTTTTGAGCCGCTTATCGCTTGCTCTTTGATATTGAAAAAAAAAAATATGTTCCACATTTTTTTTTATCGGGAGGAGGTGGTGATATGTTGCGTGATAAATTCTCGCAACATCGTTTTATTTCAATATCTATTTTATAACGCAAGGGCAACAACTGCTTGGAATTTATAGTCACTTTTCTCGGTAAGCATTTGTCTTCTCGCGTTGGTATCGAATGCAGTTAAGTTTGAGCTGTGGTCGTTTTGCGCTGGACTGCGCATGACTTGTCTTGCTTCTTTGTCGATCGGTTTCCGCCCACGACTAGTGGAGTGAGCGATTTGGAATGGCGAAAGAGATGCCTCGTTGAAGAGGGGATCTCCGCTATTGTTGTTCTGTCAGGGATGTGTAGTCCTCTTAATGGATATTTCGTTTATTCGAGATAATACCTCTAGTGTTTCCCACATGTCGGGAGGCGTGATATTTCTGTGTATTTCATGAAAGCAAGGTAAATTGACTCTTTCATTAACTCTATTGATTTTGGGTCGTGAGCGATTTCGATTCATAGCCTGTCTGCGAAAGTCGTCGTCACAAGATGTTTTCCTAGCTCACATGTCGCTGCATTGTACTGCATCGGTTGATGCAGGTACCAAGGACCATTACTTGCTACTTTGTTAAATGAACTAGGTTTGGAAAACCTTTATTATCTAGAGGATATTTTTGAGGACATTATTTATACTTCGGCAGACGTGTCTGTCTTGCTGAAGTCAAACTAAGGGGAGTGAACTGATCTCATACATCTGGTTATCTCCTGGCTGTTATAGAAAAGGATGGAGTTTTCCACCTGACTACATTTACAGCACTATGAAATATAACATGCATCTGACTCATCATTGTAATGCTGTCTACCGTTTATTGCTGTATTGAATGTTGCTGTGATAATGACTGTTTGATGTGCCTACACATTTGCGTAACCATTTTGTCACTGTGGCGTCCACAATAAATAATGAAGAAAAACGTCAACGGCTGTTTCAAGACTCATTGACTTTATACGTCGTGAGTTTACTGACGTCCTATGTGGATTGCCCTGTTATTGTTGCATGAACATTGTTTTGACTGAACACATCTACACACTACACAAAACCAGACATGCGGATGCCATCCATCATCATATGGCATCACGCATCAATGTTGTTATGGGTTTTCTATCTTTTTCTCTAGATTGATCACCTTTTGCAATCCCAGCAATAACGAAATCTTTCAGAGTTTCCATACTTGGTTCTTAAACTCCCAGACAGTTTGATGAGACATTTTTTTAAGTAAATCTTGTGGTGGTCCGGTACGGCCTAGCTAACATAATTACATGAAAGAAAGCCTGCCCAAGATCATTTGATTATTATCATCAAATTAAATCTGTAAGATAAACTGGAAGGTACTCATCGCCAGTAGCGATATCATATTTACTGTTTACTGTGAGAGAGTACATATTTTCCTGACGGTGACAGCCTAGTTTTTTTTTTCTCTATTGGATTTAATAAAACTATCATCACGCATTGAAGGAATTTTACCATAGCGGAGGATTAAAAGAGACCACTTCTTTTTCACCCCTGTGCCGAACTGTGTTAGTGCCATTCCATAGACTCCTTTTATATATATAATAAAAACACGAGAACTCTTAGTCTTCAAGTCTTGCGATAAGTGAGAATATTTGTTACCAACAAACCCTCGCAAACATCTGGGGCGGGACATCGAAGGACTAGACAGTTCATATGTCGAAAGATTACTTGCTGTTTGTATATATACTTTTTATGGATCGTCTGAGGCTGCATTCGGTAAGTGTGTGAGTATATGAGTGTGGATCCTCACGCGTGTGTATGAATGACAGGAAATTTAATCGTTTTCTTTTGTAAACCTGTTGTTAACTTTCTTGCCTAGTAATATAATTTTTCTGTATTCCCTGCATTGTTCCTTTAAGGGGGAGTTGCTAATTGGTTAACTCTGTTTAAAAACCCCCTCCTTTCCATTTGCTTAGTAAAGGGAAGAACAGCTGGGAAGAACAGTTTTTTTTTTCTATCACCTATACCTAACTTTGTAACACCTCTTTCAGAGTAATTAACTTCACTGTTAGGTTAACGTACCTATGTTCCTGATATTATCTATCTCTGGACTGGGTTTGTCTTTGTCTAATAAGCGGGAAGGGCTTAGTCGATACCAATCTTCTTCACCCCTCCCAAATTTGTTATTTGCATTTGTGTACTTATGATAATTTATGTAATACCTGATATTTGTTAGTGATTGATGTTTAAAGTGAATAAAATCACATAAACTCATTTAGTTCTGTGGGTTGGATATACCCACAGCCCAACTTTTCCCCTATTCGTTTAATATAGTTTGTATCTACATCGTCTGTGTGTGTGAAAAACACCAAATCGGTGTGCGCGCAAATGCGTGTCTGGAAAACTGGCAAATAATTGTTTGACCAGGAGAGCGGAAGAGAAGATTGAGAGAAGCGATTTGTCGTAAATAAGTCTGTCTTTACTCTCCTCCAGCACGCTGTGAAGCAACTATTTAATATATACATTTTCTATCACTGAGCTTTCCATCATCATTTTCCACTCTAAACCGGACCACTATTTCTACGACTCTTTTCTCTCAAAATAAATTTACGACAATAGATTTATCTTTTTTCCGAATCAAAACCATCGGAAAACTATAAGGAGAATGCGATGGAGAAATGATATCTAATTTAACCATCTGTTCTAATTCATCCTTAACCTGAGACTGTAAGTGTATCAATATTGGATATGGTTTTCAACTAATAGGTTTAAAATCAGTAAGGATGATATCATGTTCGATGATATCAGTATGTCCTGGGATATCTGTAAGGACATCAGAGAAAGATAGTAGTAAATGAGTAATTTGTTCTTTTTGATGAGAAGACTGAGTTGGTGATATAGAAACATCCTTCCAACTTTCAGTAGCTAAGACATGAACACTTGGTAACACCAAAAGTGATTCATCTCCATCAGACAAGTCAGAATTTTCCTCCTGTATTACAGCTAAAGAAGAATGACGATTGACAGATTCGTCAAGAGCTTCAAAGACTCGTCTAAGATGTGGTGTACGTGTATGAAACTGCTGCAACATATTGATATGAAAAGTTTTCTCCTTTCCATTTATTGAAACAATATAATCAACATCAGACAGTTTCGAAACAATCCTATAGGGTCCTCTCCACGGTACAAGTAATTTGTTATCTTTATTAGGTAATAGCACATATGCTTCATCACCAGGCCAAAATTGGCGTAATTTACGGTTCTGGTTGACAAACAACCTAGCCTTAAGCTTCGCCTTTTCAGATGAATCTACTGCTATCTGGCATGCGTCAATTATTTTTTTCTTAAATTGACCACATATTGGTATGAGGTTTGAACCTCTTCGTTCATATCAGCTCCAATTAATAGCAGTTTCACTATTGACATTGGGCCTCTTGGTTTTGCGCCAAAAACTAACTCGAAGGAAGCAAACCCAGTATGCTCATTTTTAATTTCTCTGTAAGCAAATAAAATTGCTGGCAAAACTCTTTCCCAATTTTGTGGATATTTCATGGTGACTTTATGTAACATTTGTTTCAATGTTCTATTCAGAACTTCAATTTTACCGTTTGACTGGGGATGATAGATTGAATTAAGTGATCTCTCAATCCCAAACATTTCCATCACCTGTTTCATAGCATCTGAAACTAATTGTGTTCCCCTGTCAGATAAAATGTTTTCAGGAAAACCTAGAGGACTAAAAATTAAAAATAATGCATCAGCAATATCTACCGTTGTAATAGTTTTCAATGGTATTGCTTCAGGCCAACGTGTGCACATATCAATGCAAGTCAACACGTATTGATGACCTCTGGTTGAATTTACATTTAAAGGGCCAATAATATCAATGGCCATCTTTGCGAAGGGCCGCAAAAAAATATCAGCTGCTTGAATAGGAGCATCATGTTTCGGCCTCCTAGTTGCTAAATTTTGGCACACTGTACAAGTACGACAAACAGATTTCACATCTTTTGTTACTCCCGGCGAAAAGAAGTGTGACAAAACTCTCTGTTTTGTCATAGCAACCCCTAAATGTCCAGCACATTCAATGTCATGTGCATGTCGTAAAACAAATGGACGAAAACAAGCTGGTATCATAATTTGCTTTTTAAAGAATTAGCATCTTGATAATTTCTAACTAGTATTTTATTTTTCAGAGTATACCAGTGTTTTGCATTGGCATCAAATATTACATCATCCAAATGAGCAATGTGAAAAAATTCTCTTTAGGAAATATCATCCTTTTGTCTTTGTATAAAGGTTTCCTTATCAATGAGTTCCACCTGGAAAATATCATTATTATTGTCATCATTCATTACTTGAATATCATCAGTAATCTCTTGATTATAATGATTTACATTATCATTATTTTTTCATCTTCTTCTTCTTCTGAAGCATTTTCTTCACTATGTCCTCAGGTAACACATTAACATTTGGTATGTGTTTATCCATTTCAACACGAGCCTGAGCTCTAGTAGTTACAGCATTTGAACATATGAGATGTTGTTGTTCCCATTTTCCAATATCCTTTTGTGTACAGTCATGAATATTAGGAATGTTTCCTAAAATAATTCCAGCAATTGGGTTATTCAAGAGGCATACAAGTGTTCTTCCAGTAAAGTATGGAGTATCTAAGAATACCTCCGCTGTTGGATAGTACTCTACAGTACCTCCAAAAGTGATGCATTTACCCTCTTTTTCAGTATAATCTGACTGATCAACTAACGCTCTACGTACACCAATAGTTGTTGCCCCTGTATCCCTCAATAAAGACACGAATTGATTATTGACAAAATCTTTGTTAAGTACTAATGAACCAGTATTCTCGAACGAAGACATTACTGGTAAAGGATGTCCGCATAATAGTCGTGGGACTCCTTGTGGCTAAAATAAAGAATTGCAGTTAGTACAGTTGTTACTATTGGATAAATCCACACTGAAAGAATTAGCATGTGCTATAACATTATCATGATTATGATTATTATCAACATCATGGACAATAGCATTTGTGCATTCAGGGTATCTAGATTGACTGACATTGTTATTATAATAAGACCCTCTGTTGTTGGTATAATAATCATTACCTCTATAAAAAGATTTCTGTCCTCTACCTGATTTAGGGTTGTATCCTCCTCTGTTTTGCCACTCATTTGATCTAAATGAAGTTTGTGTATAGTAACCTCCATCATTATATGAATTAAAATTTCTTTCAGGTTGATATTTGTTAAAGTTGTATCTACCTCTGTTATTGCCATAGTTATGTGACTGATTTACTCTGTGATTTTTGTCAAAACTACTAGATCTATACCTAGGTGCATTATCATTAAAAGACCTGGCAGACACAGCTGGTAGTGACACTTTAACATTGTTTCTGCAAAGTATTCTATTAGGATGTGCCACTTGATATTGGCGACCGAGAGTTTGTAACTTAGTCAAATTCTCTGGTTTTCTTTCTTGTAAAAATGCAAGAAAATCAGCACTAACAGAAGACAACACCTTGTCTCTTAAAATCAAATCCGACAATCCATCAAAAGTCTTTTCAATTTTGGATAATTCAATCCATCTAGAAAAATTTAGTTTTGAAGCTGAAATAAATTCAGAAAAGTCTCTACCTGAATCTGGGAACAATGACTAAAATTTCAACCTGTAACCATCTTCATTCCAATTGGTACTTTTTAAGTAGCATCAGTTTAACAGAATCATAGTCCTTTCGAATCTGGTCATCTAAGGTACAGACTGCAGTTAATGGTTCACCTACTAATAAGTTCATAAGTCTACTGGACCAAGTAGTTTTTGCAATTTTAAACTCTTCACAATATGTCTCGTATCTATTCAAAAAGCACGAAATATCGTCGATATACGAACTAAATTTCGGCAAATTAATCCTGATACCAGTAGAATGATCCCTGTTTCTACCTTCACCCAACATAGGATTTACCTGTGGTTGTTGTAGTTTTAATTTTTCAAGTTCTATCTCAGCCAATTTTATTGCTTGTTGAGATTTTATCTCCTCTTGAGATCTAGCATAGGCTAATTTTTCCATTTCCAGAGCCAATACTTCTGATCTTCTTTTCTCAATTAATTCTTCTTGTTTTCTTTTCTCAGATAATTCTTCTTTTCGGAGTTCCTCTTGTCTCCTTATCTCCTTGTCCAAAAAAGCTTGCAAAGCTTCACCTTCAAACGCAAATTTTTTTCCAATCTTCAATAAATCTTTTAATGAAGTCATGGTTTCTAATTATTGTGATTACTAATATGAACACAATATTTCAACTTCTATATATATATGAATATGTCAGCAAAATATTCAATACCTATTCCACCAATCTCAAATCACTCTTCAAATGCAATGAAATATATATATAAGTAGATGCAAGATATCGAGCAAAGCAAAAGAACAATACCACGATACGCACGAGATGACAATATACAAGATTAAGAGCTAACTGAAGGAAATTCAAATATTCAACTAAGGAATAAATATATGAAATGTATAACAAATAATTGAACTAGTGCTCTAATACATCAAAGACAAGACAAAACGCATTTCACAACAATGATGACATCTATGAAATAAATGATAGTCAGATGAGAATGACACTTTTACAAACAATAATGTAATAAACTGAATAAAATATTACAATGAACCAGACTATAATAACAAACAATAAGTATACATGACTACACAACTAGACAAAAATTGGATCTGTTAAATTTAGATGAGGCAGACTCATACACAGCAATGTAAGCTGGCTCCTCAATATGAACCACGCAGATACTAACCTGTAGAACGCTCATTTATTTATAGACCTGCCGAAGCGGTATGAACAAAGAAATGAGTCCCTACTACCTCCAGTTACGTTACAAGCACATAGACATAATGAATACACATGTACTGAAATTAAATATCTGGCAAACAGATATCATTCTAAACTCAAGCTGTATGTATCAATAAATGCACTTATCTGTAGCCAATAAAACTTCCTCCTGGATATTCCTCCAAGCAAGGAACGTTGAAAAATATGCAAAATAGACCCAGGTTAGGCCTAGCACTTGATACAGCTGACATCAAAGGACACCGCTCTGGTCCAACATTCACGTAGAAAATTCGCCATATTCAGCAGAAGTCATAAACTTGGCTTTTGAAATTGATAAAGTACGTCTCTTTCTTACTAGACGACGACTTTGAGGCACACACAAAGATAATTATACATGGAAAGTCCCTTCCATAGTTCAAGTAACTGTGCAGACGATACTTGTCGCCATTTTGAAAATCTTAGAATTCTTCAGTTTCACCGGATATTTGAAATCCTTAGGCATTGGCCCCCATTGATACGGGGCTGAGGCTTCCCATGGGTTATGTTCATTTAGGTGGCTTTATATTAATTGTAGTAGACCTTCTCAGCTACTTACACTTATGATATTGGTGTCGTGAAGGCTTGGCCGTCTTGAAATACGAACACTGCTGATAAGCCAGTGTCATTACGGATATGGCCCATTCAAATCCCACCCCTGGCCCGTACACTTGCAACTGTTAATCAAAGTCCAAAGGCCTGATTGGACACTTCACAATATATTTAATTAGACATTTCACAGCTCCACAAGTACATCAAGAGAGTATGTTCATGCACAAAGGCATTAGTATGACGGTCTATATATCGTCGAAATACAGTCTCGTACTAATGAAAGATGTCGTCGACATTTTCATACAATTTTATTTAATAATATGTCACTCACGTACTACACAGCATCCTCCGTCAATCCTGCATAAATAAAGAAGCTAGCATTACACACGGAGGTGTATGCGTAATCCAGCTGATGTTACAACATAATGCAGTTCGAGGAAATAATATAACTGTCTGGAGCAAATTCACATAAGCCTCCGACACCATGAATGGCCACACAGTCTAATGCCGGCAAGGCATGCTTGCTTGGCCCACATAGAGACCTATCGTCTGCAGACATGGGCAGCAGAATTAATGACGTCACTTCCTAAAACCAAGGACAACAGTCCATACACAAATCAACCAGGAAGTGATCGTTGAAAACCAATGTTATGATATTTACACATAACACTAAGCACGTAGTCTAGAACCATTGTGGCAGATGTGTTAATAGCATTTCGTGGGGATTTCATTCTGATGTTCTGGTAATAGAAAATTAGTATTTACGTGTTGCCATGGTTGATTTAAAGTTTTTGAGTATTTGTCGAGTCAGACAATTGTACTGAAATCGACAAGGAGAGTGGACTGACAGAATTATAGACAACACACAGATAATGTGTAAAATAAGGTGAACTTGAGACAACCTGGCAGAGGATTCATTAAAGCTATCTCTCTTTCCTAGCCTCAACACACTTATGTAGTCTTAAGAACCACCCGCTCTCTCTCCTTTCTCTGTTCAAAGTAGAGACGATAGTAAGAGCTTGTAATATTAATCATGGATGAAAGGTCGTGAACAGCGCATTAATAAATGAGTAAAATTTATTAAAGGTTCTTGAAAGAAGAAAACATATGAAAGTCAGTATATCAGCACAACAACATAAGAAAGGCATCAATATTTACTTCAGTTAACAAATATTCAATTAAACACCAACGAACAACAAACCACCAACACCGAAACCCGCCTGTAGAACACCGAGAAATAAATAGAGTTCCTCAATCCTTCCGCTTTTGTGGAACCGAGTTCAATAACTCCAATTAGTGTCTTTATATGTATATCCTCCTATAGGTGATGAATTACACTATAAATCCACTGTAGGCGCTATCTATGCACCGTTGGTCACACACTAATCACGAGATGGGTTGTAGATTACTCTATCTATATTCGGCTGACCACTAATACGTGCGGAGGTTTTGAATGACCAGAAACACACACAAGACGAGGTCAATTTAGGACAAACGGTCCCCTGCGCTATTATCCAGCGCGCGAAATTAGGCCTGCGTACTTGATGTTTCAATCCGGTTTGGACTTTATTTGTGACTGAGCACTCAGTTTAAGCACACAGTCTTGGTGCTTTCAATTCTGCTGAAGACGCTGCGCTGAAAGATATGTTAGAAGCCACTATGCTCTGACTGGTGATCAAGAGGCGAGTAGGAAACCACTACTGCCAAATATGATTTCAGATATGTTATGGCTCGTTATACACTGCGTAAGCTCATTTCCCATTAGAGGGATGGGCGTTGAAAAAGGGTTGTACTTCATGTATAGGTGACAACTCGTGGTGCTAATTGCTTTCAGGAACCGTGAGATCGATGATAATATTACGTTCGTCGCTTGACTGGAATCCTGCAGTAGCAATGGGGTGTCCTGAAACTGAGACCCAAAAAGAAACAACCTTTACACCAAGCAAACAATAAAATTACAATAACATTATAATAACATTATAATAACAATTATGCTCCACTGTGGGATTTTAATTATTGTTATCATTGCTATGATAGTCTCGGGACGTTTTTATCCATATGAGTCGCTCTCCTGTTACTTCCACTCTATCAATTATCAGCAAACGCCCGCATAGGCTAATATATCTTGTACATACATGTATCTGTCAGCAAATGCTGGGACAGCAAAATCTACTCCGTCCTCTTCCAACTCAACATAAGGGATATCTAACCCTGTAGTTCTAGCTGAGTGGATATGTGATTCATCTTACAACATTAAGTGAATTTACATAAAATACAGCATTAGCATTACAATTACACAATAAATAATATGCGCCTCTTGGGGTCGATACACAAAAGGGGAAAAGTAATAACCTCGTAAAAATTGAATACATGAAAAATGCAATGTTATAGCTATGATAATACGTTGTGACTTAAACATAAGATTCTGGATTGCTGTGAATGTTCTAACCTGGTGTCTAACTACACAAGTAGACATATAATAATTCCACACAACCACAAGAAGTTTCTCTCAGAAAGTTATACGTGACTACCTCTTATAATTCAAGTATTATAGCGCACGCACATCACTATCCAGTTTTAAGTGAATAACTTACACCACTGATATTTCCTTAAAGTAATGCCGCTTTTAGCTTACTCTTAACCCATGGCAAGCACTGAATGGACTTTGAGGTTCTGTCTAGTAAGTATCTGCTAGCTTAAGTTTACCATTAACCCATTGTAAACAATACCACCTAGGAGACACCTAACTGCTTAAGCCCAATTAAACTAAGGTGGTAGACGGCGCTAAATTATCACTGAATTAATTACCGGGCAGAAATCATCTAAAATAATTCAAGTCACACTACTATTACTACTATTAGTTATATATAAAAAGCTAAACTGAATATATATATATATATATATATATACATATATATATATATACATATACATATACATATATATATATATATATATATATATATATATATATATATATATATATATATATATATATATATATATATATATATATATATATATATATATATATATATATATATATATATATATATATATATATATATATATATATATATATATATATATATATATATAAACTTACCCTGAGATGAAGAGAAATAGGTAACACAATCTAGTTTTTGTGCCCACATCTGCCGTAGTCTGATTTGGTCATCTACGGGCAGGAAAAATTTACGAGTGTGCTTGACTGAGTAAAATTATATAGATTTATAGTCTACCAGAGACGCTACCCACTACCACCTGGCATTGCTTGTCCCCACCGATGTTCGGCGTAACGTAATCATGAGTAAGACAAATGTTATTCTAGAGTCTACATCAGAGACAACGACCGCGAGAAAATTTTCATAGATAAGACATAATATTATTCTATCTGCGACGATCAAAGGCCACAACAAAATCTCGGAACGAACGTGTGTTTTGTCTCCCCCGAATCCCGCTAGCGGTTCGCTTCTTCAAAGAACTATTTCTTGCTCGAGATCAACGCGGTTACGAGCGACCAGCGTTTCCCGCAGTCAGACAAACACCAGGTGCAGCTTAGGTAATATTATCGTAAGCTGACCACTACTGACCAAGTGGGGAATTTATAATGAAAGCCAGAACTAAATCAAATCCCGGGGTGGGGTCTGAGTGTAAGAAAAATGGGACGTGTTGGTAAAATAAAATTATCAGTCAATCCGTGACACGTGTTAAAGTGTTAAAGTTTACCATTATAATTCACTTAAAGTTCTAGCTGTTAAGAGCAGTGAAATAGTAATAACGCGTAGCTATTTTTTACCAGTTGTTCAGTTTAATGTTAAATTTACAACCTGCTTTCTCACACAAGAAGAGACGGTTTAGTTGATTAATTAATATGCTAGGCGCGACTGCTAGGGACAAAATTCACGTTTATTTCATTTGTGTAGTTATTATAAGTGACTATTATTTAATATCATACGACTAAACGAACAGACGCCGACAATTTAATAGCTATTAACGACAGGCGATATTTGTTAAGTGCGCGTATGGATAATTAAATAATAATTGACATTGTACGCTGATCGTTAACGCGCGCGCAAAGGGGCGGGGAGGGCGCATACCTTCACCCGACCTAGAGACGCCGCGCTAGTGAAAGCTGACCGGATAGGAATAGGCTAAAGACGCCGTGTGCCTTTAAATTTAATCAGGACTGACGGAGTGGGAAAGAGATTGTCTTGCCCCGTCAGTGTGTTTATAGAATAGCAGCATTTTTTTCATAAATGTTTTTGTTTATTTCTCGCAGACCTGATCAAAGGGCGTCGAGATGTCTTATTTATTTCCTTGCTTCATTTACTGATTGGTGAATGTTGTCGTTTTCTTGGCGGGTGCGTCCCTAAGTTCATTTGTGAACAGGATTGGCCAAAGAGACACATAAACATTTAACCGGTAAATTTAACTGGACTTATAAAACCTAGAAATATTTTGTTCAATTGTATCAGCCCACTGGGTTGTGAAACAATAACATTTCTCCCGACTTTTGACAGTCGTATCCACGTGGATTTTATCCAGAAGAGTTACGCTGTTTCATAATCGACACTCACATAGAGCCAGCCGATAGGATTACCATCATTTAACAATTGTAACACTTTTTAGCAACTAGACGTTTCCAAATACTGGAAGTATTTTGCACTGTTTGCTGTGAACACAAGATTTCGGTTTCTACACTAACCATTCTAGGTGACATTTGTTCATCCAGGAATACACCACCAAATTTGGCGTCCACCTCATATCACCAAGAAAAGGGTAAGCGTGATTGAGTGGCCACTGTATACACAGAGAGAGTATGACAGAGAGAGTGACTATTTTTCTTTGTTACAAATATTGTTCTAACATCGATTGTGCTTAAAAATTGTTTACTTTTACTGGGTAGCATTTCGTAGGAACTTTGTTTTTCCTTACTGTCTATTCTTTAACATAGTGCTAACCTTTGACCTTTGGGGTTATTAACTTGTTGGGTTCTTGTCTCAATAAGGGGGGGGGGGGGGGGCACATTTATTCTGTTATTTCCTATGTATGAAATTCTGATTTAATTTGATTTATCTTTAGTTATTCGATGTTGTCAGGTTTATGTATAACAAACAACAAAAGAAACTTAACTTTGTGTGTTGTCAGACCCATACCCAATTAACCATAGTTTTTTTAGCGTTTGTGTGTCTTGTTGTCACATAGTTGTGTGTGTGTGTGTGTAGTTAAACTTATATTTACATGTATAGCGAGGGAAAGATTGTCTTCTACTAAATTATAGTCGTATAGATAGGCTGGACTAGAGAAACTACTCATTCCAGAGAAAGATCTTCTCCTTAAACTATTCACCCGTGAAATCTATTTCTCAGACTTTTCTTTTCTCATGTACTTATCGCCATCCACAATACTCAGACGGGACCATAAATAACTTCCAAACCTATCAAATTACGACATCTATTATTCGATCTGTATAGTGGTGAGTAATCCCAGTGACAACAAGGTGCAGTCAGGGTCTAATTGAGGGACAGTTATCTTTGTAGTCGGCACGTAGTTTTAAGTGTTGTGTGAACCAACTATGGTAGCAGTGGTAATCATGATGGACAGAACGTGAATAACAATTGTCTATCTTAACTCAACTGCCAACAACGAACACAGAAACTCACTAATTCTTGTGTAATATAACTCAAGGTCTGAGTTAGTCAGAGCATTGGTTTAACTTGACTCTATTGGCATACGGGTTAGCGGTCATTCGTAGCAATATCTCACTCTTGAGTTCTAGTGTCAACCAATTTCTCTAGTGGTTCAATTATTGTAAATACTAATGGAGACAATTATGATTTGATGATCCATCTTTGCACAGCCCTAACCTCCGTTTCCTAAGCAAACGGATCACCCCTGAAACGTTCCTTCCTTATTATTCCGAAATATTTCATTACACGATTCTTCCTTATCTATTTTCTTTATAACACAATGCGATTCAACAATTTTGTAGCCACCCTAAAATCATTTACCAACCTGAGTTAAAGGGAAATACGACCCCCTTTGTAGACCTTCATATCTTGTAGGTTAGTTGTTATAATGTCGACCTTGATAAACCATTTCTCTGGTCGTGATATTTTTCTTGTATTTCTACTCGAGTCAGAGTACGCTTCCAGCTTCTCTTAACCCTTGCTCCCTGATTGAATCATGTTAGCTACTTCTCCTCGATGGCAGTTTGTCTTCAGGTCTAATTACTTTTGATTTTCTTATCATCTGTCCCCTGGACTCGTTGGTTAACTGGGTCTTGTCTCCATCTTGGCTTATATTCTTTTCTGACGTCAAACCTAACATTTTCCCCTTTTCCGTAACTAGGTCTCAGAGTATTCCCTCTCTCATTGACTGCCGACTCTGTTCTGACATCATGTAACGCGGATAGACACTGCATGTCCCTATTCCTGTGACAATCCTTAATCGCCGACTGTCAAAACAGTCAGTGGCCATCATGCCTGGTTGCGTCTTGTAGGGTAGCAACAAACTGCTTCCACTTTGCTCGGCCGGCAGCCATTCTTCGTGCAGTACCCCAGCTCTGATTCATTCTTTGCATCTCGGCCACCACAGTTCTCTGCCAAGTTGTTTTTGGTCGGTTTCTCTTTCGCTTTCCTTCAGGGGTCCATAGCATAGCTGTTCTTGCGATGGCATCAGGGTCTCTTCTGAGGACGTGGCCAACCCAATTCCAGCGACTGCCAGCTATGATGGTGTGCATGTCTTCTTGGTTGCTCCGAGTAAGCAGCTCTTGGTTAGTGATGGTATTCTGCCAAAAGATTCGGAGAATTTTCCTTTGTATTATTATTTTCTTATGCAGACTGTGTAGAAAAAGGACATTTTTGAAATTTCTTTCTCTGTTACTCTCCAGCAGTCCGCATCATAGAGAAGCACAGAAAGTACACAGCTCTCATATAATCTTAATTTGGTGTTTATGCGGTACTGGGAAGACTTCCAGATGTTGTTTAGACAAGCAAAGGCTGTTCTTGCTTTATTCATTTTGTTGTTGATGCCTTTGCCTGTTCCGCCGTCTGGTGTTACTATGCATCCTAGGTATGTTTCTGTCTGTTCCAGCTTCTGGTTCCTTATTGTTATGGACTCAGGATTGGCCACATTGAGTGTCATGACTTCTTACTTCTTAAGATTGATTTTCACACCCACCTGCTGGTTATACGTATTCAGTTCTATGTGGGGTTTTTTTGTGTGGATGTGTTGATGTGAATGTGCGAGTAGTGCTATGTCATCTGCATATTCTAGATCTTCCAGTATAGTAAACGTTGTCCATCGTATTCCTCTTGGACTGCCCTCTGTTGTCTGGCGCATCACACAGTCTATGACTGTCAACAATAAAGTGGTTTATAAAATGCATTCTTATCTTACTCCTGTCTTCACCTCAAAAGTTAGGTTGCCATGCCCAACACTCATGTAAAGTTAGTTTGAGGTTTTTTTATTATGGAAACAATGCAGCTGGAAATTCCAAAAGCCCTCAGTATTTTCCAAAGGCTGTCCCTGTGTATGCTGTCTATAGCCTTTTCAAAATCATTTAAGTTAATGTATAGCTGTTTCTGCCATTCTGAGCACTGTTTTATAATGTTCCCGATGGTGAATATATTATCTGCACATCTGTTATTTCTGAATCCCGCTTGTTCTTTCCTAAGTTGATGGTCTACTGCTTTTGAAATTCTCTTGATAATTATCCTGCCTAGTATTTTACTGGGAACTGAGAGGAGAATAATTCCTCTCCAATTGATGCAGCCTACAAGGTCGCCTTTCTTGGGAAATTTGCAAATTATTTCTATATTCCACTCCATTGGTGTTGTCTCTGTTTTCCAGACTTGTGCAAATAGTGGTTCTAATAGTTCTGCTGCTAGCTCAGGGTCTGTCTTAAATAATTCTGCATTTAAATTGTCGTGACCAGTAGCTTTTCCATTCTTTAACCTTTTGATAGCTGTGATGATTTATTCCCTTCGTAGATTGCCTGTATTTACGACTAGATCTTTTTCAGCCTCAGGAAGATTCAGCAGCATCTCTGGTAGTTCTTTATTCAGTGTTCCTCTGAAGTGCTCTTCCCATCTTGTTTCCTTCCCCTCTACTGTGATGATGAGATTTCCTTGTATGCCTCGTTTTAACATAATATTGTTTACACTCCGTTTTCCACTGATGGTTTTAGTTATTTTATACAATGTGCTTTGTTCATTTCTCAGTGTTGCTTCTTCTGCCTGTCTTGCAAGATCTTCTAGGAATTTCCTTGTGTTGGCTCGGGTTGTACGTTTTACTTCCTTGTCTAGCTGACGTCACTGCTCGTTATACGAGAGAACGAGAGTAGCGGATATGAGGGAGAGGAGAGAAGTAGAGAATTGCAGCGGGAGTCTAGTTGTGTGGAAACTAGATACAATCGTTCTACACTGAACATAAAAGTGAGCTGAGTAGGTCAGAACGATGGACTACTGCAGTGGAGGAAGGGAGAAGGAAAGAGGCAGGAAAGCCATAGATTAAGGGAGAGAGACGTAGAGAATGAGAGAAATTGAGAAGTCACAGAAAGGAGACGGAAAAGAAGTATGAGATAAAGGAGCATATGGAGAAACTATAGAGAATATGGCAGAAGATGAGGGCCATAGAAAAATGGCGAAGATATAGAGACAATGGGAGAGATATAGAAAAACTAAGGAAATGGGAGAGAAAGAGAGGAAAGAGCACTTACGTTGAGTAAACAGTACTTACATTGTTATATGGTTATGAGTTTCTTTTAGCCATAAAAAAAGATGGAAATGAAATATAGAAGACAAATGTCAAATAGGAAAAGCCACAGACGAGACGGCATGTCTAAATTGAAGAGGAAATAAGTAAACGTTCTAGAGAGAACGAATAGGAGGAACACGAAGCCATAGAGGAAATGCCTGAATTATAAGAGGATGAAATAAGTAAAATAGTACGGAGAAAAGAAAACCTATATATAGGTAACATGGTAACAATGCATCGGACATTAGGATATATAATGGACATAGATGTGAAGAACAGTAAATGCTCAAGTAGGAAAGATATGCAACTAAGAAGAACGATCAATAAGATAGGCGGCGGATGAAGTTTCGGAATTGCAAGATAATTCGCGTAGGGACCGTACTTCAGGGTCGGTGATAGTTTAATAAATCTGTCATAAAGGTATATATGGTGTATAACCAATAGCAGTTAAATACTCTGGAAATATTGGAAATGGGATAGTAAACTTGGGAGTAGATGTAAAAAGGGATGATAATTGCAAATGAAGTTATAAAGGAATTAGTAAGATAAGAAAAGGAGCAAACGACAAAGTGTATATATACCTAGTAGCCGCATGTTATTACAATGTAGGCTCTAGTGAAACTGCATTATGTAAAAAGCTGGTAGGTTAACCAGAATAATGTTTTGAAAATTGCATTGTGTAAAATGTGTTATAGTGTGATTGGAAGTCGAATATGACAAGTCACATTCAGGTTAGTGGGTGCTTGGCTGACTGGACCCGGGAGGACAGGTGCTGGTGGAGAGAGGGACGGAGTTAGTAATGGACGTAGAAAGAGAGCAGTTGAAGGGATGTTTATTTTTGGAAAATTTTCTCTGTAGGAGAAATTTTTTTTAAGGAAGGGGGGGGGGGAGGGGGAGAAGGGGGCGGGAGAGATAGATGTGTTTTTTTTTTTTTTTTTTTTTTTTTTTTTTTTTTTTTCCTTAACCAGCGGCACTTGGGCTTTCAGCCCTTCGGCCCAATGACATGTCATTGCGAGGCTGGGGAACCTGAGGACTTTCCTTCCAACCCGGTCAGGAGCTTCGCTCCTTCCCATCCACAGAGGGTTATCACAGGAGCCGTTCAGGCTATTCAGTCAAATTTCCGGCCGTAAACATTTCTTCAAACGCCGACGCCCGGGTTTGAACCATGAACACCTGGTCGCCAGTACAACGCCGAAGCCATTACACCAGCGCGGCTCCCAGAGATAGATGTGTGAACGGTGGTTTGGTTTTACAAATGTAAGTGAGTGTAGAAAAATGGTTTGGAAATAATGGAGTTTTTAAAAGACTGTTTGTCTTTGTTGAAGGGAAGTGATATGTGTGAAGTGCTTTGGGCAAAGGGAGGAAACCCCGTGGTTTCCACATGGAAGATAAGGTAGTTATTTTAGAGTTAAGCATATTAAGTGAGTCCAAAATTGTGGTGGGACAAATTTACATGTAAAGTTTTTGTAATAAGAATTGAAGAGAAATGTATGGGGTTGAGTCTAATCATCAAAGTGAGATAACTTGGAATTACGTCCCTTGTAAGTTTTGGTGAGTGAGCAAGAAAAAAATACACACGAGAAAGTTGTAGTAGGATGAACACATTTTAGGAGTGAACGGAAAATGTTAGAACGGGGATTAGTCAGTCTGATTTTGAACGCGCTGAGCGTAAGTCAGAAAGTTTTGCTGTGGTTTGGAAAGTAAAAGAAGTGGCAGCGAATGGGAGATATATCGTGTCGATTAAGCCAATAAATGTTTTGGTAGTTTTTCTGTGGTGATGGAAAAGCGACTACCGCCCAGACGCCCAAGCGCAATTCTTGCCATAATTGTGTACGACAGTTTTTGTCATTTTTATTTCTGAGGACAAGATGCTAGTGAGAGAAAAATTGTGTATTTCAAAACAAACCAGGTACGTTGAACAGTTTGGGTCTAATTACTAATAGTGCAGCTCAATAGACAAGCTGACAGGTTAGCGAGTAGAAGACAGACTTGGTAAAGTGTCAGTCCTGGCGGTGAGGCCAGTTTCCTTAAGATATACCAAGCAGAACGTAGGAGTCAAACTCAGCACCTAAGTGAGACAATATTTTGCATGAAGAATTAGATGGCAGATAAAAATCCTACAACAGTGGTTCTCAAACTGTGACCACAATAACAACTAGAGACATTTGGCTGACAAAAATAATAAAGAGAATAAGAGAGAGAGATAAAGTGATACTGAGATTATTACTTACTTACTTAGTCGTTCCCCTTCTACCGTGAGGTGTAGAGGTTTGGAAGAGAGAGCACCAGACTATTCTATCAGCTGTCGTATACTGAGATTATTACCAACTGAAATTTTGTTGTACAAGTCTGCCAACCTGAAGAGGAAGGTTGGGCGCATCATTTTCTTTAACATTTGCTATCTTATGTAAATAAAGTTCGACGTTGAGTATTTTACTGCTGTTCGGGTGAAATCGATGATCAACTGTTGGTATGAGAAAGGTATAGTCTGTTGAGAGAAGGACGTTTTCTTATTACCATACAACCACTGCTACTGGTTAGGGCAGTGATCTGAATCGCTATACAAACACTATAAAAATATGCAAACATCAACCACACCATCACGACCACACAGACATGTCCAGCTTGGTAGAACCTACCAAAGAATATAGATTGTCGTTGGTAAACAATGATGTGATAATTTAATCAATGTGTTTCTTCAGATAACTGTGTCAGCGAGACTTTTATTTTAAGGACAGCTCTAGTAGACCAAGTTTCTTGTGAACTTTACGTAAAGTGTTTAAATTAGTAACGTATATGTTATTTCAAAGTGAATTTTCTGTCAAGGAAGCAGACAACGGTTTCGAACAACTAATATTCAGTTATGACTTTCAATCATAAAAATATCAAATGAAAAAGACAAATTCACTGTTTTTACCTAATGCACTAATGATATCATACTCCCCCCTGATCTCATGAATAGTGAGATCAGATGCTTAGCCTTCTCGATTAGCCTTCTTAGCGAAAAAATAGGCGTTCCTATGTGCAAGTTGCGCATGTTAAAAATCCCTCGGCAGTTGGAAATCTTAAAGAGTAGGCCAAAATAGACGCTGCCCTGGCAAAATTTACAAAATTAGGAAAATCTTCTCACCACAAAAATATTTATAGAATGTGTGATTCATGTATACATACATTGGGATTCTCGCTGGTGATACGAAGTTCTTGCACTGTGCTGAGATTCTTCTTGTGTGATCTAAGGGAGGAGATCGGAGCACTGCTGGAGTTGTCCGTGTGCAATGAAGATGCTCTTCAAAACCAAACAAAACTAAACCAAACAAAACAAAACCAAACAAAACCAAACAAAACAAAACCAAACAAAACAAAACCAAACAAAACCAAACCAAACCAAACCAAACCTAATGCTCTAATTGAGGGACAGTTATCTTTGTAGTCAGCACGTAGTTCTACGTGTTGTGTGAACCAACTATGGTAGCAGTGGTAATCATGATGGACAGAACGTGAATAACAATTTTTTAATTCTGTTGCATGTAATAAAAGTGAGTGGCCAGTTATAATTAATCAATAATTGTTCATATCGATCACAAATTTATTTATTGATTTATTTTTATTTATTTATTGATTTGTTAAAGTTATGGCGCGTTACTGATTAATGATAAGTGGCCATTTAATGTAATTAAATGCAATAAAATGTATGGAAAATTAGATTTTTTTAAAATAGTTTTTTTAGTGCATATTGATAACAACGTTATATGTGGTCCCTAAAATGTGTTTTTGTGTCCTTTACTTATTTGTCGTGTAAATCAATTTTACATTATGGTTAGGTTTTTTTTTTTTAAATTGTCACATTTATTAACTATGCAAGTGGTTCCCAGAGTGGGCGGTACCATCCCCTGGGGGACGTTTGGGAGGATCTAAGGGGTGATAATGGAAAAGGTGGTGACGGGGGAGGGCTAATGTGTTGGATGAGGATTTGTCAGGCTAAATTCAACAATATTGTTTAATATAACGCTTACATATAAAAGTGTTTTGGTTATATAACGTGACATAAGGGCTTAAATGGAGAACGTAGCCGGAAAACCCCCACCCGTAAACAAACTCTTAAGTTTTTTTAATGTACGCAGGGAAATTTAGGGGGCTCTGGAGATGTGTTGAGTGAGCCCAATGGGGCAGTAACCCGAAACAGTTTGGGAAACACTGAATTATGCTGCAGCATTGGTTAAAAGTAAAGGTAGTCACATAGCAGATACTGCCTTAGGGGAGTGAAGTGTTAGAGACTTCACCATACTAAGTCCAGCATCGAGAGATGGAGTGAACTGTTCCATTCCTCGCTGCCTTTTCCTTCCCTGACTCAAAGGCAGGTACCCATTTACAGTTGGGTAGACTGGAGCGTGTTGGTACCGTGATTCGAACCTGGCACCTTTGACCCGAGAGACTAGAGCTCTAACCATTCTGTCAGTCGGATGCTCATACCATTGATTAGAACCGTGTAAAAGTTGCTGATGTGTAACCATTGCTAGAAGCAACATCCCTATGTTTCTAGGATAAATAGTTTGTTGTCTCGTTACGTCCAAGATTGCCTCAATAATGTTCTTATTATGACTGTCATTGTCGCCAGGTCGGTCCTTGAGGAAGCAGCCTAGATAAAAGCTGTTTGTTCTGAGAGCGTCATAAATGCCCTTTGGCTGGAGTTAAGATAGAAAATGTATGGCATTATTGTGGCAATGTGCGCCAGGCTTGTTGGCAACATGGCCACCCTAAATCAATTCTCTAAACACAGAATTATTGGCTGTACTAGAGCAAAGATGTAACGGGCTTTCCTTTCTTTTTTACAGAGTGTATATGGGTGTTTGTGTGTGCGTGTATGTGTAAGAGAGAGATAGTTTAGGCACATTAAGAATGAGGCGAGATAAAAAGTAAGTTAGAGAAACAAATTACAGTATTTCTGCGAGGTAGACAGACAGACAGACAGAGAGAGAGAGAGAGAGAGAGAGAGAGAGAGAGAGAGAGAGAGAGAGAGAGAGAGAGAGAGAGAGAGAGAGAGAGAGAGAGAGAGAGAGAGAGAGAGAGAGAGAGAGAGACCTCAATGAGAGGAAGAATGATGAAAGTGAAAGTTTGTGTTTGGAACTTTGCGTTAAAGCTAGATAAAAATGTATGGCCAAAGGGGGGATCACTAAACGCTGAATTTAATAATACATGAAGGAATTAAATTACACAAAAAGAACAAATAAGTGAATAAATGAGTTTTAAACTGGAATAAAAGGCGAGGTTTATGTGGAAGGAGAATGTAGAGCTAGGTGGAGAGAGAAAGTAGGAGACTCAATCACAGCATTAAGCTATAAATAAAGAAGTTATAGTACGCGAGAAAAGCAGCCGTTAAGATAAAAAGAGACTGAGTACAGAACACGAGAAAAGCAAGCATTAAGCTAGGCAGAAAGAGTGTAATAGGTGAGAAAAGCACGTGGTAGCGTAGCAATTAAGTGGGAATAGATTGGTGACTGTTATTGCTAGACCTGATAGCAAGGGAGATGACAGGTGACTGAAAGCGCTAAATCTGAAAGCAAGAGAAATGGCAAGTGACTGAGAGCGCTAAATCTGATTGCACGAGAGATGACAGGTGACAGAAAGCGCTAAATCTGATAGCAAGTAATATGGCAGGTGACTGAAAGCACTGAACCTGAAAGCAAGAGAGATGACAGGTGACTGAGAGCGCTAAACCTGATAACAAGAGAGATGATATATTACTAAATTGGCTAAATCTAATAGCACGAGAGATGGCAGATGACTGAGAGCGATAAACCTAATAGCAAGAGAGATGACAGATGACTGAGAGCGCTAAACCTGATAGCAAGAGAGATGACAAGTGACTGAAAGCGCCAAATCTTATAGCACGAGAGATGACAGATGACTGAAGGCGCTAAACCTGATAGCAAGAGAGATTACAGGCGACTAAGAGCGCTGAACCTGATAGCAAGAGAGATCGAGGTGACTGAGAGCGCTAAACCTGATAGCACGAGAGATGACAGATGACTAAGAGTGCTAAACCTGGTAGCAAGAGAGATGACAGGTGACTGAAAGCGCCAAATCTTATAGCACGAGAGATGACAGATGACTGAAAGCGCTGAACCTGATAGCAAGAGAGATGACAGGTGACTGAGAACGCTAAACCTGATAACAAGAGAGATGACAAGTGACTGAAAGCGCCAAATCTTATAGCACGAGAGATGACAGATGACTGAAGGCGCTAAACCTGATGGCAAGAGAGATTACAGGTGACTAAGAGCGCTGAACCTGATAACGAGAGAGATACGAGGGAACTGAAAGCGCTAAACCTGATAGCACAAAAGATGACAGATGACTGAGAGCGATAAACCTGATAGCAAGATAGATGACAGATGACTGAGAGTGCTAAACCTGGTAGCAAGAGAGATGACAGGTGACTGATAGCGCTAAATCTGATAGCACGAGAAATGACAGATGAGTGAGTGCGATAAACGTGATAGCAAGAGAGATGACAGGTGACTGAAAGCGCTAAACCTGATAGCAAGAGAGGACAAGTGATTGAGAGTGCTAAACCTGATAGCAAGAGAGATGCAGGTGACTGAGAGCGGTGAACAAGACAGTTAAGAGAGTGTGAGCAGGTGGATGAGAGTGTTAAAAGTAGACAAGATAGAGCAGACAGGTGACTGAAAGCATCAAACCAGACAAGACAGAGTAAACAGGTCACCGAAAGCATAAAAATAGGCAAGATAGAAGAATAGACAGGTGACTGAGAGTGTTAAACCAGACAGAAAGAGAGAGCTGACAGATTACTAAGACGTGAAACACTCCTGTGAGAAAGAGTATACGGTTATTGAGAGCTTTACACGAGACAATATTAGAGAGTAAACAGGTGATTGGCAGGCTTAAAGTACACGATAATAGAGTGTAGAGAGGTGAATGAGAAAGTTTGTGACGAAATTCATCCGTCCTCTTTTTTATCTTCAATTAATTTGAAATATACATCAATTTTAATTATATATTACTTAACACAACACTAAGATATGTTGTAAAATTAACAATATACAATTTTCAAAAATACCCTCAGAACAGTGGTACCACGAATCTTCGGCTGGGTTTTGAGCGTCAATCTAAAAAACGCTCACAATGGCGGTTAGCTATGATTTCTCTTCAGTTATCTGATTGTGTTGATGCTGATTATTTCTAGCAATAAGAGGCAGTCTTTTGGATAACTTCTCAGCTCTGGCAGATCTTGAAGGGATTTCATGGAGTATGGACTAGGTCTGTGACGGCTTCTTTATATACCCATCTCAAGTCTAACCCTTTTCTCCGAACGTCAATCATTTCGTTGGATTCCTGCTTGCTCTAGAACGTCCAATCATTTCGCTCCACGTATTCCTTGGTACATCGGTAATTCTTTTTTAAAAAATTGTGTGATATGTGCCAAAGACACATTACAATTATTAATTCCTTCATAACTCTCTGCTCCCCAAGGAGCATAGGCCTTCAACAAACACCTGCCAAGTCATCCTGTCACGTGCCATCATCTCAAGTTCTTCCACGTTCTCCTCATCATTTTCACCTCTGTTTCCAGCTCTCTTCTCCATGTGCTACCTCTGCCTCTCTTACCCTGGGGAACCAAGAACAAGGACTGCGTGGTAAAGCTATGAACAAGTTTGCTCAATGTGTGTCCTAATCCATCTTAAGCGTCTTTTTCTCATATCTTGTTCTTTTAACACTTGCCTGGTTCGTGTCATCGGTTCAACATTAGTGATCTAGTGATTCCATTACAATCCTACATTAGACACGCACCCTTTAGGCTTATGTATTCTTATTTTGATATCATTGTCTGTTTCTTCAACTGTTTATATTGCAGCCAAGTGATGTTTCTTCCAGTGCATATTTGTTATCGTTTCCTGCATTTACTTTCGTCATCTTTGTTCCTCCCTGTGTATTTTTTCAGACCCACTAGCTGTGACTTTCATCAAGTATTTGCATTTTGTCTTGCATCTGATTACCGTTATGTACAGAAGAGCCGGTCCGTTGGAAAAAATTGTTAACTGTGACTTAACTAGTGCAGACAAAATAATATTTTTTAAGTAAAATATTGTTTCATTAATCCGGCTTTTACAAAGATCTTCCCTTTCATGTGCTGTGTCCCAGCACGAGACAGGGCCCAACCTTAGCAGTACTCAAATAAAAGCATTTGCATTTTATTCGTCCCACCCTACCACACACACACACACGCACAGACACACACAGTTGATTCCACTAGCTAATCGTTTGTGTCTTTATCTCATCAGAATGTTGTTGCGATGGTGAAAACCTGTTACTTTTTTTTGTATATACATATACTAATTTTACACAGTACATTTTATTTAATTTGCTTTTTGTTTTTTAAAGTGTGTGTTACATTATTTAAATACGAAATATTTAACTTAAAAACTGAAAACCAGTTAAAGGTTATAATAATTAACCGATATTTCCGCCGAGATCATAATATTAATATAAGTCGTCCACGCGGGAACTATTGCGGATAAAAGTGAACTATTGCGGATGAAAGTTATTTGTTGCGGATTGTGGTGAACTTCTAAATACAATATCTAAATTAGAATATAACAGTATAGTGCATAAAGTCAAAGATAGGATAGTACTACAAATTTTTGGCGAGAATTGTAGTCGTCGCCTACGCCTTCGGCGTATTATTTGATAACGCTTTGGCCGAACCAAAAAGGGTACCCTATTTTTTCAAATTCGTCCTTGAGACAAACGTACCACTTTTCCAAGTCCAAAAGAAGTATTTGCCTAAAATACATTGTGGAAGGGAGGGGGACGGATAGATAACCCAACGCAAATCACGTCTCACATTGTTTCTAAAAATAAAACCAACTTGCTAGCCTTGCCCTTAGGCGGTTTTCAAATTACGATGTAAACGTTAGAAAATGTGGACACTACGGTCATGAAAACACGCTTAGCTCTTGTTGCGAATGACGTAATTCTCGTGTATTACGAGCGACTCTCGTATTTAGCTTGAAAGTACATGGAAAAAGAATTGAACAGGAGGTAGTTTAAAAATAAACAACTAACATAGAAAAACAGATAGAATTTTGAACCAAGCCACTTAGCCCCATAAAAATCATATATTCGTGTACCTGAAGACTTGTTGACCAAGAATATGTTGTTAGTTATCTAAATAGTTCATTAAATAATCAAATATTGGTAATAATACATAGAGAATCGGAGATACTGTCAGGTCAAGTCATGTCTGCTTAGATTGGATAGCATATTTTTTTGGGAAAAAAATTAGGTGAAAGAAAGGCTAAGATAGTACGATCAAGTGGATTGGATGAAATTTGAAGGAAGCCGAAATATTATTGGCTAACCTAAATATACAAATCTAGTTGGTAATAGTAACACATAGAGGTTTGAGATATTTAAAAAAAAAATAAAGTTTCATTCAAAAAAAAAAAAGAGATGCTTGGTCTCATTGGCCAAAGCATTTTACTTAAACGAAATAGTAGGCTGCTCGCTGCCATTTTTTCAAAATATTCTGAGGAACAAGCAGCGATGAGCAGACCTGTGCTTTGTTTTAAACTAACTAACAACAGAAAGCAGTCTGAACAGAGGCAGTGATGAAAGTGTGCCATATTCTATTGCCTAATTCATCGTTACTTGTTTATATTTCCTTGATATGTGGTAAGATTGATTTTATTGACTTTTTAATTAAAAAAGGGTTGTGTGAAAAAAAGACAAGGCCATGTAAAAGATTGTAATTAAATGGTTCCATGGCAGACTTAGGCATAGCCTAGATGTTGCTCCATCATATAAGGGACTATCTAAGAAGTTTAAAACTACAGGACTATATATATGATGGTCATACAGGAACATTACACCTATCTAATTGCATGGAAAAGATTACTGCAGGAATGACAGAGGCGTAGCATCCATTAGGGAAGAGAAAAGAAAACTGGTACCATTTGTTCCATCAAACTAAAGTGGAGAAGCAGAGTTGTCAGAGAGAGCTGACCATGTTCTTTTGTATTGAGAGTATGTTTACAGGTAAATTAGGAGGAATTAGTTTGATATTAAGACAGAACCATAACTTGCATCGACAGGGGTTCCTGCTGGCACTTGTCTGGTGCTGGTACTCGATGATAGAGAAATTCAGCACGATTTCTAAGAGTCTCTGGTACCTGCTGGTATTAAAGAAGTTCAAGACCAGAGGAGACTGAAGTGTTTGGCCAAACTAACTACAACTGCTGTGATTCCAGGATCCAGATAAGTGCAATATCTGGCCTGGGACAACTTATCACGACTAAAGAAAAATCTCCTGTATAGACAAAACGTTCCTCCAAAAGACTAACATAAACAATCCTAGTGAAACAAAAGAACATTGGGATGATGATAATCCCCAACCTGCCTTCTAGTACCAGTAGTAAATAGAGTAATTAACATCAACTTGAAAATTTGTAACAATGTACTATGGACATATTGTCTGTTGTATGTAAATATCTTTATATATATTTGTAAATATATCTATCCATCTAAATTGATTCTCATTGAACTGTAGTCATGACCAAAACAACTTTAGGCTCAGGACCAATAAAGTTTAACAAAAGAAATTTTAAATATAAAATTTTACAGCTGGAGTTAGTTGAGTTTATCATAGTAATTAGTATATGTTTGTATATGTTTTGTATTGAGATTCTTTAACAACACTCTTACAATACCCTAGACACTTTATGTAGCTTTCAGTCACGCTAGTCAATAAAGAATATAACTTTGAGTGAGATCGTAGGGTGGTAACAAGAAAGGTACTCTGTAACACAGTTGTCCATTGTTTACCTCAGAGACCTTCACAGTTGATCTCACTCAAGTACAACTATACGCACACCATTCTTCTTAACATCTAAACCCACCACACGGATAAAAGTTAACTATTGTGGATAAAAGTTAACTTATGCGGATAAAAGCTAACTATTGCGGATAAAAGTAGGAAAATCATTAATGAAAGCTGCGAGTATGACATTTATCCAATCCTCCCCCACTTCCCATATCGTCACAAAACGTCACAGAATATTGACCTCTTCCCCACTTACTGCGTGACCTTCATATGTGGACAACCCCTAAACGGGAATCGAACGGAACACGATCCAAACTACGCCATCGCTTTGCTGTATAAAACTTGAAAAGACGCACAGCCAATTATGCATCCAAAAAAAGTGCATTATTCAACAGGACATTAATGGTTAGATGCATGCTGCTGTAGTAAATACAAACTCCATAGAGAGTGAAAAGAGAATAATGATTGCAGCGAGAGGAAAGATATAATGATGGTGATATTATCCTGGACAAATATATATATATATGTTCACTACTACTTATAGTCTTTAAAATATATAATGATATATAGTTCTTCTGTCCTGGCTGAACTCAATCTGGTTATAAACTATCTGTATTTTAGGATCAATAATAGTTCTTCAGTTACTGAATTACAGTCAATTACTGAATCTGAATTTGCCTATCTAGAAGCACTGAATTGTCATCATTATGTCTTAAATTTCTTGGTTTGTGGTAATGCTGTTGTACACAGACAGTAGCCTTGTATGGCTACTTATCTGCACTTCTTGTTTTTGTAGCCTGTCACACTTCTGTTCTGGAAAGAAACGGTCAACTGTGTTTCCTCCAGGCAGTAGGCACTGGGTGGTTGTCCCTCTGGATTCAAAGGGCGCTCGCACCACTAGTTCCTTCAGTTGTCGCTGGCTTCTTAAAGGTGTCCTGTCATTACAGGATGTAACCTGAAATACAATTTGTTAACCACTGTATTGTCTATCTCTATCTCTCTATCCCAGATGTAGGTGAGAAGAGACAGTTTCAGACAGGGTGCAGGTAGACGCACAGGGCATAATAAATCAGTAATAACACAATCCAGTTCACTGTGAATATAATCTTTCTCCAATTCCTTGATTATAGCTATCTGTCCATGATTCGCCTCCATACAGTTATTAGGTTTTGTGGAAAATACTATGTGATATCTTAAACAATACAGTAATGCAATTTCTTTCTTCCTTTCCTTCGGTCCTGTTGTAAGTTCCATTCCTTCAAGACATAATTCTTTAAATACTTTTCTAAAACTATGAACACACCTTCCACTGTAATTCTCAATTTATCTGACTATACACAGGCTTGGTTTTGCCTCCAAAAATTACACAGTGGTTTAAAACGCAACTATACACTTCGTAACGAACAATTTGATTAATTAATTAGAAATATATATATACATATATATATATATATATATATTTATACATTCTTTCTTACCCTCAAGTACATACAGTCGAGCTGTTAATGGTCATACAGTCTGCTCTCAGATGCAGAAGGCAAAAGAAGTTTCACTGACAGCCTGGCGCTCTTACTGTAGTTTGAAAATTGTGTAGCCTCTTTCCTAACGAGGGTGATTCTTAATATAGGTCATGGCCGGACGACTGTCGTGAAATATTCTAATCCACATATATAAATTATCAGGTAAATGTAAAGCCTAACAAATAATTTCAATAAAAGGAAAGAAGAATGGTAAAGAACAGTGCTGTCACAATGACTGTACTCGAAATCCCCCTTGTTTTCTCATTCGTCTACAAATTGTAACGTTTCACGTTGATAGTAAAAGCCTACTGCTTCAATACCCGCTTTCTACGATAAAATATATACTCCATTTCTAAGAAAAACCTTGAGATACGCAAGATGACCTAGATTTGAGATTCCATTCATGTCTTTTTATACACTACGTTACCTAAAACGAAAGACAGATGGACTAAAGATAGAAAGAAGGGAGGGGCTGAAAGCATGCAACACTAAACACGCGTCTCGCTACACAATTACTACCATCACGCGTGTAAGGCCACAAGCACTAGCTTTTTTTCAAATCGACAGTGATAAAAAAACACTACACACAAGAGAGTTAGGTTTTAAAAACTTACAAAACGCTTATTAGGAAACCTGACATTCTACTGTTTTATGTCTTAAATCCTGACATTAGTCTGACTGTACAGCAGGACAGGTGGCGGTTCTAAACATAAAAAATAAAAAAACTACACGACTATCCTGGAAAATACATATTTTGAACGCAGCCCCTTAGCCCCATTAAATTTATATATTTTGGGTTCCTTAGGACTTGCTGACAAAGAATATGTTAAACGTTACGCAAATAGTCTAGGAATTACCAAATTATAGCCAAAAGAAATAGTGAGGGATGTCAGACAACACCCAAATCAGAATCGCTCAGTGGCAGATTTTCAACACACCATTGTACGGAAATATGCTGACATGTTACCTCCTATTTGATTGGCGGAAAATAAATGTAAGGCTAAACACGATTAGTCGGACTATAAATACTACTTCGTTGTCAGGGGAAACGGGAGTAGGAGTACTTTTTTTCAAACGATTGGGTAGACATGGCACGATTGGTTAGACCTGCCAATATAGTCAATTAGAGGCGTCAGGTCACCACCACATTTGCAAATAAACTTACTACAGAACCAGTGCGTTGAGCACCAGTGCATATTTTTCTAAATAAAAGCCTGGGACATCGGCAGATCGAAATTGTGTTATATTCAGTGCCAGTCAACGTAATTCTGTATTATTTCCATGAATTGTGGTAAGCTTGAAATATTTGATATCTTTTAATGAAAATTGAATGTAAATTGATAATTTATGTCTGTATATATGTGTGGTTCAGTAGCGAACATGAGGTAAAGCCTATATAATGCTCCAGCCTGAACAGAAGGTGTCGGAGGAAAGTAAAACTACATGGAATTGCGAAACAGCACACTGACACCTATATTATTGACTAGAAAGAAATAATGCTGGAATTGTAGAGGCGTAATAACCATTAGGGAGGAATATACTGGTGAAAATTGTTTCAGATGAAGATAGCAGTTGGCCTACCGCTCTGAACTCAGTGTTTGTTATGTATTGTACTCAGAGTAGAAATAGAGTATAAATTAGTTCTGAAGTAGGAGGTACAACCTTCTTGTTTCAGGGACTGTGGTCCTAAAGTTATTGAGCAGCACCTGGTCAGAGCTTTGCTGAATCCAGAGGCGGACAGCATACTCCTTGGTCCATATAGCAAACAGTGAGGTGTCTCCAGAACACAGGGGAGCACTCGAGCAGAGGAGTCTTTTCCTGCCGACATCACGAAAAATAAGCCTATGTGGCCAGCTGAGCTCAACATTATGTAACCCCATCTTAAACTGACATTGTGTAAAAATTAAGAGGGGAAATTAATTGTTTTAATGAACGGAACTGAGAACATCTCCAATACTAGTTCCAACAGAAACAAACACTTGAAGTCATGATGACAAATAACAACATAGCTTGAAAAAACAAAACCAGTATTACCTCATAGTACCACTACACAACTGACACACATAAGATAATATTAATAAAATATGTCACTACAAGATTCATATTGATAAATTCTGTACATATAACTTGTAATTAAAATTGATTGTGATTCCTGGTTCACTTTGTATTTGAATCAGGACACCTATATATTAATGAAAAGTACTTAATACATATTGATATTTGAAAATTTACCAGTGACTCATTTAAGATAGTCTCATAGAGTGTTATATGTATGTGAGTGTCAAACTGTTGTCAAGTGTGGTGGAATAAATTAAATTGTTTATCTGTCTGTTATTGTTGTGACTTACACTTTATCATTTACAAAACCCTAGACATTCAACGTAGTCATCACAATATTCCAGAATAATTCTGACTGAGGTATAAATATGTGGTAGCAAGTAAGGTCATCTGTAATACACTACACTTATTAGATACAGATACCTTCACAGCTGATCTCAGTCAGTACACTAAGTCCCCTATAAATATTTATAATATCCCACTTTACCACAACGACACGGAAAGCAGTAATACTGAAGTGTGTTGCACACCCAAATACCGGCATACTTTTGTCGTGATGTGCATGTATCGAAAACCAGGAATTTAAATATCCTCCTTATTCCTGGACCGACTTCCTTCATCTTAGGCTTAAAATACGCGCTGAATTAATCTTGATCTTTCTAGATAATTTTCTTTTTCTTACGTCCATCCTTTCATAGTCGTAGCCTAAACAGCAACATTTTCGACTTGCCTAATGTCTCGATGCATTCCACTCGAGATTTCTCCATTCATATAATGCTTTTCGTGGAAGTCTTTACACCTCTTATCAAGGAACATTCCTATTATTAAATTACTGACCTCTTTCATGCGATACTTCGCTCATATCCCTATAATTTAGTTCCATCCCCAACTGGGTTACACAGATTTGAGACTGGCCATTTTAAATACCTAATACTATTGTAAACAAACGAATAAGGACGCTGTTTCATTGGTCCGTCTAGCATACACTGTTATAAAGTATAGCGTGCCATTGTGGTATGAATGACGTGTTGTGAATCAGACTTCACGACAGCCCATGACTCGCATCCATTCGTCAAGACTGGGACATAGGTGGAAGGTAGACAGTGTCGTAATTTTTATAGATAGGCCTTATTGTTATGGTCCCAATCGAGCCGAGGTGAGATGGTGAAATCTAGGTGAGAGAAAGGTGTGAGAAATAGTCCCGTTTACGAGGATTACAGAATGTAGGAAAAATTACAGTCTTGGATTTGAATAATTTCTCAAACCCAACCTATCTAGTACGACATACTTAAAATGGAGACGTATTTTTTTCCACTTGATACTAGATCAAATACACTATCCTCTCGTACGCACACACAAACAATTTTGTGACATCAATACGTACATACGTAAAAACGAACCGGTGACTATAGGCACATATAATGGGGCATGGGAGGTTTTGACCGACACCAATATTGTTAAAGGTTTTGTGTAGGTTTATTATATCTTTAGAAGAAAAAATAGGTTACAACAGTTAATACATCGTTATCATGTCATCAGGTGAAATTATAGTTACATAAAGGGAAAATAAATAAACAATATGTATTCTTATAGACCCTCCCTCTGGAACATGGAAAAACTAGGAAAAGGATCCCACCCGAGGTTGTTTACCCAACAGATCAAACAAAGGATTGACAGTGAGAGTGGGGTTAGTCGGGACGGGTAACCGGGATGTCCTTAGTTTAACTGTCCCATGGGCCTTCGGACTTAGTGAGAGATAGATAAAAGAAGGTGTTATATTAGTAGTAAACTTAAGTAAACTAAATTCTTTCGTTCAGTTTCCACGCTCTACATACATACCAGTGAGCGCTCACAGCAGGCAAACTTACCCTTGCCGACACAGCATACGTCCAAGGAATTTATCAAAACACAACATGAATTAAAGACTATTATATGTCTTCCTAATTTTGTCCCGTACAGCCCCAGAAATCTCCGTATCGGCACTGCTATTTTTCTCTCTGAGGTTTCGCTGGATGGGTGCGTTGGTTGATAATTTTTTCCGGGCGGGTCTTCTTCTTCGGATGTGCAGGTATTAAATTTGGGAATAAGTTTGTTTTGTTCTAGGATTCTGTCGAAATGACTGGGAAATATCTCACACAGCAGAATGTTACTCCCAGGCTGTTCTTGGAAAAGAAATAGCCGTAAAGATTCTCTGAGAAGTTGGTGGTAGAAATACTGGTTACTGCCATCTTGGTTTAATAAAATAACTTTCGTGCTGTCAGTTCTGCCTCATCAGGCCAGGGAACATTATATGATTTAATATAATATATCTGGCATTGTCCCTGTAGCGTGAGGTTTTTATTGGCACTAAGATCAGTATAGTACTGACAATTACAGAAATAGAATTTCTGCAGAATATGGTGAAGTCCTAGTGTATGAGAGAACTACTGGTATCACAAATTAGTTACGGCTGTGAATGATCTGATCTCGAAAAAATAGGAGAGAGGAGACAGTCATAAATTGCCACACCCGCTGAGTAACTAACTGTGATATTAAAACAAGGAAACAGATTTTACTTAACAATGATAAAATTGACAAGTCGTTCAAATACAATTTCCTTATTATTTATTTAGTATATACACTATCTACTCTTGCGCTGAAGGGTGGATGTTGAAAAATGGAATGCAATGGATTTGTAAGTTTACATATGATTTATAAATATTTATATTTATATATAGATATATCTATATATATATTACAACAAGTTTTCCAATTATAGGAAACAAATTTATATCAGCTGTGCTGTTAATTAAGTATATAAAATGTATCAGCTATGCTGTTATTTTTGTTTCCTGCTATGCTACTCAGTTTTTCGTCCTTGACAGTTAAATGGTCACTATTGCTGACATAAATGGTACTAATGTGTACTCATTTCTTGAAACAGTTCTGTCCTTAATTTCTTGCACACAACACCCGCTGATGATCGTTTCGTTAGCCCACCCAAGACTGAGGGGGATTAAAGATGTAGCTCCTGTGCAATAACTGTGCTCCTGCGAAATTCCAGGAAGCTGGATTGACTGGACATACGATCTCAGGTTTGATGACACGAATAAAACCTGTAAAAAGTAAAAATAGGGGCTAATTTATGTCCTCAAGCCCACCTATTTCTATTGTGTATGAGATGAGCGTGTCTCAGGTGTCTGCATGTAGGATGAATGACAACATGGCTCAGTATGAGTTAGCAATAGCGAGACAAGACAGGTGTCTACTTGCAAAACATTCTTTCTGATAAATTAACACATGGATACATCCAATAATATAAATTCAATACATGAATACATCCAATAATATAAATTCAATACATGAATATATCCATTAATATAAATTCAATACATGAATAAATCCAATAATCTGTACACCTAGGTGTGATACAACCATTTCCTTCCCCCTATAATATACCAGGCTCTCTCTGACAAGTGCTATACTGGCTGGTAACATATATCCTAACAATATTGTTGTGTTCTGATGATAGGAGTTATATGAGACGAGGACTGTTTGGTTATATATATCAGGTTGGAGTTATAGGAGACAATAGATTGGAGTTATGTGAGACAATAGATTGAGTCCTAACAAGGACTGTTTTGGTTATATTTCAGGTTGGAGTTATCTGAGACAATAGATTGAAGTTATGTGAGACAATAGATTGAGTCCTAACAAGGACTTTTTTGGTTATATTTCAGGTTGGAGTTATCTGAGACAATAGACTGAAGTTATGTGAGACAGTAGATTGAGTCCTAACAAAGACTGTTTTGGTTATATTCCAGTTGGTTTTCGTCTTTATCAATCATATCAGGAAATACAATCATTATACCTAATTCCCCAAGATACAATCAGTAACCTGATACATTCATAGTGAAACAATGTATATTAAATATATACGGGCGTAGGTGGTATAAATGACAAACAACAAAAACCAACATTATATATCTGCTGTAGGCATATTTTCCTACAAGTTTATAGTAAATATATTTACCCTCCAAGATTTAAACAGGCCAGTGACTTTAGTGAAGCAAGAGTTCCCGATCACGCAGTTAAGCAATAAATCAAGGTTGACAGCTTTCTCTTGTCCCAGTAGGTCGTGCTGGCCTCGTGTTTGAGTGTGTGTGAGTTTATGAATAAACTCTCCCGTATAAATAGGTAGATGGAAAGCTTTTACTGCTTAAGGAAAGCTTTTGGTTGGTTCTCGGCGTGGCAAGCTGATTGGTTGTATGCGGTTCCGTACCATCCGTCGTACAATCCGTGACCTAGGCCGATTCCCGAAAACAGGGCTTATGCCTAATTTTATTCTGTTTTCCACCATATTAAGAGACAAGATGGCCCAAACCGAGTTCCGAAAAACTGGGCTTATGGCTAATTTTATTCTGTCTCAGAAACTGGTGAACGTTGCTCGATGATTGGCTGAGGGATATTTGTATCTCGACATAGGGATTTAACTAAGAAGTGGGTTTACACACTCGTTTCACGACAGTCCCGTTAAACTTAACGCAATTGAACAATTGACCGTTCTGGTTATTTAACCACTCTACTGGGGTTAGACGATGGACTTAAAAAGGTCTCTTAACATCAGATTTGTTATTGTCAATGTTTCTTTTTATGTTGTTAGGAACATATAAATGGGGATGCCATAAGCCATCTGAACATGACTCTCTATATATTAAAAACCGTTGGATCGCAAGGTATGATCACCTGTATACAAGAGAAGATGGATAACAGGTAATATACTATAATAAAATCTAACACCCGCGTTTTTAGGTAAGACCTGTACAAATCACTCTGGTATTTAATTATTTATATGTAAAGAACTTCACGAGTGACTAGCTAATGTATCGTTTTAAGTGACACTAGCTATGAACAGTTAATTACTTAAAATTTACCCGCGGTGAAATAGAAATATAGTTATTATACAATTTCGCTCGCCTAGCGTTTAAGATTATGTTGCACATCTATTATCTCGGGAAATAACGGATAGTTATATTATTTAATTTACATCTGAAAAACTTTGTGATGGGTTTATTTAATAGGTTTAAATTAACACAAAAATCCAGTGAAATAAATGAAGAAACTAAACGCCTAAATCACTCAAGACTAATATTTAACCAAAGCACCAGACTTCTTCTTCTTCTTTCGTTCGCTTGAAATATATTGTCTATATCTGCAATGTTGTTTCTTGTATAAACTTCACTGTCTTTTGTAGTTCATACAGAGGTCCATATAGTTTTGCTTCCAGTGTTGTTTCTCTGGGCCAGTGGGTTTGCCTCAATATATCATATTCGGGGCAATCTTGCAGTACGTGCTCCGCTGTCTGGGGTGCCTGTCCACATGTACACATGGCTGAATTGCCAATCTTGAATTTTGTATACATGTGGCTGCGGAGGCGGTTGTGTCCTGTTCTGAGGCGCAGAATGACTATTTGTTCTGATCTGTTCATAGCTTGGTAGTCATCCTGCGTTGATGTTGGTGGCTTTCTGATAGATTTGATCATCTTTTTCTTCTGATGGTACGTAACTGGTACATCCGGTTGCTCGTTCTGCAGCACCTTCTTTAGCCTCCTGGTATTCCACAATGAGACGGTATCCACTGCATGGCGACCCTGCGCTGGTTGCACAGTTCAGAAAGTAGGGCCTGTATAACTGGCAATTTTCTGGACTGAAGTGCTTGGAGTGCTGATCTTGCATCTGTCAGGAATACTACAGGCTGTGGACCGAGATTGGTTTTCAGTATTTCTCAGTATTGCCACCTTGATTGCCTGGACTTCTGCATCATAGTTGTTACAGAATTTCCCCGTTGGTAACTCTGACCGTAATTCCCTAGTGTTATTTTTGGGTATTCTTGTACACTCCTGCTCCTCCATTATTTTACTGCAAAATCCGTGTAACTTCGGACCCAGAGGTCCTGTGGGATCATCCAGGAAACTGAAAGTGACTGTCCTATACGTTGCACGCTGTTCTGTTCACGAATATTCCTTTCATGGATGTGGTAACCATGCTCCTCTCTCCAAGGGGTTTGTTCTGGCACAGACTTTATAATGTTAACTTCAGGCAGTCTGATGTTTGTCTACGAAATCGTTTTGGCCTGGTGGATAAAGCTGCTTCTTTTCAGTCGCCCCCCATTGCTAGGTTTTGGAAAATCGGCATACAGAGGAACTTTTCTGCCTGTGTTAGCAGTTCTCTCAGTGCTTGTATCCTCCCCATTTTCCTCCATCTCCACTATAGGCGTTGATTTCATTGACCCTAAGGCGCCTGGTTTTTCAATCTAGCTCTTGTAATGTGGTGTTTTGATGCTGGACACACCACGCAAGCTGAACCCATATTTCCAGCTGGTAAAACTTTTTATTTTCCCGCTGGCTCCCCATGTGGTTCCACTTAGTTTTCTCAGGATGGCTAGCTTCCTCCTGGCCTTTGTTGCTCCTTGTTGATGTGCTGCTTTTCCATGTCAGCCATCATCGAATGTAACTCCGAATAGGTGGGTTGTTTATCTCAGGGAAATGAACGCTTTTTTGTTTGGGAGAGAGGGTTTAGCGTATTTAATTTGCTGACTATTTCATGAGGTTAAATACTCTTTGTGCAATTGGTGGCCACTGTTGCATGCTCATGCCTGTGCACCATATTACCAGGTCATCAGCGTATGCCCACTTTCATTCCATGTGGTAGTTCAGCAAAGGTCATTGAATGTATAGGGGAAAAGTGTGGGGGAAGAAACTAAACGCATGACGCTAGAATTTTCTTACTCAAGGGACTAATGCAAGTAATGCTTTCACCCATTTGTACATCTTACCATTTTAACCAAACCTTGTCAAACCAGATCTATCCACTGAATCTTGGAACGCTCCTCAATATAGCAGACTGAATTAGACTCCAATATAGCAGAAAATCCAAAAGAAATCTTGTAAGATTCACTATCAGCTAGCCTTCTTCAAATCTCTGGGCAACGAATGATAACCGCATTTTCGGCGATATCAGTATATAGTTAATGCAATGAAAAGTAATAGCTACATGCTAAGTTTCACACCTTATTTGAAATCAGGGAACTTTTTCAGTTTTGCCGCTAGACTTTCCCCGTCTCTCCTTCGTTCGATTTCCCACTGTATCTCTCGGTCCGGCAGAAATTTGAACGTGTAAACCGTAGGTGTGAAAAACTGTTTCGTTCTTCTGGGACCACCACAGTCTTTTGATACTGACCGCTTGCCGTCTCCTCTTGGCAACGCCTTCTTGAAGGGGTGGCAGAAAGAGAACTAGAAAATGCTTGATGCTCATAGCTCTAGAGATGTCCCGTAGGCGTGGCTAAACTAAATTTAAAGACAAAGCGATACTCCTGGATCCTCATGATAGCTGTTTACATATTAATTATCCAGCGTGGGGAAAAATCCACGTGAATAATGCATACTAATTTGCACGCGTGGTAGAATTGCACTTGGGAAACACGTTGCGATTTAACTACACACAAATTCAGGGGCCTCGATGCTATTCAAGGCTACTCTTATTATCATCCGTCAATTCAGGGACAGCTGAATTTCATCCGTCACAAACAGCCATCTTCGTCTTCTTACCAACTTCTCTTTTGCCGCAAAAAAGAAAGAATAAGATATGTTTGGCAAATAAAATGTTAATATCAATGAAATGAAAACATGTATTAGGCTACACACATTTATTTTAAAATGCATTGAAAATAGAAAAGTTCTGTGAACCTGATCACAATGTTGTGTCCGTCAACAAGTTCTGTGATCTTGGTTACAGTTTTGTGTAAAACGTCACCAACTTCTGTGATCTTATTTACAGTTTTTTTTATATATATTGTCAACAAGTTCTGTGAGCTTGTTTACAGTTTTGTGTAAAACGTCAACAAGTTCTGTGATCTTCTTTACAGTTTTGTGTTCAACGTCACCACGTTCTGCGCTCCTTTGACAGCCGTTATCTTTAAAAAATGAGATGACTTTTTCAGCTTTAATTTTTATATGGCTGGTAAGGGACAGGTCACTTGAGGTTCCTGCAAATGTTGGCAGTTTAAAATGTACCAGAATAGAGAGTAGTGTGTGCAAATTTTCATCTTTCTACGTCATCTTAAATTTAGGTAACTAACGGCTCAGAGATTTGAAACATTCAAACAACGCTGGTATGAAATTAAAGTGTGTTTGTTTTTTAATCTACTACTTTCAACTACAATTTGTAAAAAAAAGAAGAAAACACAAAACATTAGCTCTTAAGTTATTGCCTGTTCTTTTATACTATTTAGAACTTGTTTTCGTTCCGAACCTTTAAGTTAACATTATCATTGTAATGTCTATGTGTCAAGCCCCAGAGGGATTCTAGGCCGTTAACTCTAAGGTTTTCGCAACTTTACATTAAGTGACAGCGTAATGTTTTAGTCTGCTGTACACTGGAGTTTGACATAAGACATAGCGAGGAGGAAACCACTCAGAGGACAACCAAAAAAAAAAAAGTCTTCGGGGGTTAACGAACGGGAAGGTTAACATATACATACGACATACATTCACATACATAGAAAAGAAAGAGTTTAAGTGGGGAAGATAGCGAAAATGAAAGAGCTTAAGTGCATAGGACTGAGACCTGGGCGCTAGGCCAGTTTAATATTCTACCTTTTCTTTCTCGTATCTTTTACGCTGCATCCTTTTTCTTCGGTCATACATCTGAGATGGGATATGGTAATATTAGGGAGAGATAGAGAAAGAGAGAAGGGTAGAGAGGGTCAAAGAGAGAGAGAAAGAGAGTGAAAGAGAGAGAAAGAGAGAGAGGAAGAGAGAAAGGAAGAGAGTCAGAGAAAGAGTCAGATAGATATAGAGTGAGAGTCAGATAGATAGAGCGAGAGAGAAAGAAAGAGAGAGAGTTAGATAAATAGATAGAAAGATAGATAGATAGATAGATAGATAGATAGATAGATAGATAGCTAGCTAGCTAGCTAGATAGATAGATAGATAGATAGATAGATAGATAGATAGATAGATAGATAGATAGATAGATAAAGAGAGAGTGAGAGAGAGAAAGAGAGAGATAGAGAGAGTGAGAGAGAGATAGAGAGAGAGTGAGAGAGAGAAAGAGAGAGTTAGATAAATAGATAGATAGATAGATAGATAGATAGATAGATAGATAGATAGATAGATAGATAGATAGATAGATAGATAGATAGATAGATAGATAAAGAGAGAGTGAGAGAGAGAAAGAGAGAGATAGAGAGAGAGAGAGAGAGATAGAGAGAGAGTGAGAGAGAGAAAGAGAGAGTTAGATAAATAGATAGATAGATAGATAGATAGATAGATAGATAGATAGATAGATAGATAGATAGATAGATAGATAGATAGATAGAGAGAGAGAGAGAGAGTTAGATAGATAGATAGATAGATAGATAGATAGATAGATAGATAGATAGATAGATAGATAGATAGATAGATAGAGAGAGAGAGAGAAAGAGAGAGAGAAAGAGAGAGAGTTAGATAAATAGATAGAAAGATAGATAGAGAGAGAGAGAAAGAGAGAGGGAGAGAGAGAGAGAGTTAGATAAACAGATAGAAAGATAGATAGTTAGAGAGAGAGAGAGAGAGAGAGAGAGAGAGAGAGAGAGAGAGAGAGAGAGAGAGAGAGAGAGAGAGAGAGAGAGAGAGAGAGTGCGCTAGAAAGAAATATAGACAGGGCCAATTTTGACTGATATCACCGGTCTAGCCGTGAAGTCGCGACACAAAATCAAGTCAGAAATTTTCATGATCGGAAGTGGCAGAGGGACTTACGGCTAGAATATGCATACACAAATCAAGATACCAAGCCAGAAACACTTGTGAAGTATTGCGTAACCAGTAACATAGAGTCTCACAGTGCCATTATAATGTGTCCGGTTACGGAATAATGTGTGCCAGGGGAACGAGCCACGCGTATAACGACGTGCAGTTTTTGCTATTCCCCCTTTCCCCTGCCCCCGTTTGTCAAATTCGTCACACAAAAATACAGATTTCCTCTCTCTTATGTGACGTCACAAACCTATAATCTCTGTCCCCTTCCACAATTTTGTGTAGCACTGAAAAGAAAGAATGTACAGGTCAATGACGGATCGGGGATAGGGAGGGGGTGGGACTTTAAAAACCTTTATTTCATATCAACCGCTCTAGTATCCCCCCTCTCCCCCACTTGTTATATATATATATATATATATATATATATATATATATATATATATATATATATATATATATATATATATATATATATACTTACTTACTTACTTAGTCGTTCCCCTTCTACCGTGAGGTGTAGAGGTTTGGAAGAGAGAGCGCCAGACCATTCTATCAGCTGTCTTCTTCCTGGCCTGGTTCCATTCTAGTCCTCGGTCCTTCAAAGATTGTCTAATGTTGTCCTCCCAGCGGACTCTGGGTCGTATATATATATATATACTGCTCAAAAAAAGTTAAAGGCCACTTTCAATTTTTAGGTCATTTCAACTTAGCTGTTTTTTTTAAAACCTGAACACTCAGTCAAAAATGTTTTGCTGCATATTGTTGCATGCTTAAACAATGTTTGTTAATCTGACAATAAATCAAATCTGTGTTACGTGTGTGTACCTCCAAGGTCAATCAAATGTACGTGGTGGAAAGGGAAATAATGCATGTTTGAAAATGCTTCCTATGGCAAAGCCTGTTGATAACATTGCTGAAATTTGCTTTTCACGTGCAAGTCGTGACTATAATGAACACATGTCACCCACTTTTCGGAAGGAACGGGCAATGGGTATGTTTGTAACATTTACCATTTTAGCCATAGCTCAACGTGTCTTGCCGTCTTGTGGTAGACCTTGGAAATCCTGACCTGCGTTGTTCTTCGACACTGCCGGTTGCATTATAACGATCACGCAGAGTTTGTATGACAGAGTGGGCAACTCCTAATCTCCTAGCAACTTCTCGCAGCCCTACATCATCCTGCAGCCATGCCATCGCTCTCCATCTGTCAACATTGGTCAAGCGTCTTCCCTGAGCCATGGCTAAAATGGTAAATGTTACAAACATACCCATTGCCCGTTCCTTCCGAAAAGTGTGTGAATTGTGTTCACTATAGTCACGACTTGCACGTGAAAAGCAAATTTCAGCAATGTTATCAACAGACTTTGCCATAGGAAGCATTTTCAAACATGCATTATTTCTCTTTCCACCACGTACATTTGATTGACCTTGGAGGTACACACACGTAACACAGATTTGATTTATTGTCAGATTAACAAACATTGTTTAAGCATGCAACAATATGCAGCAAAATTTTTTGACTGAGTGTTCAGGTTTAAAAAAAAACAGCTTAGTTGAAATGACCTAAAAATTGAAAGTGGCCTTTAACTTTTTTTTTGAGCAGTATATATATATATATATATATATATATATATATATATATATATATATATATATATATATATATATATATATATATATATATATATATATATATATATATGGTAAAGTGGGATGTTATAAATATTTATAGGGGACTTAGTGTACTGACTGAGATCAGCTGTGAAGGTATCTGTATCTAATAGGTGTAGTGTTTTGCAGATAACCTTACTTGCTACCACATTATACCTCAGTCAGAATTATTCTGGAATATTGTGATGACTACGTTAAATGTCTAGCGTATGTATATGATGAAGTGTAAGTCACAACAACAACAGACAGATAAACAATTTAATTTATTCCACCACACTTGACAACACTGTGACACTCACACACATTTAACACTCTATAAGACTATCTTAAATGAGGCACTGGTAAATTTTCAAATATAAATATGTATTAATTACTTTTACTAATATATGTGTCCTGATTCAAATACAAAGTGAACCAGGAATCACAATCAATTTTAATTACAATTTATATGTACAGAATTTATCAATATGAACCTTGTAATGACATATTTTATTAATATTATCCTATGTGTGTCAGTTGTATAGTGGGAATATGAGGTAATACTGGTTTTGTTTTTTCAAGCTATGTTGTTATTTGTCATCATGACTTCAAGTGTTAGTTTATCTTGGAAATAATATGGGGAAAAGTTCACAGTTCCTATAAATTTAAACACTGTATTTTCCCTCTGTTTTATTATAAAGTCAGATTTTGAGGGGGGGGCATAATGTTGAGCTCCTCTGGCCACAGACGCTTATCTTTCGTGATGGCGGCAGGAAAAGTCTCCTCTGCTCGATAGCCTCCCTGTGTTCTGGAGACACCTCACTGGTCACTATCTGGACCCAGGAGTATGCTGTCAGCCTCTAGGTTCAGCAAAGCTCAGACCAGGTGCTGCTCAATAACTTTAGGACCACGGTCCCTGAAACAAGAAGGTTGTACCTCCTATTTCAGAACTAATTTATAATAAATTTCCAGACTGAACACAATACATAACAAACACTGAGTTCAGAGCGGTAGGCCAACTGCTATCTTCATCTGAAACAATTTTCACCAGTATACTCCTCCCTAATGGTTACTACGCCTCTGCAATTCCAGCATTATTTCTTTCTAGTCGATAAGATAGGTGTCAGTGTACTGTTTGGCAATTCCATGTAGTTTTACTTTCCTCCGACACCTTCTGTTCAGGTTGGAGCACTATATAGGCTTTACCTCATGTTCGCTACTGAACCACACATATATACAGACATAAATTATCAATTTACATTCAATTTTCATTAAAAAGATATCAAATATTTTAAGCTTACCACAATTCATGGAATAATACACAGTTACGTTGACTGGCAATGAATATAGCACAATTTCGATCTGCCGATGTCCCAGGCTTTTATTTAGAAAAATATGCACTGGCGCTCAACGCACTGGTTCTTTAGTAAGTTTATTTGAAAATGTGGTGCTGACCTGACGCCTCTGATTGACTATATTGGCAGGTCTAACCAATCGAGCCATGTTTACACAGCTTTTCAAAAAAGTACTCCTACTCACGTTTCCCCTAACAACAAAGAAGTAGTATTTATAGTCCGACTAATCGTGTTTAGCCTTACATTTACTTTCCGCCAATCAAATAGGAGGTAACATGTCAGCCTATTTCCCGTACAATGGTGGTGTGAAAATCTGCCACTGAGCGATTCTGATTTTGGTGTTGTTTGACATCCCTCACTATTTCTTTTGGCTATAATTTGTTAATTCCTAGACTATTTGCGTAACGTTTAACATATTCTTTGTCAGCAAGTCCTAAGGAACCCAAATATATAAATTTAATGGGGCTAAGGGGCTGCGTTCAAAATATGTATTTTCCAGGATAGTCGTGTAGTTTTTTTTTTATTTTTTATGTTTAGAACCGCCACCTGTCCTGCTGTACTGTCAGACTAATGTCAGGATTTTAGACATAAAACAGTAGAATGTCATGTTTCCTAATAAGCGTTTTGTAAGTTTTTAAAACCTAACTCTCTGTATGGGTAGTGTTTTTTATCACTGTCGATTTGAAAAAAAGCTAGTGCTTGTGGCCTTACACGCGTGATAGGGGTGGCATTAATTGTGTATCGCGAGACTGTGGTAGTATTGCCTGCGTTCCGGCTTTCAGCCCCTCCCTTTCTTTCTATCCTTAGTCCATCTGTCTTTCGTTTATGATAACTTAGTGTATAAAATGACATGAATGGAATATAAAATATAGGTCAGCTTGCGTATCTCAAGGTTTTTCTTAGAAAGGCAGTACACGTTTTATCGTAGAAAGCGGGTATTGAAGCAGTAGGCTTTTACTATCAACGTGAAACGTTACAATTTCAGACGAATTAGAAAACAAGGGGGATTTCGAGTACAGTCATTGTGACAGCACTGTTCTTTACCATTCTTCTTTCCTTTTATTGAAGTTATTTGTTAGGCTTTACATTTACGTTTTAATTTATATATGTGGATTAGAATTTCTCACGACAAATCCTCCCCACTTAAAACAGACGTTATATGTCAGTCTATAATTCTATATACACATAGAGAAATTTATTATTTTTCCTGGAGTTTAGGGTGATTCTCATCACACGGATGGCGGCTTAAAAAATCCGCTCCCAGATTTGTTTTTTCCACTTATATACTCTATGCTAAACTCAAATGGCTGCATCAATAATGACCAACGGAGTAATCTAGAATTCTCATGTCTAGCCTGTGCTAGAAACGACAAAGGTTTGTGATCCGTTTGCAACTTAAATGCCTTCCCATACAGATAAATATTGAATTTCTTTATCGCCCATATTACTGCAAGACATTCCTTTTCGCTAGTTGAGTAATTGGTTTCAGCTTTATTCAACTTTCTGCTAGCATATGCCACTGGGCTTAATTTCCCCATCCAATGCATCTGATTTCTGTAGCAGAGTCGCACCTAACCCAATATTACTGGCATCAGTCCTTACAATGAATTCTTGACTTAAGTCAGGTAATTTCAAAATAGGTTTACTTGTGAGCTTTTCCTTCAATTCTTGGTAAGCCATTTCACATTGTGGTGTCCATGTAATTCGATCTGGATTTCCCTTACGTGTCAAATCAGTTAACGGTGCACATATGGAATTAAAGTTTTTGATATACTTCTGGTAGAAACCACATAATGAGACAAAGGATCTCACGTCTTTCTTGGTTTGTGGTCTCGGGGCTTTCTTTAGTTTCTCTAAATTCTTTGGGTCAGGGGTCATGTTTCCCTGATAAACTGTGTGTCCCAAGAATTCCAATTCTTTACATCCAACGCAACATTTGGTTGGTCGGGCTGTTAAATTCGCTTCCCTAAGTCGATTAAACAGCATGTTCAGAGAGTCAATGTGTTCCTCAAATGTTTCTGTTGCTATAAGGATATCATCCATGAAATTTGTGATACATGGATTATTCAGAGGGTCCAATAATTTTCTCATCATTCTAGAGAAGACACTAGGCGCATTCTTCAATCCAAATGGCAATCTATTAAACTCATAGTGTCCTTCTGAGGTACTAAAAGCTAGGTATGGTCTAACCTCAGGCTTTACTGGAATCTGATAGTATCCTTTACTCAGATCCACTTTTGAGAAATATTTAGCTTTATTTAGCCTGGCAAACAACTGATTTGTATCCGGCAATGGATCCACCTGTCCTTCTGTAATAGCATTCAGTCTCCTGTAATCTATACAGAGTCTATGTTCTCCAGAGGGCTTCCTTAAGAGTACAACACTGGAACTATATGAAGATTCACTGTGCGAAATAATTCCTTCCTTCAACAAATAGTCTATCTCTTCCTTCAAAGCTTTCTCCTTAGCAAAAGGAATCGAATAGGGTTTCATACAGACAGGTGTGGGGTCTATCAGTTTCATATCATATTCCAATAAGTTTGTATGCCCAGGTCGGTCTGTTAACACCTCTGCATGATTATCTAGAACCTGTTGCACTCTCTCTTTCTGAGTTTTCGTTAAATGTGTACTGATTTTCACCTGTGCCGCTGTCTCACAGGGGTGTAATGGATATTCAAATGATGAAAGTGGTTCCTTTTTCATCTCCATGGCAATGGACAAGGTCAACAAGTGTGTCTCTTCCTGATGTTCTCTTTCCAAATATTTCTTCAGGAGATTCACATGATAGATTTTTTCTTTCCCCTTCTTATCTATCTTATAATTTGTTCTAGACACCTTTTCTAGAACTGTATATGGACCTTGCCATCCAATTTGTAACTTATTCTGACTACCGGGTAGAAGAAGCAGTACCTTCTCTCCCACAGCCAAATCTCTGTCTTTAGCTTTCCTGTTATAATAGGCAGCATGTTTCTTCCTGGCTTGTTTCAAATTTTCATTGGCAAGTTTCCAGCCAGTTTTTTAAACGAGTGGTCAGCTCATTCACATATTGGTATGAGGATGTAATATTTTCCTCTGCTTTTTCATCAGTCCACGTTCTTAACAGCGCTTCCAGTGGACCTTTTATTGGCCTTCCAAATAATAATGTTGCCGGGGCCATTCCGGTTGAACTATGGGGTACCTCCCGATAAGCAAAGAGGGCGGCGTGAAGGAACTGATCCCATGTATCTGGTTTTTCGTGTGCCAACTTTCTCAGGATTGACATCAACGTGCCATTAAATCTTTCCACTTGGCCGTTCCCTTGTGGGTGGTACACACTACAATGGAAGTGTTTGGCCTGGAAGATCCTGAAAACTTCTTCTGTTAGTTTCCCCTTGAACTGAGAGCCATTATCAGTCAAGATTTGATTGGGAAAGCCTAACCTTGTGAAAATTGTGAGCAATGCCTCTGCCACATGTTTAGAATCAATCGATGACAGGGCTACCGCCTCTCCCCACATAGAACAAGTGTCCACCAGAGTCAGAATGTAGCTGTTCCTTCTCTTGGTTCGGGTGAGAGGTCCCACAAGATCCACGGCAACTCTCTCAAAGGGTGTTCCCACTATGGGCATTTCCCCCAGAGTTGCTGGTGCAGTCCAATGTTTAGGTGCTACTCGTTGGCACTCTGGACAGGATTTTACATATCGTTTGATATCTTCAGTTATCCCTGGCCAGAAATAGTGACAAGCTATACGCTGTCCTGTTGCGCTGATCCCCATATGACCACTGAAGGGAATCGCATGCCCTAGTTCCAACACTTTAGTCCTATATGAAGTGGGAAGGACCAGCTGTCCGTGACCATTGGATTCAGATCCAGCCTTCCTATAATCAGCTTGTTCTTCATATAAAATTCTCCCTTGCCTGGAGGTGTATGAGATTTGGGCAACTTCTTGAAACACGGCTTGAGTGTTTTGTCCTCAGCCTGTGCCTTCCTCATCTCATCTGGATGAGTATTTATTGGATTATCCTCCTCCTTTTTAGACTGTGATCTGGTCTGCACTGTTGCCAATATCACAGGTCTCTTGGGATTCCCCAAGAAGACATATCTACACCCCAATATCAGAGGGTAGATTGGCTCATTTATCACTGCTGCTTTTATGATTCCTTCCACATATCGCGTTTTCACCTTTATCCGGGCGACGGGAAGTGTCATGGTAGCTACATCCTTGGTTGCAGTTTGAATCTCCACTGTTTCTGTGGTGTATTGATCTGCCTGCACCAGGTGAGAACTCACAACGGAATCGTAATCTAAACCGGTATCATATAAACACCTTATAGTGACACCATTACAGATGACATCTTCACACACTGGGGGGGTGGTATGGTTCCTGTAGTTCTGCAGGTTTGACCTTTTTTCCTTTTTCCCAGATGTCATAGCAGCACAATGAGGAGGTTTCCTTCTACAATGGTCAGTGTTATGATTGTTCATCTTACAATTTTTACACCACCTTTTTCCTTGGTTGAAAGATTTTCTTTCATCATATTTCCTTTCATCGAATTGTGGGGTTTTATTTTTATTGTCATACCGTGGCCTATCAAACTGGTGCTTACCTTTGCTTTGATCTCTAGGATCAAATTTATTAAAGTTCTGTGGTGCCCTAAAATTTTCCATCTGTTTCTTTTTGTTACCTGATACCTCTGCCTGAGCCGCTTGATACCTTTCTGCAACATTTAGCAACTCACCCAGCCTCTCTGCACCTTGTTCCATGAGAAACTTTCTCAGGTCTGGAGCCATGGACTCTCTTAATTGTTCTATAAGGATCATTTCCTTAAGATCTTGGGTTTTCCCCAGAGAAGTCCATTTCTCCAAGTATGTCTCTATTCGTGCAGAGAACTGGTGATAGGTTTCACCTGACAGTACTTTAGCATTCCTAAATTTTTTCCTATAAAATTCTGCGTTCTTTTCATATCTTAACAAAAGAGCCTGCTTTAGCATGTCATAATTTTCCTGATCACCTCTGCTCATTTTGGCAAAAACTTCATAAGCTGCCCCACGAAGACCTTGAGATAACTTTAAGCTCCACCTTTCTCTCTCTAACCCATATGTGGTAGCTGAAAAATTTAAGAGGCTCGAAGGACACCCCATGTACCAAAGAATGAATAGGCTAGGAAGAGGCAGGCTCAAGCGAACTAACTTTGTCGCCCAAGCAAAAGAAAAAATTAACAATAATACCATACTAGCTAGCTCAGTTGCAAAGAAAATCCCAACAAGCTCAACTATCCCACTGTGGAAAATAAGATGCTTTCCTGAGTTAAAATCTGATATTCCAGGCATTGAAGGTAAGGGAACACAAAGATTTCCAGCGAAGCTTTGGACACATGCATATACTGATGGTTCGGCAACAAATGCAGTTGAAAATGGGGGTGCCGGCATCCTCATAAAATTAAAGAATAGAATTCACTCTATGGCAATTGCCACTGGAAATACTGCAACAACTTCTGTGCTGAAGCAGAAGCCCTGAAACAGGCAGCTGAAACTCTTATTGAATGCAAAGCACAGGCAGAAAAACAGATAGTAATCTTTTCAGATGCCCTCTCAATAATATCAGCGCTGAAGAGCCACCAAACTAAAGGATTGAAAGATCTGATAATCTCCCTTGAAAGACTGGCCGAATGCTTCAAGAAGTGCACTATCCAGTGGATACCAGCCCATTGCAACATACCAGGAAATGAAGAGGCAGATAGACTTGCTAAAGAAGGAGGTGCCTTACAGCAAAATGATATAGAGACAACTTACGCAACGGCAAAGACCACTATAAAGGCTACATTCAAGTCCAAATGGGAAAGAGAGCACCCGGGACATTTGAAAAATGACGCATATCATCAACTATCCAGAAAAGAACAGGTCATCATTTTTCGACTGCGCACTGGGCACAACAGATTGAGATACCATCTGTACCACAAATACAAAATTGGTGCAACAGATCTCTGCACCTGCGGTACCAGCCCGATGACAGTCGAACACCTGCTGCAGTACTGCCCAACCTACAGTAATGAACGGGGTAGCATATGGCAACAACCCACTTCTGTCAACGAAAAACTGTTTGGAGATGTCGGGAACCTTGAGTTGACTGCTGCCTTTATTAGAGTCATAAATGTGGAAGTCTGAAGGCGAACGAGGAAGAAGAAGAAGAATATCTATTTAGATAGCTCTCAATATCATCGTCTTTCTCAACAAAATGATCTAAATGAAAATTCATAGCTGAGGTTGAGGCTCCCTGACTAGCAGTGGCATCAGAGGTAAAGGGACTGGCACCATTTTCAGGAGCATGGCCTTGAAACTCAAACTCCCTTAGTCGTAACTCATGTTCCCTTTGTAATCTCTTATCTTCTGCTTCCCTTTCTGCAGCTAATCGCTTGTCTTCCCTTTCTGCAGCCTGTCTTCTTTCCTCGGCGTTCCTTTCTGCCTTTTTTTCTTCTCTTTCTGCCTCCAATTTCTTAGCCTCAGCCTCAATCTGCAACTTCTTAATTTCCTTTTCAGCCTCTAACCTCTTATCTTCGGCCAATCTTTCAGATTCTAGTTTTCTTTCGGCCTCTTTTTCTAATCTTCTTTCTTCCCGTTCAATATATTTGTCACATTCAGCAGTGACATAAGCAATCATAATTTGCCCGTCCATTCCTAACTCTTTCGCAGTCTGTACAACAGCAGATCGAAATTTTGCCAAGTCGGCCATTGTCTAACATGCAATTGTAAACAATTCAATCTTTCAATAATTATCTAAGGACACTACAGGCACTGAGAGCTCAACCTTATTTATTTCCACCCAAGGATACCTTTTAATTCTTATTATTCCAAATATCTATAACAGGAGAAAGTTCAATATCCCTGGAGCGAGACCCCAATATATGTGGTAAAGTGGGATGTTATAAATATTTATAGGGGACTTAGTGTACTGACTGAGATCAGCTGTGAAGGTATCTGTATCTAATAGGTGTAGTGTTTTGCAAATAACCTTACTTGCTACCACATTATACCTCAGTCAGAATTATTCTGGAATATTGTGATGACTACGTTAAATGTCTAGGGTATGTATATGATGAAGTGTAAGTCACAACAACAACAGACAGATAAACAATTTAATTTATTCCACCACACTTGACAACACTGTGACACTCACACACATTTAACACTCTATAAGACTATCTTAAATGAGGCACTGGTAAATTTTCAAATATAAATATGTATTAATTACTTTTACTAATATATGTGTCCTGATTCAAATACAAAGTGAACCAGGAATCACAATCAATTTTAATTACAATTTATATGTACAGAATTTATCAATATGAACCTTGTAATGACATATTTTATTAATATTATCCTATGTGTGTCAGTTGTGTAGTAGTAATATGAGGTAATACTGGTTTTGTTTTTTTCAAGCTATGTTGTTATTTGTCATCATGACTTCAAGTGTTTGTTTATCTTGGAAATAATATGGGGAAAAGTTCACAGTTCCTATCAATTTAAACACTGTATTTTCCCTCTGTTTTATTATAAAGTCAGATTTTGAGGGGGGCATAATGTTGAGCTCCTCTGGCCACAGACGCTTATCTTTCGTGATGGCGGCAGGAAAAGACTCCTCTGCTCGATAGCCTCCCTGTGTTCTGGAGACACCTCACTGGTCACTATCTGGACCCAGGAGTATGCTGTCAGCCTCTAGGTTCAGCAAAGCTCAGACCAGGTGCTGCTCAATAACTTTAGGACCACGGTCCCTGAAACAAGAAGGTTGTACCTCCTATTTCAGAACTAATTTATAATAAATTTCCAGACTGAACACAATACATAACAAACACTGAGTTCAGAGCGGTAGGCCAACTGCTATCTTCATCTGAAAACAATTTTCACCAGTATACTCCTCCCTAATGGTTACTACGCCTCTGCAATTCCAGCATTATTTCTTTCTAGTCGATAAGATAGGTGTCAGTGTACTGTTTGGCAATTCCATGTAGTTTTACTTTCCTCCGACACCTTCTGTTCAGGTTGGAGCACTATATAGGCTTTACCTCATGTTCGCTACTGAACCACACATATATACAGACATAAATTATCAATTTACATTCAATTTTCATTAAAAAGATATCAAATATTTCAAGCTTACCACAATTCATGGAATAATACACAGTTACGTTGACTGGCAATGAATATAGCACAATTTCGATCTGCCGATGTCCCAGGCTTTTATTTAGAAAAATATGCACTGGCGCTCAACGCACTGGTTCTTTAGTAAGTTTATTTGAAAATGTGGTGCTGACCTGACGCCTCTGATTGACTATATTGGCAGGTCTAACCAATCGAGCCATGTTTACACAGCTTTTCAAAAAAGTACTCCTACTCACGTTTCCCCTAACAACAAAGAAGTAGTATTTATAGTCCGACTAATCGTGTTTAGCCTTACATTTACTTTCCGCCAATCAAATAGGAGGTAACATGTCAGCCTATTTCCCGTACAATGGTGGTGTGAAAATCTGCCACTGAGCGATTCTGATTTTGGTGTTGTCTGACATCCCTCACTATTTCTTTTGGCTATAATTTGTTAATTCCTAGACTATTTGCGTAACGTTTAACATATTCTTTGTCAGCAAGTCCTAAGGAACCCAAATATATAAATTTAATGGGGCTAAGGGGCTGCGTTCAAAATATGTATTTTCCAGGATAGTCGTGTAGTTTTTTTTTATTTTTTATGTTTAGAACCGCCACCTGTCCTGCTGTACTGTCAGACTAATGTCAGGATTTTAGACATAAAACAGTAGAATGTCATGTTTCCTAATAAGCGTTTTGTAAGTTTTTTAAAACCTAACTCTCTGTATGGGTAGTGTTTTTTATCACTGTCGATTTGAAAAAAAGCTAGTGCTTGTGGCCTTACACGCGTGATAGGGGTGGCATTAATTGTGTATCGCGAGACTGTGGTAGTATTGCCTGCGTTCCGGCTTTCAGCCCCTCCCTTTCTTTCTATCCTTAGTCCATCTGTCTTTCGTTTATGATAACTTAGTGTATAAAATGACATGAATGGAATATAAAATATAGGTCAGCTTGCGTATCTCAAGGTTTTTCTTAGAAAGGCAGTACACGTTTTATCGTAGAAAGCGGGTATTGAAGCAGTAGGCTTTTACTATCAACGTGAAACGTTACAATTTGCAGACGAATTAGAAAACAAGGGGGATTTCGAGTACAGTCATTGTGACAGCACTGTTCTTTACCATTCTTCTTTCCTTTTATTGAAGTTTATTTGTTAGGCTTTACATTTACGTTTTAATTTATATATGTGGATTAGAATTTCTCACGACAGATAATATATATATATATATATATATATATATATATATATATATATATATATATATATATATATATATATATAGAAATCGTTAATATATATATATATATATATATATATATATATATATATATATATATATTATAAATATGAATATTTTTGAGTTACTGTATAATAAAACAATAAGTTGTCGCCTTTTTTTTTCTTCAAAATTCGTTATTTTGTTTTTTAATTGTCTAAAAATATGTGTAAATAAGGAAAGGGGAACCTTATCATTCTCATGTATTCCCCCACCCATCTGTACAATTGGGAGCCGCGGTAGCATAGTGATTAGTGCACTGGCTTCCTAGCTCAGTGGTCTATGGTTCGATCCCCAGATGAGGTGGGATTTTTTTTAGGCCGCAAACGGCTCCTGGGTCGACACAGCCCCAACTGGGTACCAGAGCAACTCTGGGAAGGTTAAAGCGGCCGGCGTGATGTTGACCACGTCACCCCTAGTGTGCCGATGGTAAAGAAAATATGGGCCTAACACCATATTCCCAATATGCCTCAATGGGCGTGTAACGGGATCCTTTACCTTTTACCTGACCTGTACACTTCCTAGATCAGCCAGTGGTATAGTAATCGAATGAAAATTAGTTAACAAGGGTAGACAAAACACTCTTAGAAGTAAAATAGTGTTTAATTCATCAAGTTTTTACAAAGACTAATTTTCTGGGTAAATATTGATAAACAATTTATTACAAATGGGTGTTCCATTTAGCTTTCACAGTGCAGGGCCTGGATTTTCCATATGTTCGGGAAAAGCAGCCCAGATATCCACATTGTTCGTTACAGGACATTTTACATAGACTAAGGGTCGGCAGCCAGTCGATCTTGATCTACCGGTAGATTACAGAGGATCATTTGGTAAATCTCTAATGGTGAAAGGAAGATGGGATTTTTAACCTGGGTAAACTTCGGACTAGACCTTTCCTTGCGGCATGTAAAGGTGCGACATAACCGTGTTTAAACGTACCATCACACCTCCAGTCAACACTGCAAGCTAACTTACCAAAATTCACCTTATTCGTGAATTGCGTCCATAGAAAACTATCTTTTGCTTGAAGTAAAGTTAACATTGTGTAAAATATTATTTAATTTGAATTTTACACCTTTCTGTCGATGAAATAAGCTGATCGTCGGGCACAGATACAAGTAATGCAGAGTCAGTAATTGCAGCGTTGAAAAGCTAAAATAATACAGACCTGGATGTTCTCAGAATAGTGCTTCCCAGACGATGTCAACGATTCAAAAGTGTTGTGATCCAATGGATCCCGTTTCATTGTAACATCACCGACAATGAAGAGGTTGACAGATTGGCAAATGGAAGGTGGACATCTACCTCAGAAAACGTAACTGTGGAGGAGGAAACGAGCTTTATCAGAATCAGATACAGAAACAAATGGGATGTACAGCATCACACACAAAATGATGCATACTACCAGCTCAACAGAAAATTACCACCTCGTCCACGAGGTAGTTGTTAACTCTTGCGGATGAAAAGTTAACTATTGTGCATGACAGGAAGGATTTTCATTTATGAAAGAAGCGAGTGTGACATTTGTTCCACCCCCCCCCCCCCCCCCCCTTTTTTTCCCATATCGTCACAAAATTTTGACCCCCCCCCCCCCTACTGCGTGACGTCATATGTGGACGACCCCTTACCGGGAATCGAACCGAACACGATCCAAACTACGCCATCGCTTTGCTAGGCCAGTTTAATATTCTACCTTTTCTTTCTCATAGCTTTTACGCTCCATCCTTTTCTTCTGTCATACATCTGAGATGGGATATGGTAATATTAGGGAGAGATAGAGAAAGAGAGAAGGGTAGAGAGGGTCAGAGAGAGAGAAAAAGAGAGTCAGAGAGAGAAAGAGAGAGTCAGACAGAGAGGAAGAGAGAGAGAGCGTCAGATAGATAGAACGAGTCGGATAGATAGAGCGAGAGAGAGAGAGAAAGAAAGGTAGATAGATAGATAGATAGATAGATAGATAGATAGATAGATAGATAGATAGATAGATAGATAGATAGATAGATAGATAGATAGATAGATAGATAGATAGATAGATAGATAGATAGCATCCCAGACATACTTGAATGAGCTCCTCCTAACTATGGCATAGTCGATCACTGACTTCTCATTCTTTGTTGGTTCACATCTAGTGTATGCATGTATGCGCTTATGGGGGAACTTTGTGTTTGTAATGATCACGTTCTGCTCACTGCAGAATCTAAGGAGTCGCTTTCCAGGGTATCTTCTTCATATCTTCCGATAACTCTACCCCATCTAGCATGGGCATTTCCAACTTTGGCATTGAAGCAAGCTAACTCACCAAAATTTACTTTATTCGGGAATGGCGTCCAATTAGAATCTACCTTTTGTTTGAAGTAAAGTTAACATTGCGTCACCTTACTTTTGTTTGAAGACAAGTTAACATTGCGTCCCCTTTTGTTTCAAGTAAAGTTAACATTGCGTCACCTTACTTTTGTTTGAAGTAAAGTTACCATTGCGTAACCTTACATTTGTTTGAAGTAAAGTTAACATTGCATCACCTTACTTTTGTTTGAAGTAAAGTTAACATTGCGTCACCTTAGAACTGCTTTATTCCATCTGCACTTCAGCCTGTTTTGAGAAAAACGAGTTTAAAGTTGTTGGATTACGCGTTGAACAGAAGGATATATCGCATTAAAATGATATTTTTTCATGACTGTCAAGTCTGTTAACTGTAAAATATTGTGTAGGATGATAGATTAAACTATTTTATGTCGATTAGTTAATGACCATAGGTCAGTTTTGGCCAAAAATGGGGAAGGAATAAAGCAGCACTGTGGCGACGGGTAAATTATCATTTAGTTTGAAGTTTTCACCTCTCTGTCGAAGAAAGAAGCAGATCGTCAGGCATAGATACAAGTTACAATAAGGTTGCACTTATTCCAAATCCATATTCTCTGTCACGTAAAAAATGGTAAGTAAAGGATCCCAGTACACGCCCATTGAGGCATATTGAGAATATGGTTTTAGGCCCATATTTTCTTGACCATCGGCACTAACCACTGCGCTATCACGGCTCGTCACCTGAAAACAGACCTGATTTATCAAGATAGATCTTTGGTGATCCCCACAGCACATGTGTTGCCGACTGCTGACGTAAACAATAAGTATATAGGGATTCATAACCTTTCTGTCTGACATTCCAGTGCCATTCACCACGCCACCTTTCCGGTAGTCTGAACTAGTTTTATTGTCAGTATTGTTAACCCGGACTTCCTTCCTCGCCGCTTCTTGTTTGAAAAGATATTATACTGACATGGTTACTACAATCTTGTGAACATACACTAAAATAGCTTAAGCTAATAACCCACTTTGCCCTCAATTCCGTGACCAGGTTACAAAAGCGTGATTACTTTCAAAATATACTGCTCAGCTAGCCAAGAAAATATTATGGTTTGTATGAAAACAGGGCCGCACATGGAAGCAAATAATTGTCATCTCACGTACAATTTTAAGTACAAAGTCCAAATGTTCATTATGACGCATCAGCATCATTGTATCAGGTTCCCTTGCAGAAGGCCTGCACCAAGCTTTCACATGGTCTTGTAGCTGTGGATTCTGTGGCAATTTGTTTGACATGATGAGGTTGCTAGGTCTATGCACAACCTCATATTAGACGCCTTTTACGACAAACCTCGTGTGCTAGCGACATTTGCATTTTGAAAGCACGTTTTCAAATGTTTTGCTCCCCATGGCACAGATGGCAGTGTGTATGTTTACTAGACTGACAGTAAAAGATTAAATTTTGATACGACAATAAAGATGAGTCGTTGGGGAGATGTACATATAATTTCACCTCAAGAATCTTGTCAGAACGTCTTCGCAAGTAGTCAATTAATGTTGCTTCCCATGTACACTAATTCACTGGCAGTGGTCCTATTTAGGAACCATATAATGTAAATATCATGTACACTATTTTGGATCTTTTTGCCACTCATAATATATCATTTTTCTAGGACTACCCAATTCAATTTGTTTTATTAATGCGCTAGACCGGAAGTCCCCAATATTTCTTTTAGCTGCGACATAGCTGTGTAATTTGACCTGATAGCATTTTCGTTTTCATTATTAGAGTTTTTGTGTTGTGAGAGACGTATTTAGACCACCTTATCACCATTCCAAATTCCCGTCTATAGTCTGGATATTACTGATTACCTTTTGTAGTTGGAATTCGTCACGGACAGTTCATACAATGCCTCTCACTCTCCACTTCATTATATTTACTAGTGTGGGTTGTGTGATCTTGACTTGATTGTCTGAAGGATCATTGCAGTTCCAGACTATCCTGCTTTGTATTCTTCAACTGTCCCGCATAGTTCCCGGGAGTATATGAGTAGCAGTGGCGGCCCGAATGCTTTTTGACTGGTAGAAAAATCTATGTTTTTATTTTCGTTATAATTGTGCCTACGCCAACGCAAGCATATAAAACAACACGGGCTCAGTATTCTTTTGGTTTTAATGACCATACTCATTGTACGCATACAACTCCATTAGTGCTCCGATCTCCTCCCTTAAATCACACAAGGAGGATCTCAGCACATTGCATTAACTCCGTAGCACCGGCTAGGATCCTAATGTGTGTGTACAAGAATCACATATTCTATAAATATTTTTGTGGCGCAACCTCCTAATTCTTCGCTCTTATCTGAGAG